>JALJCO010010248.1:0-33982 GCA_023101725.1 Atherinomorus stipes | reverse complement strand
CCACCACCTGAAGGCAGCTGATTACCTGCCACGGAGTAGACCAGTTTTGTCAGAAAGGACGCCGGCGACAAGGAGGAGGAGGAGGGAAATTGCCATGCTGAGTTGCCTCGGCAGAAATTCAGCAGTTTTCAGTGCTCTAACAGGACGGACACCTTTACCAGGGAGGAGTGGATTATACTTATCAGTGAGGATGTGCAATCGGTAAGTGTTGATGCTTGTGTAACTTATTATCTTTTGTGTCAGAGACCAGTAAACGGTGGTTGACGAGCGGACAAGCTGCTAATGTAGCTACAGAAGCTAACACTGTTTGGTTAAAGGTATAGTCCGAAGTTCCCCTCCTAAAAAATAAACATTAGACTTGAGCAACTGAAATCCATCTCAAACCCTGTCTTTGGGCTTCTACTCCCGTGCCGTGGTGCGCTTGAACGCAACTCTCTCTCCCCCTGCCTGTAATTCGCTCTTTTGTATTGTTTTGATCTGGTAGGGACGTTTCAGGGTGGAGATTTCTGTTTATATCGGCAGCCAATGACAGAGCTAAGAGCATGACGCTGTGTGGAAATAAGCTCATGATTGGAGCAGACGCTAGTCACTCGAACTCTTGAAGGAAAAAAAAAAGAAAGAAAGGAAACACCATGGATGCACCGAAGAAAAGGTAAGGGTTTCAGATAATGCACTTTGGAAAACCAGGGTTAATAATAGTTTGGCTTTTACCCGCTTCTGAGCTCTGAAGGAGAAGCTTGAAGTTAAAGAGGCTAGCTAGAACGAGGCGGCCATTAGCCTGAGAGGGAGGAGCGCTAAGTTTGAATACTGTTGTTTGCAAACAGAAACGCTGGAGGGACTTCGGACTCTACCTTTAACTTCATGTCAGACGTCCACTCCTTATATTCATCAGAGTCCAGCCCTTTTACTCCGCGGATCCTCTCCATCAACCACACCGTTATGTTTTTATCACGTTTTTCTCTGTTGGGACATCATTTCCTTCACTTGCTCTGTCCTGGTAAAATTTTGTTTTGGCTTTGATGTCTGCCTCATGAACGCGTGCTGAACAAGTTTAGATTAAAACAAAAATCAAAACAAGGAATAAAAGCAGCAAAAGTAAAGATTAAAAAGATTAAAAACAGAGATCATAACAGTAAAAAACAATAGATAAAACTTATTTGGGTGTTCTCTACCAAGGCATAACAAAATATGCCTTTCACCATAAACTAAGTGCCAAGAATAAAGACAGGAAATGGAGGGCAACAATGAGTCTAACAGTTGAAAGCTTTTTTTTTTTTCCCAAGTTCCTGAAATGTTGTCATCACTCCGATTTTATCTGGGAAAAAAACAAACAAAAACAAAATCAGTCACACACAGGCCACATCATCACCAACCTGATGGTACTTTTCTTTGCCATTCAGGGGTAGAAATGTAATAACAAATAAGGTGCTAGTAGGCGCTGTCCTGCCTGCCAAATCTTTTGCCATACATTTCACAATAATGTCAGTTTGCCAAAGAGTTCTGTGACATTTTCAGAGCAGGAGCGAGAAAAACCTTGTTAAAAGAAATACATACAGAGCAAAGGACAGCACTTCCAATAACTAATTTGCTTTGAGCAAGCTGGGTTATATGTCATCTTAAAGCAGATAACAGCAGTCAGTCATTATGCTGCCAATCTCTATAGAGCATTAGGCAGTATATTGCAGAGCAATATACTGCCTAATGCTCTATAGAGCATTGGCAGTATATTACTATTGCTCCGTGTTTATTCCGCGTTATTATTATCCAGTTTCCACCCTGTTTTTTGACGGCCTACTCCTCCCAGGGCTTTGCCAGCACCCCCACATAAGCTATATCAAAACGTGCGTCTCGGCCGGGATCGGTGTGCTTGTTATTTGTCCGCGCAAAACTCAAACGGTGTTCACGCAATTCGCAAAAACTGCGATTTTCGTCCCATAGGAATGAATGGGGTTTGGTCGGAAACAGCTGAGGAAAAACCAAGAACCCAGGTCACTTTGGACCTCTGTAGCTCAGCCATACCATAACATAGAAACACCATTCAAAGTTTAAACGGGTCACGAAAGCTGAAACTTTAACCATGTGAAAGGATATGTACATATCTGTTACGGTTTTGACACAATGGTAAGTTACGTTTTAGGAAAAATGGGAAAAATCCCCAAATCCCTCCGCACTCTAACTTTTGAAGCATTTCCAACTTTGAAACAAATGGCCATAACTCCCACACCGTTCATCGTACAGACATAATTTTTACATCAAAACGTAGGAAATCTTGTTGGCTTCATTTCATCCTTCCGCACATTTTTTGCTCAGACGCACCGTTTTCGAACTACGGCTCTCGGAATCTTACAAAGTCACCATTTTGCTCCTATATCTCTCCATTGTAATCTAGACGGAAAGCTCAAAAAGCCCTGATTCTTAAAACTGTCACCATTTAAATTCTGTTCCACTTAGGATAAAATAAAATACATTCCTGAGTTCCTGAAAGCCTCATGGCGCTCACGGTGAAAAAATTATTTTGATATCTGTTACGGTTTTCTCGCAGTGGACGATTCAGCATTTTCCCATAGAAAACTAAAGCATAAAGTCTCTAACTGAAATTAACTGACATTCCGTGACACACACACACGCAGGTGCTGGAGTTCTGTGAGGTCACACACACACATTTCCTCATAATGTAATATTATATCTGAGAAACTGGATGATAAACTGAATCCTCCACAGGTTTTAGTAGTTTATAAGGACATGAGTGATTCTAGGCCGTCTGTCAGTGACAATATACAGACATTTCTCATAATCTCTCTATTTTCTCACTCACTTTCTGTCTTTCTGTCTGTGTGTCTGACCAAGTGAGTGATTCTTCAGTGTTTCAGTGACATCAAACATGTATTTGTGCCATAGAGCCTATTTGTTCTGCCCAGCTACTGAACCAGGTGAATCCAATCAGCACAGTAAATTAAACTGGGCTGATTGGACTCACCTGGTTCAGTGGCTGGACAGAATAAATAGATGACAGGGAAAAGACTTACTGACTTCACAAACCCCATATCTATCTATCTAACTGGTTTGTCTGTCTGTCTGTCTCACAGTCTGCCTATCTCACAGTCTCTGTCTATCTATCTCAGTCTCTGTCTGTCTATCTCAGTCTGTCTTTCTATCTCACAGTCTCTGTCTGTCTGCCTGCCTGTCTATCTCACAGTGTATATCTGGTAGTCTATCTCACAGTATCTGTCTGTCTGTCTATCTATCTCACATTCTCTGTCTGTCTCTATCGTGGTCTCTGTCTGTCTATCTCACAGTCTCTATCTATCTATCTCACAGTCTCTGTCTGTCTGTCTGTCTCAGTGTCTGTCTGTCTATCTCACAGTCACAGTCTGTCTGTCTATCTCACAGTCAGTCTGTCTGTCTATCTCACAGTCTGTCTGTCTATCTCACAGTCTGTCTGTCTGTCTATCTCACAGCCTCTATCTGTCTGTCTTTCTCACAGTCTCTGTCTGTCTATCTCACAGTCTGTCTATCTCACAGTCACAGTCTCTGTCTATCTCACAGTCAGTCTGTCTGTCTATCTCACAGCCTCTATCTGTCTGTCTTTCTCACAGTCACAGTCTCTGTCTATCTCACAGGCTCTGTTTGTCCGTCTTCTGTCTGCCTCAGTTCCTATAACAGTCTCTCTATCACACCATTTTGCTCCTATATCTCTCCATTGTAATCTAGACAGAAAAATCAAAAAGCCCTGATTCTTAAAACTGTCACCATTTAAATTCTGTTCCACTTAGGATAAAATAAAATACATTCCTGAGTTCCTGAAAGCCTCATGGCGCTCACGGTGAAAAAATTATTTTGATATCTGTTACGGTTTTCTCTCAGCGGACAGTTGTTCGGGTAGTGTGCACTGAGACCGTTCAATCCATATATGTCGGTGTCAACTGCCATTTTGGAAGACACACAGAAGCAGGCAGGTTCTGTTGCCTAGCAACGTTCAACGAGGCAGCTGCTGGAGTTCTGTGAGGTCACACACACACATTTCCTCATAATGTAATATTATATCTGAGAAACTGGATGATAAACTGAATCCTCCACAGGTTTTAGTAGTTTATAAGGACATGAGTGATTCTAGGCCTTCTGTCAGTGACAATATACAGACATTTCTCATAATCTCTCCAATCAGCACAGTAAATTAAACTGGGCTGATTGGACTCACCTGGTTCAGTGGCTGCAAAGAATAAAAACATCTATCTATCTGTTTGTCTCACAGTATCTGTCTGTCTGTCTGTCTCACAGTATCTGTCTGTCTGTCTCTCAGTGTCTCTCCGTCTGTCACTCAGTGTCTGTCTATCTAAGTGTCTGTCTCACAGTATCTATCTGTCTGACACTATGAGACAGACAATCTGTCTGTCTGTCTCTCAGTGTCGAACAATCTAAGTATCTGTCTCACATTGTCTGTCTGTCTCTCAGTGTCTATCAATCTATCTAAGTACTGTATCTGTCTATCTCACAGTCTCTGTCTGTCTGTCTGTCTGTCTATCTATGCAACTAAATTTCTCATTGAAAATGAATGGTGTTTGGCCAGAATGAGTGAAAAACTAAGGTCACTTTGGAGCTTTGCCAGTAAGCCATACTTTCAGATATTCCAATCATTCCAATTTTAAAGGGGTCATCACAGATAAATCTTCAACAGTCTAAACGACATTTTAAGTTGCAGTTTTGATACTATCGCAATTGAACTTTGGTGAAAAATCAGAAATCATTCCAAAATCCACTAATCTGACAAATCATATCTCACTCAATATCTGTCTCTCTGTCTGTCTCAGTCTTTGTCTCACTCACCCTCTGTCTGTCTCACAGTCTCTGTCTTACTCACAGTCTGCCTGTCTTTCTGTCACTCAAGATTTGTCTGTCTGTCTCACTCCCGATCTGTCTGTCTGTCTCACAGTCAGTCTCTATCTATCTCACAGGCTCTGTTTGGCTGTCCTTCTGTGTCTCTCTCAGTTCCTATAACAGTCTCTCTATCACACCTTACATTCACATTGAGGTAAATGTGTATCTCTTAGCACAGGTGTTCCATCTTTGTAACATGGCTGCCGCTCTGTTCGACGTGGGGTAGCAGATTGGCAGCATTCAAAATTTCTTCAGAAATTTTCTAGTTTGACTTACTGTATGTGAGGTAAGTCTTTAACGAGGATCAAAACCTGGCTCATGTCACGGCAGATCTGATCTAAAGTGATGATCTGAAAACATACTGTCAGTGGCTGAAAATGAGTCTTCTTTGTTTGATTTAGCTTGGATTTTGAGAACACTGGGAACATATTGTCAGAATCTAACAGAAAGTAAATTGACACAGTTTGCTCTTTTAGTAAAAACAAACCTGTGGATAAGTTTGGTGATGAAAAAGTGAAGGGAAACCATAACAGGTGTTTTATTGTCTTACTTGCAGTTCAGGTTGAAATGCTGTCCGGATCTGAAATTGTTGGCTTAAGCCTAAATTATAGTCGTCCCTACAAAATATTTTTGAAGTGTCCGTCACTCCGTCAAGGGACGACGGAGACAGCAAAGCCTGTGATTGGTCTACCACTACGTAAACACTAGCAGCGCCATTTTGAAACCAGCTAGCCTACGAAGACGTAGATATGAGTCCAACTGAAGAACGTTTGGCTGAAGAAGTGAGGAAATACCAAAACCGCCCCATCGTCTTTATTTTGCATCAAAAGTATCTCTGTTATTCAGCTGCAGCAACAACAAATGTCTTTCTCTCTCGGACGGCATCATATGAGTAGGTCAGTCTTGTGTAGCGACCCCTATTTATCGGGCGGGAAATTGCACTGCATATCCGGCAGCATGACAGAGAACTATGAAGGCTGGAGGGGTCTCCGTCGTTACGCAGTTGGATAACGCTTTATGTAGTCGGAGAAGTATACTGTAGCCTTTACTTGGTCTTATGTGAAGAAAATAACCAGACTAATTGAGATACTGAAGCACACTTGACCACTCACAGATCTTTTGTCACTCTGGTCTAGGTTTTACAGTGTTTGAGAATGAGAGCTAAGATCTCATTCTAAGAGGGTGTTGCCCTATACATACATACAGTACATACATATATATGTATATATATATATATATATATATATATATATATATATATATATATACACTATATGCCCCATAAAGCTAATATATGCAGTATATCAGCTTTTTATCGCACGGTTTGATGTACTGATCTGAAGACTGAATTATTTTCTGCACCTCCACACCAACTTAAAGGTACAGTATGTAAAAAAATCAAAGGTCAATGCCAGAAAAATGTCATACATAATTCAAAACTTTGTTTCCATTAATGTGTAATCGCTGCACTAGAATAGCTGTTTATTTTCTTAGAATGAATCATTCATATCTACTTGCTGGGCGGTGCACATATAGAGGCTGCCATATTTGTTCCACCATTTTTGGTATCGTGTCCCTGGATGGATAAACAATGTGTGCAAAGTGAGGACGCTCTGAACTTTAAAACTGCTATACCAGCTTTGTTTAATGGCAGTTAGAGTACTGTTTGGGATAAGTAATGCCTCAAAAATATAAAAAGTAGTTAGTCATAGTTCAGTCATAGCTACACCTGAGACCACTGGATCCACTCAGCTGAAAACATTTGTTTGTCTGGGAGAATTTGGGCCACTAACGGCCACCATACATGCACAACAGTGCTTGGTATATGAAGTCATTTGAAAGAAAACACATTTTCTTTCAAATCCCCATCTTTACCACTAGACGTCAGTAATTTTTTTACATACTGTACCTTTAAAGTCTTGCTCTTTTTATGATAAGACGCCATCTCACAACACAGTTTGCCCCACTGCCCTCTAACTTTTACTTTTATTTTAGTCCTGCTTATTTGTAGCCTAAGCCTTGTCTATAAATGCTGGTGAATGTGGGTAAGCCACATCGCATCCCTGTAATCCATCATCATCACATTTCTTACACATGGGTGGTCTTCAGGATTCCAGGTTCAAACAAAAACACCTGTTGCCAGCCTCCAACATTACAGGGCAGACCACTTCAGCGGCAAACATCAAACAGGCTTTGATGTTAGTCAAAACGATTGCCTAGGAGTAAAATGTTTGTTTTAATGAGCCCTGCAGCCAGGATGACAGGGAAATGCTCGGGAAAGCAGCAGTATGGCTTCAGGATGGGACACCTGCAAGCCAAATTAGAGTTGAACTACCTGGCAGCATGACTTCACCAGTCCACTTCTAAGCATCTTTTACAGTATGTGTTTTTCCCATGATCGGTCGGAAATACTGCTCAGCGCTGAACATTTAATCTTATTCACAATTTAACTCATCCTCTCAGTTTTTTTCTTCTTTTTTTCTCTTTATAAGAAAATAAGAATAAAATGAAAACTATACACATAAGCTATACATACATGTCCTCTAAAATGTGCAACTTAGCTCACTATGCAAGCTTTCAGGTATAGCCACAGGGTATGGGTACAATCCGTGCAGTTACTATGGTTACACATATTTCAACATGTTGAAACAAAAGCAAATGTGGTGGATGCTGGCAGTGCTCCTGCTTTTGCATTTTTTTTTAAATCGCAGCAGACACAGAAGAGACTGTGGGGTGACAAATGAAGTTATTTATCAAGAATAGAGGTTTTTCATTTTCTTTAAAAAAAAAACAAACAGTTTAAACAGCTGTTTAATAGCCTACATCAGTTTGACAGAGTGCTAATTGTGTGGCACTTATGAAAATAAAGATTCTCTATGTCAGGCAGTAATAGTGACAACTAACAGCTCCTTCAGGGAGAAGTTAAAGTCAACGTTCTCTGAGGCTGTAGAGTAACAATAAACAACGTTATGTAAAAGACAGGCAACAGGAAGGGCGTATGTCATAATTAGATCAGTTATGTTTCAGTGAATTTGACCAAACTGTCCTTTTTCTGTGGCCCTGCAGCATGACTTCAAACAGAACTTGATTCATTTTGCCCCCATAAATATTAAAAAAAAAAAAAAAAAAATCTTTCTCCCCTGTAATAAGCGTACAGTAAATGTTTTTAGCAGAAATATGAAGTGTGATGTTTCTTCAAAACTTGGCAGTCGAGAATCTATTTCACACTACTGTACGCAAAGTGTTTGTGGTAACAATATCATCTTGTGAGGAGGCTTTTAAGTAGCAGGGACATGGAGATGTGCAAGTACTAAAAGGAACAATGTGGAGGCACATAACAGTTTCATACTGCTGAATATAAAAAAGAAAAAGACCGCATAAATAAGCAAGCAGACATGGATGTTAAATGACTGCAAAGATCCAAAAAAATGTCTAGAAAGAGATGCAAACTGTTCTGACAACAAAGGTTAGAACAGACAAGTAAATCAGTGTAAAGCAATATTCAAATAAAAAACAAACAGAACAAAAACAAAAAAACAAACAAACAAACAACCCCCCCCCCCCTCCAAGATGAACAGAAAGAAATGAAAGTGGATGAAAAGAACATAAAAAATAAACATAAACAACTGACAAAGATCAGAAAAAAGATCAGACAGATTGGAAAGTGCCGCAATCCAATAAGATATACATTTACAAACTCAGTCCATCAGAGGTAAAATTTGAAATTTTTACTTTAATTTTATTGGTGATTTGATATGTGAACTGTGTTGTCTGTTTTTTATTTATGTTTCTATAATGCTGTTACCATTGTAAAGTGCTTTGGTCAGCTGAGGCTGTTGGAAATGTGCTACTTAAATAAATCTGAACTCAATTGAAAAAAGATAAATAATGAAAAAAACAAAACAAATGCAGAGAAAAATACAAATAAAGTCAAAATAATCGCACATACACAAATGATCAGCGATACATTTAAAGTGACTAAAAAAAAAAGCTAAATACAACAGATGCAAAGCAAAAGCAAGCTGAAAAAAACCCCAGCAATGACACATAAAGCAACCTCATAAAGACATTATGTGTCTCTCCCAGGTTTCCATCGGACAAATTGGCAGGCTGACGGTCTGTGCAGGAGCCTGTGTTCTTATAATCTGTCCATGAAAATGGTTTATATCCTCTTCTTAAATGAAATGGAAATACTGAAATGAGCACAGTCATGCATTAAATGAGGAGCCTGGATAAACTGTATGCATGTTCATCCAGCAGCCTGCATCAGACTGCTTTGCAGATGAGTCCATACAGTAAAATGACGTGCTTCTTAAACACCAGTCCCAGTCACGAGGCCAGTAAGTGGTGAAATTAGATTAGCTTAAAGTAAATGCAGTCCTCGTGAAATTCCACTTCATTTAATTTTTTTTTTTTTTCCAACCGATCTGACTCTCTTCATATCAGTCTACAGCAAAAATTTGGACATTTCAGGAGGTTCGGTTCCCCTTTAATAGTGTGCTGATGGAAGGTTTTTCAGACTCTTTTTGAGTTTTCCACATTTTGTTTAATTTCTATTTAAAGAGTCTACACAGTATTATTCACAGTGGGATCACGTCGGGGATGTTCTAGTGGACCAGGAGTTTTCTGAATGTAATTTTGAAATGAAACCACACCTGCAGCCTTGAATTCAGAGCTGCCTGGAAAACTTTTTTTCCCCCTCTGTATTCTAAAGCGTGGATCGTTCCTTCTCTCTGAACAAGTCTGCTTTCCCCTTTTTTGCAGGAAAATAACCTCCCAGCATGTGGCTGCCATCACAATGTTTGACTTTAGGGATAGTATTAATCAGGTGATACCCAGGGCCTGGCTTCTTCACACATGCTGCTGGGGAACAGCAGCCAAGAAGATCAATCTCTGCTTTATCACAGCAGAAGAATTGGCTTCTCACTGTTTGAAAGACACTGGAGAGCCTTTTGGAAAAGTCACAGCAGGCTGTTGTGTGTCTTCAAATAAAGAAGCTTCTGCCTGGTCAATTCACAACAAACACAAAGGACTTCTTACATCCTTTTACAAATCTTTGCTTTGATACAATCCTGTGTCACAGGTCTGTCAAACAGGTGTGATCTAATTACATTCAATGAATTCAATTTGGCAAATGTGGTCTCCAGTCAAGTTGCAGTATATGATGCAGTATATGCACCAAAATGTTTGAAAAAAAAGGTGATGCTGTCAAGAGCTGGGATGGAATATCATAACCACTATAACATGTTATAATTACATTGCAGCAAGCAGCTACTTGGGTTAGCTTAGCATACGATCTTTAAACTACTCTGTCAGTACAGAGGTAGCAAAGCTGCTGTTTAGACAGTAGCTTTTGTAAAGATAAAGCAAGCAAAACTTCAGAAATGTTGGTTTATGGGTGTGACATATAAGCAGAACTTGTCTTAATCACCTGTTTCTTTTCATTTGTTTGTTTTAGCTGATTTATATGGACAGCAGTACAGTGCAAAACTGATGGAATTTTAATGGAGTCACTGCTTCTGAACGCATGAGAGGAATAAATAAAGTGAGCAAAATTTGTAAGTGCTCTTTTGTGCACAAACTGTTTCAGGAAACTCAAGACTTTGAGAAATTCCAAAGCCTTTCCTTAAAGCAGAAGTTCAGGATTTTTGACATAGGGTCTCATTTTCAAGTGAGCCAGGGTCTTGCCTATTACTGGAGACAGTTTCATCTTATTTCATCTCATATTCTTGTTACCGGTGGTCCCCGATGCTAATGCTAGCATAAGTCAATAGTAATCTGCTAGCCTGTCATTAATAACAATCAAATCCGCCACACAGAACACCCGAGGCAAATCAGTTATAACACAGCACTATCTGTGGAAATGCCGTGTTAGCAAAATAATGCTACAAATAAAATTGCATTACATTTTGTAAAGTGTCTCAGCATCAACACATTTTTACTTCCGGTACTTGGTAGTGGAGTAATATCATCTGCTGTTAAGTGTACGAAGGAATTTGATCACGGTAGCAGCTACTGTAAAAATGAACACTTATAAACATGTTGCCTATTACTGTTCTTGATTCTGTAAACAAACAAGCTATTGTTTGCGCTTCTGTTTGTTTTGAACCGCATTGCTCTCCTGTCTTACCACCCAGAAGGGTGCCGCTGCTGGTGAGAAACTAGTTCCTCAAAATGTAACATGTTATTTGTGATGCACAGTCAGTTTTATTTCTAATGTTATCTTGTTAACATGGCATTTACACAGATAGTCTTGTGTTATAACTGATTTGCCTCGGGTGTTCTGTGGAGTGGATACAATTGTTATTAATGACAGGCTAGTAGATTTGCATTGACTTATGCTAGCATTAGCATCGGAGGCCATTAGCAACAAGAATTTCAGATGAAATAAGATGAAACTCTCTCCAGGGATAAGTAGGACCCTGGCTCACTCGAAAATGAGGCCCTACGTCAAAATCCTGAACTTCCCTTGAAATATTCTGGTGAAAGCATGTCATTGTAGCAATACATGTTCTGATACAACCGCATAGAAGAGAGCAGAAAAACATGTTGCATGGTGCATGAATGCTAGCAGGCCCCCACACATTTCCTGTTTGTTCCATCATCCTGATATATAAGGGTCTTTCTTTACGGTCCCTGTCATCTAGTACTATTTTCTCTTGTTGTCATCATACACTGCTGTACCACTCTACAGTGCATTAACCATTGTGAGTTCGAGCATATGTGGGAGTGCTTTGGAGAAAGAAAGCAGTCAAAGGATATTTGCAGTCCAGACGGTGCCACAGGCCTTGTGCTGTGTCTGGCCTCTCTGTTATAACCTGTAGATCATTAGAGAACCAATGTTCAGACACACAGAAACCCCTCAATGGTGGATGTATACACCGCCTGATGGAAATGCTGAAAACCTGCACTCCTGGATGGCCTGCAGGGCCATATCCGATGACCTCTGCTTGTACAAGTGGGACCTCAGGCTTTTAGCGCATATAGGAAAATCCTATTCCCCAAAATCCCCCAGAGATCCATTCCCGCTACAGTAAGACCACGCCTCTTTGTGTCTCCGTGTGGACTCACAGACAGGGCAAGGTTACATTCAACCATTTGCATTACAAAGAGCCCCAGAGCTTGGCCTCCGTCCTCCACTGGGATCCATCCTCAGCCTTGCCAGTCTGCTTCTCAATGCTAACAAAATGCCCAGACTTGTTCATAGCACGCAGACAAGAATCTGATCGAAGAAGAAAAAGATAAAAGAAAGAAGATGGAGAGATGCTGGGAAGCAGTCTTTGCAGGGTGGGAGGGGTGAGTTGGGCTGGAGGTGCTTGCACAACAACAAAGACAGTTCTGCTGCACTGGCAAGGATGTGGCTCACACTGCCACTTAGCAGGAAGCCAAACTCTGTTTCCTACTCTTGAACTTGTCTTCACTTTGATGTCATGTGGTGTGGAAAGTAAATAACAGAGATGTTTAAAAAAAACAGATTCTGTGCAGGTACAGGATGCTGTAAATCCTTGCAAACTACATTGAGCAAAGATAATACACACCTGTAAATCCCTGTGATATGCAAATAAAGAATAAAAGGGATGAATGCAAAGAAATATGGACATAATGTGAAGGCACACTTGGCGGTTGCAGCTCATAACCACTGTGAAGTTTCAATGCCTCTGAAAGTTGACGGTATCGATCATTTGAACCAAATAGCAATGCTTTGCCTACAGTTGTGTGGCTTAGCGAAGTATGAGAGCTGTGGTCACATATTTGCTCTAGAAACCTGTAGAGTAGCGGCTGAAAAATATCAGTTGCTAATAGGGATCTCATAAACAAACAAACAAACAAACAAGAAGCTAAACTTTCTTATTTTCTTGAAATAATGTCAAGCAATAGTTCTCAAAGCTTTCTAAAGGTCACAAACACATTTATTAGCATTTCTTTTATGCTATCTCCTCATTTTGGAGAGAAGGCAAGTTTTAGTGCGTCCTTAAAATTTTTATGGAAACTGGACAAGTGATGGACCAAAGAAGGTGTCATGCTTAAAAAACAAACTTTAATACTGGACCTAAGAGATGCATCTGACCCTTAGGTTGATCTGCTTTTCATTGGAACCTCATCAGAAATATTCTCCATGGAAATGTGGCTGTCAAGAAGTCACTCTTATGGAAGAGAGACATAGAAAAAAGCTGAGGTATACCATATCTGTGGGTCTTGTGGAGTGATAAATGAACACAGTGAAAACCTTCCGGACACCTGCCCAAGAAGTCCGTTTGTGCAACAGAGGGGTGGGAGGATGATATGTAAATCTGGCCAAAAATAACATACATCTGCCGCATCTGAAAGTGAAGCAATGAATAAGCTCTGAGGCTTATCAGTGCCCACATACTGTAGTAATAAGAAAGGTTATTATAGTTTTGAAATTTTCAATAGTTTTTATTTTTATTTAGTTTTTCAGTTTGCTTTTTTTTTAAATTTCAGTTTAGTTTTAGTTAGTTCAACAAATGATTTAGTAGTTTTAGTTTTGTTTTTATTTTGAGGAAAGACTAGTTTCAGTTTCGTTTCTAGTCTTAGGCTTAGTTTTTCAGGTATTAAGAGAAAGCCTTGAAGTATAGATGTCGAAAAAGATGGAAGAATGTGTCACACAAAATATGGATCATCAAATCCTTTTATTTTAATTTGTGAACCACAATCATTCAAATTATTTCTGAATGCAAATCCAACTTTTGTTTCAACTTTCAACAGGCCCTTATCCAAACAAGCAAACCATAAAATCAGCCCACATACAGCTCACACCACATATCTTTAGTGTAACCATAAACTTTTCATGAGCGTTTCTGTGAGAACTTCGCAAATGAACTTTTAAATTTGTTGGATTTTTCCCTTTTAGTTGCATTCCACAGATGTTTCCATCAGTCTTCATCACAATACACGCAGGACAAGTATCTCGCGTCTAATCAAGGGAGAAAACGAAACGAAACTGAAAACTAAGCTGAATTTTTTCTACAGTTCAGTTAAGTTTTAGTTCGTTTTGCATTGTTCTTTGTAGTTTCTATTTCGTTTTAGTTTTTTTTCTTAATTTTCGTTTTATTTTTATTTCAGTTAACTAAATTATTATTTCACGGCTAGTTTTAGTTTTAGTATTAGTATTAGTTAACTATAATAACCCTGGTAATAAGGTTGGTTGTGTTTTGTTGAAAGAGCTGGGATACAACCTTATTTACTTAAAAGTAGATGTAGTTTTTTAGTCGCAAAATTTGGTCGCAGTCTGGAGCCTTGCAGTCACATCCTCGCTTAGACAAAGGTGCATGTTCTACACACTGCTCTTGTAGCAACAAATTTCACTTCCTGGCATACTGTATGCCTAGACAGAACAACCATAGACAGCACAACATGTTCTCGAGCCACACAAGTACATTTTTCTGGGGAAAATTGTTTCCAAATATTATAAAAACACTTATATACCGCTATCAGAAACAACAATTTAAGCTGCTTTCAGACTTGGATTGTGGAATATTTGCTGTAAAGTCTAATTGCTCTTTAACCGAAGTTGTCTTTTCAAACATGCAACTTCCTCGTGGACTTATTGTGTCCCGGCCACGTTCAGGCATCGGGAAATGTTCCGGATAAATCTACACAGGCATTCTCTTCCTTTAACCCTGTCCACAATACTGACTTGCGCATTCAGCCAAAATGACGTGCCGCAACATTTCTGCTCTTATGACATGGGAGCTAACCGGTACATGTCCGCTACAACTCAGGAGGTAAAAGAGTAGAACGTTTGTCTGAACGCTAGTGGTATACTGTAAAGCAATGTTTCTCAACTCCAGTCCTCAGGACCCTGCATGTCTTAGAGGCAACCCTACTTTCAAAGGCCTGGATCAAATGAATGGCTCATTAACAGGCTTGCAAAGAACTTGATCAGGAAGTTCATTCATCTGGATCAGATATGATGGAGTAGGAACACATCAAAGAGATGCAAGGCAGTGGGTCCCGAGGACCGGAGTTGAGAAACACTGGTATAAAGGACTAAGTTTGCACTATTACTGCTTTCCAGAGCAAGTCTGAAAGGGACTTTATGCTGTGAGCCAATGGCAAAGCGCTATTTCCAGTATATCTCACACGAAGTTGATCTCATAATCGTATCTACATTTGAAGGCTCAGGAATAAGGTGGATTGTTCGTGATAATGACATTACTTTATAAAACTGTCATCTTTCTATTTTTTTTTTTTTTACCTGTCTGTACAGCACCTTAATCAAATCATGATAATTAGGACAACTGATTGCAATCATGTTAAAGATCAAGTGCATGAATATGCAGCAGTGCTTGATGTAAAGACTCTGCAGGAGACTGAGTGACTATATGAAACAACAGCGTACAGTGCATGCAGTGAGAGTAAAGCTGCTTCGTTGAAAACTATTTGTCTTTTGAGAAACTTTAATCACAATAAAGTAAAACAGACAGATGCTCAGTTGTATTTCTTAAACCACAATGTTTTTATAAGCTCATTTTCACAAGGAGATTTAAAAATGTGCACGACAACTCCACTCAGTTGCTTTTAGCAGGTATTTGTGTAATATATTGTGTGCATTTCTCTTTTTGGAAGCTGATGAAACACATCTTGCAACAACTTTAGATTAAAGTGCATTTCAATACCAGAAAGGACAAAAGATACAGAGGATAAAAATTGATTTCTAAAAGTTTACCTCAAAAGAAGGATTCTCATCTGCATCCTACCCCAAATGAAAACAGTAAAACATTGACTTATTAAAATATAACGATAAAGAGACAGCAACAAATCCCAAGGCTTTACCCTCCAAAACATGTGACAACATCTGATTGAATGGTCTTGTCGTGTAACTTGGCAAGGAAGGGGTGAAAATCTACATATAACATGACTCAGTTTGAACATGACCTTTCAAACACTTTCATCAAAATGAGCTTCGTCTTTCACATTACACAAAGAAAATGTCATCTGGGTAAACCTTTGATAAATGACAAAAACATCGCCGCAATTATGCGTGATATTCTACATGGCAACTGTTATTATCCTGTCAAGGTGTGGACCCCTTTTTGCTGCAGCGAGGCTGAGAGGAGAGGCCGACTGGCTGCCTGCTCGCTGTGGCTGAAATGAAGTGACTCAGCAGCAGACCATGACAGCCTGCAAGCCTCTTCACTGAAAAACGAAGGGGTTATCTCTGCTAACAGAACCTTATTGCATTCTAATCACAGATGTGTGGGATTTTCTGAACCCATGTGGAGATTTCTGATGGCTAATGCCATCTGAAATCATTTACAGCTGCACAAAACAGTGGAGCACTGCAATCATTTGATGGTGGGCGTAAAACATTTCTGAGAAGGAGTGAGATGGCTGTCGATGGCTGCTTGTTCCTACAGATCAGCAGTTAACTCTAATAGCCTAGCCCTGCTGCTCAGGACACCTAGCGATAGCACTGCTAAGAGTGCTGTATGTGTGAGCCCTTTGAATGTGCTGACACAAAAGGCTTTTACCAAGAGCCCTCTGCAATAACACAACAGTGGAGATTCTCATCAGAGCAATAGAGTAGTGCAGATACTTAAGGCAGTACAGATTTCTGTCTTGGCAGCCTTCCCTCCACAATCCATCTCTCTGTCATTGTTTGTCTTTAGCCTGCATCAGTATCTCCCCCTCAGATCATTGCTCCTTGTACTGTTTTTGCCTCTTAAATTTCAGCTTGGTGTCTGCATGCAGCACAATGGAAGATTGTGGGTTGTGTCTCTGTGCTATGCATATCCAGCAGTTTGAAAAAACATGGTATACATGGAAATACTTATAAAATAATTTGATTTTAGTAATCCTATCTCCCAGCCAAGCATCTGTCACCAGCCACTTTCTTTGCTTTTGATGATCTGCCTTGGCTTCTTTCTTGATTTTTCACCCGTAGAGTAGATCTACTTGTTTGTTGAACAGAGCATTTTACAGAGCTGACCTCGTGTTGAAATTTCAAGGGAATTTTTTTGTTGGTAATCTCTTACTTTAGATCTACATGTTTTATGCACAGGTGCTCTTGGGCTGATTGTTATGGTATGGCTTATAGAGTTGTGGAATGAGGCAGTCTCCAACAGGCGCAAGCGACCTGCGCTGCCCTGCAAGTTTTGTCTTCAGGTGGTGGGATGCATTAAAGGGGAATTAGTTTTTTTCAATCTGGACCTATTTTCTAGCATGAAATACATTCATTTACGCACCCAAATAGTTTTGGTGCAACTTGAATTCCTTCAGGAGATATTTAGATCCACTCGAGATCAGCGTATGTCCAATACAATGGAGGTGATGGGGCAACCGCGCGCAGCCTCTAAATAAGGCATTATCTGCCACAAACTCCTTCATTTCACCAATGTTTTGTCACCAAACATTAGTCGGACCCTCCCTGTGAGCTCGAAGCAGCTTTTTCGTGGTGATTCGTCCTTATTTACAGACATTTTTACTGCGGCAACTTTGATGACGTCACTATTATGCGACACCATAACAAGTCAATATCTCCCGAAGGAATTCAAGTTGCACCAAAACTGTCTGGGTGAGTAAATGAACATATTTCATGCTTGAAAATAGGTCCAGATTGAAAAAAAAAACGAACTTCCCCTTTAAGTGTCAACAGGCTCTGCCACCAAGCTCATCTGACAGAAAGAGGAGAGGGCAGATAAGGAGTGAGAGAAAGGGCAAGGAAAGGAAGTTGAGGGGAGAGCAAAGTGTAAGACTGAGGAGAGGAATTAAAAAAAAAGAATGGGTTCCAGTTTCTTGGGCATGATGGAGGATAATCTGGGCTGACTTGACAGTGACAGAATGAGTTGGTGCTGTGCTGGCGAGTGTGTGAGTGAAAGATTGACTAGAAGACAGGACAAGACAGCTTGAGGGACACAGAGAAAAGAGACATAAAAGGGACTAGAAGAGAGCGGCGTTCTCTTTCAATGCTGATGCAAGAGAGCAACAAAGAGACCACAAAGCAGTGGGTGTCTGTGAGCAGGACGGTTTGCTTTGTGACTTGCGGAAAATATTTTGTTGTCAGCCGGTCTCCGCTTACAGCCCTTCTTTTAAAATTGATGTGACCTGTTTGCTCTGTTTCACATATGTTCAATTCCCTGGTATTTAATAAAGAGAAAATAGCTCCAAAGTCATCTAAATAACTCTGACTTTACTAAAATGAATCAGCAAATCAGATGAATTAGGTAAAGTATACGCACACAGCAGGAAAGGAAGAGCAAGTGAGCCAGAAAGACTGTTAACTTTGCATAAATGTATATCTACAGCAGGAAATTGGAGACTAAACAACAGCTGATCCTTTACAGGACAGTGTGATCCTCCCATGGCCCAGTTGCCTCCCTAAATAAGGTCAAGTTCTCCATTGTGTCAGGAAATCACATCCCATGCTATAAAATTCGAACAAAAAGAAATAGACATTGGAAGTAATTCAATCTCCTGCAATCGAGCAAGATTCTAAGATTGAGCTGTATCACTAATCTTGTCAGTCATCAGCATCCAAAAGTTTGTTTTTCTTTCTGGGCTTTTTCTGTGCCAATAACTTCTGATGAGCTTCACTGGAAATTAAACATGTCTGAACTTTCTCATGGATGTGACTTACCATTTCCCTCTAAATGACAACCACAGACACAAGTTTAAAGAACGATAACAACTTTGATTTCAATCGGAGACACAGACTGCCTGTGTGTCCTCATAAACACCTCTTTGCAAGCCAAAATAGCCGTTTTATTCCCAAGTGAAAACAGGAGAAAGAAAAAAACTTTTCCCTGGGAGATAAGATGAGTGTGAACCTGTTTGTGCAAATATGGATACGTGTGTGTGACTGTGGTGTTATCGGTCTGGCTGACAGATAAAGCCGATCCTGTCGTGCAGCAACATACTGAACAGAAAGGCGCCACAGACAACATGACGGAAATGACAACTACTTCACACACGCACCTCATGTAAAATATATTATGACACCTTAGAGGGGAGTTCATAGGTGGTAGAATGCTGTGTTTACATGCAAGGAGAAAAGAAAAGCAAACAAAAAATGCAGGAATGAAAATTTTCCACAGGATGCCATTATCAACTCTAGCTGATCTGGATGAGAGAAACGCGAGTTTCCAAAAATCCCGAAGCATCTAATGAATAAGCAGAATAAATGAAGTCATAGCACTCCTCCCTGCTGCTGTGTTCACTCTGCCGTTTCCTTCTATCGCTGCTTTGACAGAAAAAAAGAGGGTGAGAAAGAAAGAGAAATGGGAGTGGAGCACAGACAAAAGGAGTCAAAGTCTCACAGGGAATGTGTTTCTTTTTCTTTCTTTTTTTTTTTTACTCCAAGTTTAGAGAAGGAAGATATAAGTCATCCTTCCAGTTTCCTGTTCATAAATCCCATTAGGATGCTCTTCTCACAAGGGAGAAATATGATAGCATACTCGATGCTGTAAGCACCCACTGTGGAAACTGGAACAAACACTGAACTCACAAACAAGGAACATACAGGGCTGAGCACAAGTTTCAGTATACTTATAAACAGTCCCATACTGTAGAAATAAAGCCACAGCTATAACTGGCTATGAGCTGAAAGTTATTATCTGCATTTGTGCAGACATAAATCGACACATTTGTGAACATTTTTTCGACTTCACATTTAAAAATAAGTCTTCTGCAGGTGAAAATTTGACACACAAGTGCAAATTTGCAAGCTTGTGCCTTTTGGTTCATATTTGCCATCATACAAAAGAGACAAATCTCTGAGAAAAGCTGGACTTTCCTTCACTAAGTTCTAGCAACTACTGAATCGTGGGTGTAGGATCTGTTACAGAAATACAAATAGAGTATAATATGTCATGTAATATGTAAATCATGTTAGGTTAGATTTAGTGATGGTGAGATAAAGCTTCATGAAACCTTCCAGTGATTTGGATTGCAAAAGGATTGATTTCCCTCAGCTTCATGCACTCATAACCCCCTGCTGGTTGAAGACTATGGGAAAGGCAGCTGTGTTTATAGTAATTTTAACTGTATGCGATATTGTCAAAGATGTCTTGCCATTGTTTGGGCATAGGAATAACAACTGCTACCAACAAGAAAAAAATCCCTTTTGATTCGGCTATACATTAGAAGATGATAATAATTAATTCAAACCATGTGTTTTTGCCTGTCTTTATTAAAGGTGTCCGAAGTTCACCCCGTGAAAATAAAAGTTAGACTTGAGCAAGTGAAATCCGTCTCAAACCCCCGCTTTTGGGCCTCTACTCGCTTGTCGTGGTGCGTTTGAAAAACAGCGGATGTACCGAAGAAAAGGTAAGAGCTTGATAGTGCACTTTGGAAAACTATGGGTTAATATTGGTTTGGCTTTTGCCCGCTTCTAAGCTCTGAAGGAGAGGCTTAAAGCTGAATAGGCAGAAGAACGAGGCGGCCATTACCCTGAGAGGGAGGGGCGCTAAGTTTGAATACTGTTGTTTGCTAACAGAAACACTGGAGGGACTTCGGACCTGTGCTTGAGCTTGGCTTATTGTGGTACATTCTAACGGATGTTCCTTGGTAATAGTACAAAAATGAACCTCCTTCTTTACATCAATACTTGAAAGTCATACAAAAATAATAATAACAACAATAATAATAATAATAATAATAATAATAATAATGATGTATGTATGTATGTATGTATATGTGTATATATATATATATATGTATGTGTGTATGTGTGTGTGTATGTATGTATATGTAGGTGTGTTTATGTATGTATATATATATATATATGTATATATGTGTATATGTATATATGTATATATGTATGCATTTCTTTTTAGTGTGTTATTTTATATGCATTTCTTAGCTTTTATAGGAACGTTTGTCTGTTTGCTTTTTTTATGGACATGAGTCTGATAATAAACTGAACTGAACTGAACTGAACTGAATAATAATAATAATAATAATAATAATAATAATAATAATAATAATAACAAAGGGATAGTTATGGTGACATCTGGGAGGGGGAAAGAAAAGTGGATGTGTTTGTGAACAAAAGTTGACACTGTTTATTCTTTATAAGCAGTATATACAGTAATTGTGAGGAGGTTCCTTGGGCTTTGCATCACAGCAAAGTTCAAACAGCAAACAATATCATTCAAACATCATCAATGATTTTGTTCACCATAAACATTACAAACCTACATATCATCTTAATATGCAAAACCAGACTAATCTAAAAATAAACAAGCACTCTGAGAATGCAGGCATCCCCCAAGGAGCTGCCACCACCATCCCCCACCATTTTAGTATTAAATGGTGATCTCTAGCAATGGTTCCCCCATCTCACAATAACAGACTTCTTATAAAAATTGCTGGATCCAAACGGTGATCTGGATCAACCTAAAATCTAATCAGTTCTTCCTTGTACTATTATTAACATTCCCTGAAAAATGCAATCCAAATTTGTTCAGTACTTCTTGAATTGTTTTGCTGACAGACAGACAGACCAACACCCGTCATTACATTGGCGGAGTAATGTATGAGGATGGTTCTTATATAAAGTCATAAAGTTCCTCTTGGCGTAGGAAAATTATTCAGCACGGCTCAGCAACCAGATCAGCATTCTGCCCCCCCCCCCACCCAAAAATAAAATGATAAATATTATCAGTATTAATAATAATAATAATAATAATAATAATTATAATAATAATAATAATAATAATAAAAACTTTGATATACACTTCACTAAATGCCTGCTGGATTTTTCAATACACTTTAAAGCAGCGGTGCAGCACATCCCGTCACTGATTTAACCAGTTTTAAGACCTGTTGGCACTGGATTACTTTTCATCAAGTCCTTTCTTGGTAAACGTTAATTTCTTATTGCAGCAGGGGCTCCAAGTTTTGGAGACCTGTTTTCAGATACACTAAAAATACAACTAGTACATTCTGGATGAGTACATTTCAGTTATACAAATTGATGGGTTTTATAGCAGTGTATATGTTAATCCATGTTTTTGAATAAACTCATAAAAGCTGAAGTCTGTAAAACTTTACCCTTGATACCAGAGCCTGTTCCAGATAGTAAAAACTGTTTGGCCAAAATATGGCCTACATCTCCACTTCTGTTTAGCCCATATTTAGCTTTGAATTACAGTTAACTCCATGTGAGTGTGGTTTCCACAACTCCCACAACAAACTTGCTGTAATCCTAGTCCAGGCCGGCTCCTCATATTTGACCTGGTCTGTACAACACTTACTGCTCTCTGTATTTAAGCCAACAACTGACATCTGGACCACATGTGGCCCACAAGACCCTTGCCAGTGCCGTTACTGAGCTAGAAGTGTCAAAAGTAACCCTGATTAGGCCCAAATGTGTCTGCTGTATGGGATATATTCCAGAGCAAGTTCTTATCAGAGGGCATCTTTTACGGGATCTGTTAAAGGAAACATAGCTGAAATGATCTCTTCCAGGTAGCCAGAGTCACATTCAATTCATTTTATTTGCATCAAACCAAATTTTAAGAAAATGAGCTTAGATTAAAATGAGTTTTTGTTGACTTTGTACTCTACATCTCTATATAGAAATTGCAACTACAGTAGTTGGACGAGTCAGAGTAGCTGCTTTGCTGTTGGTATTAAACATACTTCAATGGACATCACTGCAGAGGAAGAATAAAAAAAGTAGTAATAACTTTGGGAATGTGCTCTTCTATGTCACATATCTGTCACAGCAGCTATGAAACCTGCAGTGGAATTAGCTTTGGCTGTGGTACAGAGAGTACAGTGGTGTTTAAAAGAGATCTTAGTGAGCTTATAGACCAAAAAGGCAGCTGTGAAGAGACTCCATGCAGGCATAACAATGCCACAAAATGTTTATTCAACAGTTGGTGATAGTCAATTAGTTTTTCCTGGCAGGTTTTTTTGACTTTCTTTTTTGTTTTAATATTTAACTTCGTTTTCATAGTTAACAGCCAACTTTGTATTTCAATAATTGACAATATATTCACAACTCCAGTTAAATATTATTGCACTTGGTATTTAATTCTTATTTTCATAAGAGCAGAGTCTGTTGTCTCAAATATTGGATAAATAGCTTTATATTCTAGTCAAATCTGCTTGGATTGTGGCCCATGAGGGTGGCTCAGCACGATGATTCTTATTGTTATGACTGAATAAGGACATGAAACAAAATAGGTTGTCATTCCTACTGCTGCAGCTTTACAAATGAACAACTCGTAGACCACATCTCTGCAAAAGTGCATGTGGGTCAATCTACAGAATCCTAAAATGAAAATCCCACTCTCTCTGAAGCTTTAACCTCAATTCCACATGACTTGAGCTTGTGTAAAAATAACACTGGCAGAGTAGAGTGCATGTGTGCATTTATATACATAAGTAGAAGTTATCCTGTACCTGAATATGATAAGATATTCACAAGCTCTGCAAAGCATTTGCAACAGAGACTGGTTCCTCTGTTAATGATCATCTTTTTATATTTTCTGGGTAGTGCACACTGATGAATTACCACCCACTCAACAGATGTCCAGATATTTGGTTATTATTTTTTGTTACAACTGAGCTGCACAATCATCAAGACCAGAGAAAGATTGGAGAACGTAGACACTGCTGCTTTTCATGACTTGAAATCAGAGAAATATATCTAACTTTTAACGTCATGGAAATACAAGTGCAGGGGTCACTTCCAATTTTCCTGATGATTAAAATACATTTAATCTGTTCAGTAAAAAGGTTTCCTTTGCCCTAGATTTCAAGTTTAATGTGAAACACATGAAGTCAGTGTCTAATTTAATGATTGATATAATTAGTTCAAAACAAAGCTGGAAGAAAAGCCCTTTAAAAAGCACCAGTACACTGAAAAAAAAACCCCAAGTTGAACCAACTTAAAAATATTTCTTCAATTGGTCACATTTAAAAAAATTAAATTGAGTGAACTAAATAAAATTCAATTGAATGAAATTGTTATTTTCAATTCAACTCAACTTATTTTTATTAAGTCAATGCAAACTGAAAATTTCTATCTGGGTCAGCTTAATTTGATATGTTCCATTACTTTGATGCTGTGATTTTGAACACCTTACTTTGTGGCATTATTGTCAGACAGCTGGAGGAGAAGAAGAGTGGGAAGCTTGAAACCACCAGGGAGCAACTTGAACCATACGTCAACAGGGTATACTATCCAGCAAGGAGCGTCCCATTTGGAACACCAGGGTACCTGCCTCGACCTGCTCCACTGAGTGCTGAGTTCAACACTATGCCCCCCAAGCTGAAGTCAGGCAAGTCGTGAAGAAGGCAAGGTCTGCATCATCCCCAAGTCCCAATGGAGTCCCCTATTAGCTCTATAAGAACTGCCCCAAGGTGCTAGAGCTGCTTTGGGACCTTATGAGAACTGCCCGGAAAAAGCAAGTTATTCCATCTGAGTGGCAAAGAGCTGTAGTCATCTTCATCCCCAAGGAAGCAAACTCCAAAGACATCAGCCAGTTTAGAAACATTGCTCTCCTAAACGTAGAAAGACAGATCTTCTCTGTATTAGTCAGAAGGATGACCAACTACCTCCTCGGCTTCCCAGGGTGTGTGGAGCACTCTACAATGATCTGGGACCAGATCCAGAAGGCCATGCGGGAGAAGACTGACCTGCATGATGTCTGGCTCGATATTGCCAACGCGCATGGATCAGTCCCACACCAGCTGATCAGCTACGCGATGGAGTTCTTCTACATACCCTCCTTAGATCACTATCGTGATTAAAAATGCGATAGCATCCTACTTCAACGACCTGCAGATGTGTTTTAGCCTCCAAGACTTCACCACCGGGTGGCAACGGTTAGAAGTAGGAATCGCTAGGGTTGTGTCATCTCTCCGATCCTATTTTTTGCTGCCTTTGAGGTTATACTCATTGGAGCAAGGCAGATGGTGGGAGGGATTAAGTTACCATCCGGCAAAGACTATCCCCGTTGAGGTCCTACATGGACGCTGTCAGCAGCCTCCTCCTGACAGCAGCATGTACATCAAGACTGCTGAAAAGGTTGGATGAGCTCATGTTGTGGGCACGGATGAAGATCAAGCCCTCCAAATCATGGAGCCTGTCTCTTAGACGAGGGGTTAGAAATGACCGTGCCACCTTTGTCGTAGGGGAAGAGGAAATCCCACTCCCTCTCTTAGCAACCCATCAGAAGCCTGGGGAGGCAGTACCCACCAGAGCTGTCAGACAAACAGGTGGGGAGGAGTGTCATAAAACAGCTCACAAGTTTGGCAAAGATCAACCAAAGCCAGCTGAAATGGCAGAAATTATTCCTGTATTGTAGTCGGGAGACTAGTACTGTAACAATACCAGCATCACCGCCATGACAGTCATTTAGTTCACGGCTCACGGCTGTATCACAACACTGTAAGCTGTAAACACTGTAGCTGTGTGTGACAGCTGTCCTCTGCTCAGACAGGGGAAATAAAAAGAAGAAAAATCTGATTGTGGAGCCATTTACAAACATTCATGCTGCGTAACAACGCATCCTGGAGATTTAATACAAAGTACGGTGTCATAAATCAGATGGCGTTTGAGTTTATACCCTTAGCCTTGTTAGCAGTTAGCTAGTCTGTCTACTGTCTACCAGGATTTCATACACAATAAAGCATAATGTTACACAAACAGCGAGACTCACTGACAGCAATGCAGGTGAGTTCCTAACAGTTGGAATCACCTCCTTTCCAAACGTAGTGTTGATGTTGTCTTTGCCTGGTTTCATCTCAAACTAGTCAAAGTTGCTCCTGTATGGAGGTGGTGAGGACGACACCGGAGCGGAACCTGCTGTAGACAGCAGACTGTTGTGGCCGTTTTTGGTTTAAACAAAGAGCCTAAATTAAAATTCAAGCCGCTTTCTAACTCAAGCTTTTCAGGCAAATTTCAAATGAGGTCCAACACGAATAATATCCATGTTTTAACAAGGAAAGATGCCGTTTACGGGTGATGACTTCCTTGCCAAGTTAGTGTAAGTTTTTCTTCATTGATCAAGATCTTTCCATTAATCTACGTAGATTAAGGTGTTATTTTTAAAAAGAGACTCCACCAGACACATTCATTGGAGGGAAAAGTACAATATTCATCATTAAAATGTTCCAAGAAAGGAAATGACACTAAATGGAATGGAAATAGCATTGCTTCTTTCCTCTACTGGTCATTATGAACCACATGATTGCATCGGGACCCCCATGCACAAGAAGTGAAAGTAGAGAAAATAAAATCTGTGAGAAACAGCAGTGCATCTGTGTTTGAGTTGATCCTTCTGTATTTTCTCACCATCTGAGTTGGTGAATATAAAGCCATCTCTGCCACATGGAAGCTGAGAGTCACTGGTATTTTAAACTGTGTCACTTTGGCAGGAAGGCAGACTTTAAGCGTTTCAGCCAAGGACAGCTGGGGAGCAGAGGAGACTGTGGGAGCCAAAGATATTTTTATCTTGCAGAATTCATTTCCTTCTCACTGTTCACCTGGATGTCTCAGCATGACACAGGGAAACAACCTAAATTTAGTGGATTAGCAGGATGTGAGGCATAGAAGGAATTGGCCAGGTAACAGTTATAATCAGACATCCAAATAACTGCTGGGGAAATAACTACTGCATTTTCTTTAACACACACACACACACATTATTTCCTGTGTCTATTAGAGGGAAAACAAGTAAGGTAAATTACAATATTTTACTGCATATTGACTGTTGAATCAGCATTAGCCTGTTTTCTTATTATTCATTGGAACAGGAAGTGAGTCATTACTGAGACCTTCATCAGTCTGAGTGGTGTAGATTTAGCTATAGCACTAGATGATGCCATATATTTTGTCAATTACTTGACCCTAATAAAACTTTGGCAATAAGAATGTAAATAAGGCCATCCAGTGTGTACAATAGGTGTAATAGATTCAATTTGAATTGCAATGCTAAAATATTCATAGTGGAAACAATGAATATGTGCTTCTTGCCTGAATCCTTCTTTGTTTTTTACCTTCTTATGTGTCTATTTGTCATAAGCAAGAATCAATACACTGCGAGGAAGAGTAAGCTAAAGAAGATTTGAATTTAAAAAAGTTTCAAACACAACTCTGTGGATCATTCAAGAAATCAATAATTGGTCTAGTAGGATTTAATTGCAAGCTTCATCCATAAAGTAACTGTGAGTCTGAATAAACACTGTTGGTGTTGTTTCGTCGTTGTTCCTGTTTCCTTTCACTTAACCTGCTATACAGTATCTGTCTTTAAGATATGAGATCAAATGCCTCCTTTGTTAAGTACAAAAACTCCCATGCCTACCTCTGGGGGCCGTCTCCGTCCTGCGTTTAGTTGTCCCATTTAGACACCACCATGATTTTTTTTTTCTTCACAGAGGATCAAGGGTGTTGTCTCCTGGCAACAGCTTAATATATTAGGAGACCGCCAAAAACAGGAGCAACTCCTGTATGTGTAAGTGGGCCTACATGTGCAAGTATGCTGGCCCTGAAGAGATAAACGAACCAAAACCAGACACACACAGTACAACAAATAGGAAGCTGTTATGACAAAACATGACAAGCTTTTGCAAAGTGCATTTCAGAAAATGCAGAAGCAGTTAGAAGTGTTAGATTTCAGTAAGCACAAGATGTTGGAAAAAGTACAACAGAAGAAAACAAGCTGAAAAGATTAAAAAAAAATTGAAAGTGAGTTTTTGCTAAACTGATATTTTCTGGGGGTTTATGCTTCTTGAATAAGTGACATGTTTTTTGTTTTTCTTTGTAGCTTTTTGAGAAACACTTTCTATTTCAGTTTTTTTACTGAAACATATTTTTTATTTTTGTTGTTTGATGTGGATTGTTTTTGTGACTGCCATTTTCAAAAGTTGTTTACTGGTAAATGATGTAATATTTTTGTGTGTGTGTTTAAATGAGTTTTCAGAAACATGTTTCCCCCTCTTTATTCTTGCATTCTCTGAAATTCTTTTATCCTCATTGAAGTTTAGTTTTGTAAAATGATCTTTTTTTGTTTTCTTTCTTTATTCTGCATATTAGGGCCAATAAAGTAACATGATAAAACACTTCCAATAACAGCTGCCTGTTTTATATTCTATATGTGCTGCTGACTATAGATTGCTTGTTCCTGTTGAAGAGAGAGAAAAAATTCCTTGTCCTTTTCCTGGACCTGGTATAAAACTGGCCTCAAGCTTAATAGATGGCAGTAAATTAAATCCTAACTTGGTAGACTCTTGGAGTGAAGATAAGCAGAATTTTTCCAGCTACCAGCTGAGAGCATTGGTGAAATAAAAACCAGCATCAAGTATCAAGCCATTGTTTCAGACACTGGAATGCTTTCATATGTGGAAATGCACAGATGTCTGTGTTACAGCTTGCTGATAGTTAATATAGGGTTCTGACAGGGCTATTATTAACCAGCTATCTTCGACCTGTTCACACATCTGCTGCTTCATCATCCCCTCCCCTTCCAGAACACACTTTCTTCACAATGCAGCTGCTGGGGGAGAGATTCTCTATATGAAGGTGCTGATGAAATTTTGAGGGCAAGTGCTGAATTATTTAGGAGGGAGGATTATGAAAGGAGCTTCTTGGCGCGTTGCTAGCGGGTATGAATCGATATGAGCCCTCCCCAGTACCCACCACAACCCATCCACACTACTCCACCCTCCCTGAATCCACAGACCCTTTTGCACAGGAGCTCAGACACATGGCCATTGGACACGGCAGGCTGGGTAACCAGATGCTCGAGGCGTGATGAAATACATTACATGAAAAAGCTGACAGAAAGACGATGGGATTGTTTATCTGTGTGTGTCTTTGTGGGCAAGACATACAGCTGGGTCTAGTTCAGACTGACCACATCCACAGGAACAGATGGTCAACTAAAGCCCTGCCAAGTCTGTTCTTCTTCTCTGGTTCTGCCCGAGGGCTGGGGTCTAACTGTCCAAGTCAGACGGGTTAGAAAACAGACAAGAGACTGTATGCACAGATGTGAAGCAAGCATACACACAAACCCACATTTCTATGGGTTTAATTCTCCCACTTAGAGATGTTCCAGTTACATAACAGTTTTCTACAGCCGCCTTCGATGAAGATTTGATTGCTTGGTTTGCGCAGCGTCAATTCTCAAAGGCTTTTAAAGCTGAATGAATGGCCATGTTCCAACTCTCTCTTTCTTGTTTTATTTAACTGTCTCACAGTAAGTTAGTCTGCATCCATTTATGTCTTAACCAACCACCCCCTAAAGAACCACATTCTGTTGAACCTTCAATCAGCCTCTATTTTCTCATCAGTGCATTGGGAGTCCATGCTTGCCTGTGCTGTTGTTTACTCTCTGGCCACGATTTCCTGACTCAAGATACAACCAGCTGGGACCAAAATGCTGCATGGACCGATCAAAGAAGACTGACAGTTTTTAGATTTCTGCTGAAATTAACATTCAGTTAAGAGGAAAACGATTTATTAACCAAGAAATCATTACAGGATCAGATGGAGGGCAGGTGTCTCACTGTGTCATGTTTCTGAAAGACACAAGGAGTGGGATGTCCTCACATAAAACACAGCAGATCGTTCAGGATTTGAGTTTTACTTACAGAAGTAGGCAGAATTAAAAAAGAAGTGATGACACAAAATAAAAATGAATAGCTGATCTGTTTCGTGTCATTTATATTTAGATTATTTTAGCAAGGCCACCACCACTGCTGGATTTACTTAATCCAATAGTGGACAGGTTGCACACGGTTGATTTGATTCTGCGGCAACTTTCAAAATTTTGTCGAATTTACCATTATTCATATTCAATAAACCTGTGTATTTCATGTTGATCCAGTGAGATTAACTCATGTTTTAATGAAGTAATCTGAGTTTTTGTAACATGTTAAACCTTCTCAACTTTATCACTTTATCCTAAAATTATCCAATAACTTTTACTCCAACACCATTTGGTTACTTTCACTCTATACATTATTTTTTACATTATAACCACAGTGTTCATATGCAGTTGAGGGCCACAATCCTGCAGGTTTGCTAGGCCTCCTTGCCCCCACACACCTGATTCAAATTAGTGAGTCATTTTACAGAACTCTGTTTAAGAAAAAGGAAGGAGGTATGCAGAGTTTTGGTGGAAGAACACATTTCAAACATTTATGCAAAAGGGTGGATCAATCAGACTTTTTTTTACTTTATATTTATGTTGAAGTTAATTCAAAATCTAACTTCTTGAAGTACATTAATTTCAAAATAAATACATTGTAATCGCACTGCAGAGGAATGTGGGAATATATACATATACTGTATATATATATATATATATATATATATATATATATATATATATATATATATATATATATATATATATATATATTTTTTTTTTATTTTTATTTTTTACAAGAAGAGAGCTATCCTAACCACACATGAAAATCCACAGACTTTGATTTGAAAAATGCAGAAAGGCAAAAAGGCCTTGGCTTGCCTGAACAATGACTTGCTAGTCCCCTCCTTTTCTCATCCAAAACAAAGCAAAGTCCTGTTTACAGTGCTGAGAATACTTGTGGGTGATGTTAATAAGTTATTTTACACTGACTTAAAGTTGTACTTCCATGGTCATTTCATTAATATTTCTGTGTTCTCCATTATTATTGAATGCATTCTGCATCGTTTCTGTTTAAAAAAACCTTGTGGTTGCTTTGTATCCAGCTGTATTTGTATACTAGAAGAGAGGCTTGTGGTCCAACGGCAGGCTTTTCCGGGTCCTTCTCATGAATTTCCGTCTGATTGGCTGCCTCCCATCAGTGTATGAAGGAAGCTCCGCCCTCCGCTCTTATTTCATTACAGACAGGAAATAGAGCCGACAAACAAGTTTGTTCCGCCATGCTAACAAACAGTTAGCTAATTAGCTTCTCAACTCCGAAGCTACAGTCGTGCTGTCTTCACTTCTAGTGTGTAGTGGAGGGTTACCTGCCTTCCAATGGACAGATATAAACCCCACGTGGGATACGCTATTTGCAATGTGACGTAGAAGTGCAAGGCTGTTCCCGATTCTCTCTTTTCTTCGTATTGTTTCTCTGATGAGAAAGCACAGCTGACTGGGGGGAACGCAACGCTAGCAAGTCAGCATGTGTAAGTAAACAAGGGGAAACCCTCCGTATTTCAGAAGGAGCAAGTTAAATGGGTTTTCAGTGGAAGGAGGCCTTTAAATGATTAAAGATAAATAAATCTTGACCAAAGGTGACCAAAACCTTTGTATAGTATTTGATGAAGGCATTTACTTTGCTAAATATTACTTGACCCCAGAAAAACCTCAACTATAATAAGCTTAAAAAAAAAAGAAAGAAAAAAAAAAAATCTACACAGAATATGTGTAATAGCTTTATACAATGTGTTTGGATAGCAACGCTGAAATATTTATAGCAGAAAAAATGGCTAGATTGCTACATTATGACCATTAAATCAGTGTTACCGTGCTTCCCTTACGATTCACTGGAATAGGACATTAGTGGTTTCTTTTGAGGAAAAGACTTCCACCAGTTTGGGTGGTGCAAATCTAGTAAGGGAACTTCATGATGACATATACTTTGAAATATTGCTTAACCCCAATAAAACACAGAATATAAAATGGGCAGAAGGTCATCCTGTGCGTATAATGGGCGTAATAGCTTTTTGCTGCATTTGGATTACAATGTTAAAATATTTAGAGTGGAAAAAAAACTGAGTATTTGCTTCTTGCCTTGATTTTCCTTTTGGATTTACATTCTGAAATGTCTATTTGCCATAGGAAGAGTAGGAAGAGCAAGCTGTGCATAAAAATGGATGTCTCTCATGGGCCTGGCTTCAGTTAAATTGTTACAAAACCACAGAGTGAAAAGTGATTGTTAATGATTAATGTATAAAATAACATGGAAATCCTAATGAAGGAAAAGCGTAAATAACAAGCAATTTCAAACACAACTCTGCGGTTCATTCGATAAGTAAATAAATGGTCTAACAGCATTTAACTGCAATTTTCATTCATAATGTAAGCTTGAACCCTTTCACATGGTGCTGTTTCTTCTTCCTTCCCTTTATTCCCCTCATACTCCTGTCAAAATGAGATCAAATACTTGTACAAATGATAAGTACAGAAACTGTCATGGCTGCTTCTGAGATTCTCCTGTGCTGGATTGAAAGATTTGGACACTGCCATGTCTTTCTTGCCCAGGATCAAGGGTTTTGTGTCCTGGCAGCAGCTAAAAATATCAGGAGACTCCTTAAAACAGAAGTTACATGTAACTTCTATGACAACATATCTCAGAAAATGAGATACACACATACAGATAACCATAAACTTGTAAAAAACCACACAACAAAACAGAAAAAACATTACTGTAATCTTTTGCATGCATGCAAATTTGCTCTTTGCATACTTTGTTTTATATTTTTCAAACAAACACATTTCCTCCATCCTAAGGTTTTGGATTATCACAAGTAAAATGTTTTAAGAATTAATCAAATAAGACTTAAACTGTGAAAACAAGAAGCAGTTTTCGAAGAATTAAACATCAACTCGATCCAAAGGCTTTCTCTGTCTTTCTATCTTTTTAAGCTGGCTTTCTCTCGATCGTCCATCTCCATCCATCCTTTCAATGTTCTTTCAGTTAATTCTTCAAAAGGCAGACGGCTGAAATTATAGAGCTAAAAATAATGGCTCTATAAATAAGGTGTGCCCATTGAGAGTGATTGAGAGGTGAGGTCGCTAGGCAGCTGGGGATGCTGGGTAAGCTGAATTCATTAGTGCTCTCAGCTTCCAAAGAGAAGCCCCCACAACTCTCCCACACAAATATACCACTGCCTTATAAACAACACACACACACACACAGTAATGCAGCATTAGGATCCAGAGTGCTTCGAAAACACTTTTTATCTCTACCTTTGCAGCTCTGAAGTGTTACGAATTTGTGCCCCATCAGTGCTACACATCCACCCTCATTACAACCTTCCACTTCCCTCAGATGCACAGCACGTTCTTAAAGCAGCGCTCATCCATCAACCGAGTGGAAAATGTGCATGTGCATTTGTTTGTGTTTTCATTTGTTCTTTCATGTGTGCGGCAGAGTGTCTGTTTTATTATTCATACTCATGTGTGGATCCTCTTTCAGCCCACAGACACCTGCCAGAGATACACTTGCAAAAATTTGCCTCCTCGGTTTTCTTCCTTTAACTCTGTAACAATAACCTTACAAACACTCAACATACACCTGTGCATCTATTTGCATCCAGCATTCATGCAAAAATGCCCTCCCAAAAAACACAGCTTTTTGCATTTAAAGTAGCTTCATGCCCTCCTACATGCACACAATAGACAGACACACAAGTGGCCACTTTTATTGCCCTGATGCTCTTTTTAATGGCCCTCCTCCCTCTTCATATTGACGTCATATCCATTAGGCCGTGCCTCTGGGCCTTTTAGTAGAAGCTGGAGCAGAGGACGCCAATGTACAAGTCCTTCGTCTAGAGTCAATCTCCACCTGATAAACTTGCCGTATTTGCCGATCTGACAGATGCAGTTACCACGGCAATCTGTTCAGTCTCTCCAGACACCACCACTACTATCAATCCACTGAGAAGGAACCCATTGAACTGTGTGTCAGAAGGGAAAGTAGTGTGTTACAGTAGTACATAGACCGTCCATCAGCGCGAAAAGCTCTCCTATTTATTGTCTACACACACCCACACATACACAGTTCAACTATCAACACTCCTATGTGTGTTGATAGCTGAGCTGAGAGAGGCTATCTGTATCTGGTGCCACGGAGAGTAACCCTTGCGGGCTAATGTGAAGAGATAACGTTTCACGTCTGATCAGCATCAGAATCATAACTCACTGGCCTCTTCCAGTCTCTGCGTCTTTCTCATGTTCCCCACAGCAACATCCTCATTAGATTCCCACTTCCCCCTGGAGCTTGCTCTTTTTCAAACCCTGAATTTAGCACTGAAGAGTCATCACCCCTGCAACCTTCAAAGAGGCACTGACTTGACCCTTTTACCCTTCATGAATATAGAATGAGTGTGAACTTCAGTCCTCGCAAAACAGAAGCTTAGTGGGGTTGCGGCAACATTTTTCAGTGTCCATAAAATTGCAAATGATGGCTT
>JALJCO010010246.1:0-69861 GCA_023101725.1 Atherinomorus stipes | reverse complement strand
ACTTCCCAAACAGAGCATCAAACAGCTGCAGCTCATCCAGAACGCTGCTGCAAGAATTTTGACTAGAACTAAAAGATCTGAACACATCACACCAGTTTTGAAAACTTCACACTGGCTTTCGTTAAGACAGAGAATAGATCATAAAATCCTACTGATCGTCTTCAAATCCAAGAATGGTTTATGCCCAGAGTACATCTGTGGTATGATCAGAGAATATCAACCCAACAGGACTCTTAGATCAGAGGATTTCAGTCCAGACCAGAGTCCAAACTAAACATGGAGAAGCAGCATTTGGCTGTTGCTGCAAACAAGCAGAAAAAACTGCCAGTGGAGATGAAACTTTCACCAACTGATCCAGATCCAGAGCATTTTTTTTCTCATGTGCCTATCCATGAAATCTGTGTGCTATCTTTTATCTTATCCGGACAGTTGCTTCTTTTAATAGTTTTGATATAGTTATTCTACATTATTCTATTAGTATTAATATGATTTTGTTTCTCTTTATTTAAGTTTTTATAAAAAGCACTTTGAATTGTCTTGAACATGAAATGTGCTATACCAATAAACTTGCTTGCTTGCAGTTGGGGGAAGGAACTACTGCAGAAACTGAACAGGAACAAGGCTGCAGGTCCAGATGATATCAGCCCAGGGGTTCTGAAAGCCATCACACAGCACATCTTCAAAATTAGTCTCAGATTAGAGACAGAAAAAAGATCCTGCCTGGTTCCAAAACCTACAAAAAAGTAATCTGTCTCCTTTACAGTAAATAGTAACGGACCAGTTTCTTTAAAATCCCACATCAGAAGAATCCTAAGAGACTGCTAATGGGTCACCTCTAAGCAAATGAACACCTTTCAGGACCTTGTGCAGTTTGCTTATTGTAATGGGAAAGAGGTTGCAGATGCCATCATATTTGCTTCAGTGAGCTTATACTGTATCATTTGGACAAATCAGGCAGCACTATCATGTTCTTTGATCTCTTAACACAATCTGTTACGCCCCTTCATGTAAGAAGTTCCAAAAAATACATATGGATGCCTCCATAACTGCCTGGATTTATGGCTACTTAACAAACAGACGACAGCTTGTAGGTTTGAAAGGTTGTGTGACATGGTGGCCAGCAGCACGGGGAGCACCATAAGGAACTGTAATCTGACCATTAATCTTTATGCTGTACACATCAGACCACCAGTTCTATTCTCCTGTCATCTACAGAAATGGATTTTAGAAGGCACAGGGTGGTAAGCAAAGCACAATTTCCACCATGAGAGAAGAGGTGGAAGCAGTGGAAATTACAAATTCTGGATGCCAAGCTGGACAATAAACTAAATGTGACACCAAGGCCATACCAGAAGAAACAGAGCGGACTATTTCACTGTCTGAAAGAAGGTGTTGCTTATCCTCGGTAAATCTAGTGTGTAAATTGCAACCTGCTTGGCAGCCATCTGCTGTAACATCATCAGTTTTACAAGCCTGAATGTTGGCCTCGTGGTTACAGAGGTGGGGTCTGGTCTGGGAGTCCCTGGCACGGCAATGAACCACTGCGGACCCTTGAGCATGGTCCTTAACACCCACTGACTTCCTAATGTCACACTCTTGTTCTGATCATCACTTATTCTTCTTCCACTATTGACTTTCTCACATGTGGCATCATTCCTGTGATAATGAAGACTGCTCTTTTTCTTTTGTGGTTTTGCACTGCCTTATGTTATTTGTGAGAAACAAGTTTGCTATCTGCCTCATGTACACCCCACATCGTTGTCACATCTGAGTTTCTCATCCTTCCTTCTTAAAATAAATCATCTCTCTTCTGCAAGTGCAGTGTCCCAGCTCTTCCAGTCTCACACATCAGGGTGCTCCTCTCATACCTATGTTACTGTAGGCTTTCCTTTACAGAAGGTTTTTTTTTTTCTTTTATCTAAAAAAAACCCCAACTAAAAATCCCAATCTGTGTGACTGTTAAAATGGCTTTTTTTCTGTAAGACTTATTTAGTTCATCTTTAAATTTATTACACATTTGACCAATTATGACATCTGTTACAAATTTGATAACATAATCTTAAAGTGATCTTGACTGGGGAAAAAACAGAACAAAAAAACGAAAATAAAGTGCAACAAATAAATAGTTGTTCAAACTGACCAGAACAAATCTAAAATCAACCGATGCAGGTTAAATATGGATTATATTGGTTTTAGGACACCTTGGATCTCTGAAACAGTGAAATTTTTCAGAGCTGCAATATTGTGGCCAGGGACTGTGGCCATGGCAGCAAGCCTTGCTGGTCAAGATAATACTGATCTAATGTTTCAAGATAAAAACAATGAGATTACTTTAAAAGAGGGTTGCAGTAGAAATGTTGCTATACAACGCAAGTCAAGTCAAGCCACGCCACCAGGACTCCGTCAGCCTGCCATCCTCTCCCGGTTTTTCTTTTAAGGACTTTTTTCTTATTTTAGAACTTTAAATACTGGGCCCCAATTTATTGTTTTAGATTTTGCAATAAATTCTTTTTTTTTAAATATATTTTCTGGCTCTGTTTGGTTAATTTTACACTGCTAACCTTGGGTTTGAAACCTTTTTATTTTCTTTTAGTAAGAGTTCCTTGTCTCTTTTACTAAAAACTAGGTGGTATTGTCTTTCTTGTTTTTTAAAAAAATAATCTAATCGGCCACATACAGACGCATTACAGTCCGGGATGTGTTCATGCAGCCATTTCTCGGTGAAGTACATAATACTGCACTCTCTGTATTCTTTCTGATACCTTCAAGCTCGTCCATCTTGTTAGCTAGCGATCTCATGTTACCCATCAGAACAGTTGGAAAAAAAAAGTTTAAATCTCCAACGTTTTTCTCTGCCTTACACCTGCCCTGCATCCTCTTCTCCTTCTCTTTAACTCCGCTGGGACTAGACGTATTGTTTCGCTAATAATCTTTATTTGGGAGAGTTTTAACAGTTGATCCCGGTGGTAAACAATTTTTCCGTTGCCATACACATCATAACAAGTTGTGAAAAAAGCCAAAGATATAAGGAAAGATCTCCCATGTTGCACAGCCTTCAAATCAGCATAAAAATCCTCCCAGGAAAACCTAATCTGACAGATAATGCAGATAAAAATAAAACAACTATAGTATTTCCAAAAAACTCAAAAACTAAGACAGAGCTATTACAAACTGCTGCCAGCAGCACAATCTAGAACAGATAATAATAAAAATGATAACATTATAAATGATTTATTATAAATGAATTATAGTATGCTATAATTTCTCTCAGTGGTTTGCATGAATATTACAGTGTAGTATTCCTTCATCATTTCATTCTTTTTTTTTTTCATTTCCGTAATCCTACATCGTTTTGTTATGAAAGAGGATGTCTCCACTTTTCCCAGTGGTCCCAGATGATTTCCCAGGCCAACAGTGAGACAAAATCCTATCAATGAATCCTTCATCTGCACACAAGCCTCTTTCCAGTGGAATATGTCCAAAACACCTCCCTAAGGAGATATCCGGAGGGCATCCTGACCGTAGACCGAAACCACATCTACTGACTCCTTTTGATGCAGAGGAATTGGGAAACTATGTTATGCTAAGTTATGTTACTTTGACTTGTTAACTAGACCTTGAGAAACTACCTACTTAAGGCAAGAGGGTTTCCAGTTTTCTACCAAACTAGAAACCCTTGGCACCACCCAGAAATTATGTCCATAAAACTTATACACAGATTTAATCACAATGGGCATCACAAATTAACTAAGCACCCATGGTCCATGCCAAAGGAGCTAATAAATACTTACAAAGCCCCTCTCACAGACAACACAGGTGCACAGTCACAAGCCTTCTCCAAGTCAGCAAAACAAATGAAAACTGGAGGGGCTAACTCTTGCAAGTGAAAAAAAGGCTTGCCAAGTGTTTATGGAAACCATTTTTCAGTTCCACTACTGCTGGACTCGTCGCTCCATAATGTAGATAATGTAGCTTTGTAAATATTACACAGGGTCAATCAAGCCAGCCGGACCTCGTGACAGCATTTAGGACCTCAGTGGAGTCAGGGCTCGTTTTAAACATATAATCACTGAGGTCACTGAAGTGACCTCAGCCCCAGTGATGGGGGGGTGTCCCTGGCTTCTGGTTTTGTTTCCAAAAAATATATAAAAGTATCATCTAATGTCTGATTTAAAGAAAGTTTTGTTCAACAGTGACAAAACAATAAAAATCCATTTTACTTGGAATTCAATACATATGCACAGACTTTTAGAAAAACTTGAACTTAAACCATTACATCCATTTGCCAATCTTATACAGAAACCACATAAATATTCACAAAATTTATGCCAGTTCACATCATAGGAGCACACATGTTTTCCTAACAAAACACAGCAGCACAGACGGAGTCAAGTCCTCACATGACTGCTGTTTCTTCTCATGAGGAAGTGATCAAAACTTTGCCAAATTGACTGCCAGTTTACATTGGTCCCTCTACAAGAACCGTGAATGGTGTTAGTGTTAATGGGATATATGAGGTTTGGCTCTGAGATGGCGGAGCCAAAGTTGTGCACGATCTAAGAATCAGTAGCCTTTTCAGTACTCTGCAGTTTTCACACCCTTGTGAGGTAATGCAGGAAATGGAGGCTTGAGGGTTGTTTTTTCTGTCATATCAGTACAATAACATACTGTTTAAACAGGTTTCTAAAAACACTCACTATGTACCAGCAATAAATCTTACTCAATATTTATCAGTTAAGTTTTATGCAGATGAACACACCTTTTTATTTATTTTTATGTAAGCTGTTTGTTGAAACAACTTGTTTCCTTCAGTTGTTTAAGAAAACACATCCAAGTTACTGTTATATAACCTTTATTGGCTTACTGTACAGTTTTAATTTGAGGCTTCTCACATTCAAAATATGTAAAGGTTTAGAAATGAAAGATCCAGGCAACTGAAGGCAAGGTTATTCGTATAGCACATTTCATGCACAAGACCAAGTGCCTCTACATAAAACATTAAAAGCATTTACAGTGGGGTGCAGAGGAGGTATTAAAAAGTCTAGAAAAAACTGAAAAAAATAACCTTCTTTGACAGGAGCTTACATGTAATTAGACAATTTACACAAATTTCTGTTCAAGTGAGGGTAGCTCCTTCCTTGTTTCTTCATCAGTGAAGCAGGTAAAAGCTTTGCAGTTGATTACATGTTTGGTATTTGATTTTAAGCCTGTTTTGTAAGCAGATCATGAGATGCTTTCAGTGAACAAATTAGATTAAAATGTTTATGTTCTAAAATAAAAAAAAAAGAGACATATTTAGAAAAGACAACCAACAACTTTTTGAAGATAAAAGAAAGCGGTTATTCTGCAGTTGGCAAATGATTCATCTGATCAAAATATTTTTGTGCAATCCAGTGAATAGCTAAGAAAAAGTTAGCTATGGATATTGTTTCAAATTTCACATGACATCTATGTTTTTCCACACAGCATAGCTTACGTTTCTTTTTGAGGAGACAAATAAGCAGAAGCCACATTAAAGGCAGGGTCAATGATGTTTTCCAGGAGCATTTTTTTTTTTTTACTATATTGCTTAAAGTCTTCTTCACACCCCGATTGACGCCAAATAATTAAATGTTCAGACACAAAAATAAGTAACGGGTAATGCCCAACAAGGTGTCCATTATCAGAAATTAATGGACGACATGGAGAAGTGAACCGTCCGACACAAATGCCTCTGCGATAATGTGATAATGGGCAACCTTGGAGGGCATTATCCCGCTTATACCATGGTCACTTACGAAATAAATAAGTGTCAAGACAATTATTGATAAGTTAAAGTTGTTTTTACGGTTAAAATAGTAGGCTACGTTCTTTTGCCATGGTTACCAACGAGTGTTTGAGTCAGCGCATTGATTTAAAACAATCTGGCTGTTTGTTCGGAACTTCTTTTTTAGGTGTCCTATATCACTTTTTAAGGAACACCTTGCAGCCAATCAGAATCGAGTATTTACCCAGACCATGGTATCCACCTTATTCCTATGTCCCTTGAGCCCTTGTGAGAAATATGCAAGCAATTTCCGGTTCTACCAGAACCGGCATTTATTTACACGCTAGATGTTCACGCTACTCCACATTTACGAGCTTTTTAGGTAAACTATGTGGGAACGTCAGCTATCACAGCTCAGACAAGACAACTTAACAATTGCTCTGCCTCCTGCAACAGAGGGATGGGGGGGAGGAGATGAAAATCTGGCCAAAAATAACATACAGCAGCTTTTAGCTACTTCTTAGCTCTGTCATGTCGAACTGTGAAGTAATGAGCAATCGTAAAGCTCTGAGGCTTATCAGTTCCTACATAATAATAATTATAATAATCATAATAGTGTGCATAATGATAATAATATATTCAATTTGGCAGATACCGTATCAGAGCACCAAAGGACATTGTACAAAGCAGACAAAACATTAAGCTAAAACACTGAGCAGAACACAGAAAACCACATTGGACTGATGTACATGGAATTGGGTGAAATCAGACGTCTGTACAGAGGAGTTTCGAGTCTGGATTTGGAGAGAGAGAAGGAGTCCACTACGGTTATCGGGAGAGAGGGAATTCCAGAGACGAGGAGCAGAGTATTACATAGGAATAAGGTTGGCCATGTTTTGTTTAAAGAGGTGGGATACGATCTTATTTACTTAAAAGTAGATGATATTTTAGTCCTAAAATGCGACCACTATGTCGTAGTCTGGAGCCCTGCAGCCACTCTCTCACTAAGACCGGGGTGCATGTTCTACAAATCGCTGTTGTAGCCACAAATCAAATTTTCTCTGCTTGTTAGTACAACCACGAACCACGCAACATGTTCCCAAACTGTGCAAATATAATCTTGTCTTGCCGAAACTACATCTTACACTGTGAGTCAGTGGCGAAGCGCTATTTCCAGTATCTCACAGGAAGTTCCGTTTCTACATTTGCTAGCTCAGGGATAAGGTGGATAAAAAAAATAAATCACCCGTGGAACAAGACAGGACTGAAAAAAAACCCATCCAATGAAATTGTAATGGCTCATGCTTATTGACTGAATGATGATATGTCCATCAAACTTGAGTGCCGTTTGTCGCCCTCCCAGACCTCCCCGCAAGCTTGAGCACTCGCACCTTGCAACTTGCAACTCGTAAGTCGCAACTTGCCATGTTCATCTGCACTGAGAGACGCTCATGGCTGCTCGTTGCTCTTTTCTATGCAGCTGTTTGCTCTTAAAAATAAAAATAAAAACAGATGTGGATCAAGTCATGGAGGTGTTGGTGTTTGCAGTGAGGATGTTTTACACTGCAGAAGAATTTGGAGGTGAGATAATTATCACTTTTAGGAAACATGGTTCCTCTGCTGTTTACAGGGAAGCTAACAAGCTAGCCACTCGGCTGTTCTTAGTTGTGTTCGCCAACAACCATCAGTGCACACGTTTATGTGCTCTGGAGGTGTGGCTTCGGGGTGTGTATATTTTAAAATCTAGCTTGCTTGAACCGTATTTCCAGGATCCACTACCCTGCATTTAAATTAGATAGTGAGGAGCACAGAGGGCTCACTACTTTAGACAGAAGCCCAATCTAAAATAGGATGCAAGTCATGCTCTCTATCTAAGCCATCTGTTGGTTTACATCCGAAGATTGATGTCATATGTTAAATAGACATTTCATGGTAAGATCAATTCAAAACACTCAAGTGACTTTAAATGGTCAGACACTTTATTTTTAGCTAAAGATGAGGCAAGCATCAAGGAAATGGATATAGAAATATCCACTTCCACAAATTGTCTCCTATTGCTCTCCCACTGGGCCCAAGCATAAATGTAAGGATATAAATATCCCTCTGGTGAAGTGTGATAAAAAAAAAAAAAAAAGTCCAGGCAAAGCATGTGTGCAGTTCAAAACATGGTTCTGATAATAATAAAATAGGAATGAGGGGGAAAAGACAACATAAATTTTTTAAAACCCGAGCTTGTTACTAGTTGCAAGCGTCATCACTTTCTAGCTCCAGGCAACAATGCGTGATGATCTATATCATTGTTTCTCAATCCTGGTCCTCAGGGACTCCTGCCCTTCTGGTTTTCAAGATATTCCTACTTCAACACACCTGACTCAAATGAATGGCTTGTTATCAGGCTTGCAAAGAACTTAATAAGCAGTTGAGTTGATCTGAATCAGGTGTGGTGGAATTTGAAACCTGGAATACATGCAGGGCAGGGGTCCCTGAGGACCAGGATTGAGAAACCCTGGCCTATATCAACCATATAGGATCCAGCTTCAGGACATTTTCTGTACACAACTTTTGGTGTGTGTTACAGTAAGCTTGTTAGACTCTGCAGCAACTTAAACCCTCTGAGCACATGTCAAACGCAACCCCATGATGACAATTTCCCATTTTCATTTTCAGTTTATTTTTCAGCCTATATTTTTTCTTTTTCGTAAATCAACCAAGGTTGAATTTAAAGGCAGGGTGGATGATGTTTTCCAGGAGCACTTTTTAACTACATTGCTTAGAGTCTTCACGATTGCAGCCAATTAATTAAATGTTCTGACACAAAAATTTAGAAAATGAATCACTTGTGGAACGTACAGGACTGGAAAAACCCCATCCAATGAAATCCATTTCATTGGATGGGGGTTTTAAAAGACCCGTACTGATTGATTGAATGATTATTTTGCCCATCAAACTCGACTGCCGTTGCGCCCGCTCACAACTTGCCGTGAGGGTCTCACAGTGCAGACGAACCAGACGAACTGAGAACAACATGGCGGCTTGCTGCTCTTATCTATGCAGCTGTTTGCTCTTAAAACAAAAAAACAGATGTGGATCAAGTCATGGAGGTGCTGGTGTTTACAGTGAGGATGTTTTATACCGCAGAAGAAGTTGGAGGTGAGATAATTATCACTTTTAGGAAAGTGGTTCCTCTGCCGTTTACTGGGAAGCTAACAAGCTAGCCACTCGGCTGTTATCCACGCGGAGTGGATAACAGCCACTCCTGTGCTTTGGAGGCGTGGTTTCGGGGGGAGTATATTTTTTCAAATCTGGCTTGCTCGAACCGTTTTTCCAGGATCCCCTACCCTGCCTTTAATGACATCTTGAGTTGAAACAAAAAGGCAGAGCAGCCTTGGGAGAGTAAACATTTAGTTTTCATTCTTCATCTCTGCATGCAACAGACGAGCTCTGAACTGGACATATACTGGGGTGACCACTCAACTGCTTTTTGCGAGCTAAAAAATGCATTCGGCTGGAATTTCACTTTATCTCAGCTTCACATATGTTTATATGTGACTTGTGTTGTGTTTCAGTCCACAATTTCAGTCCCAATTTTTACCCACTCTGTCAGAAAACAGGCAACAGGAGAGGTATGGGCAGAGGAGGAGCCAGGCGCAGTGCACATAGGTCAGAGTAACTTGATGTTTGTGCAAAACCATGCAGAAAGTGTATGTGACTCTCCCTCCTCATGCAGTTTTGGATCAAACTTTTTCCCAGTGAGAGGTTTCAACTCTAACTTTCTCAGCAGTTTTGCACAAGTACCTAAATGAGATGAAATGAGGACGGAGTGCACGTTCTGGACTGATAGCTTTTACAGCTTGGAGATGAAGATGTTCAGGAGTGTAAGATTTTGTTGTCCAGTAAAGCTAGAAAATGTCGAAACTAAGACAGAAGACGATTCTTTGACAAAGAATTATTACTGAAACCCAATCATACCCAATTTACATTTGAGACACATTAGTCTTTCAAAAAAATGGTTATTTAATTTAAAACTTTTTTAAAACTTGACATTATTTCAATTTAATGACTTTCATAAGTTTTTGTTACGTTTACAAAAAATCTTTTTTACAGGGTGTTTTACAAAAAAGGTGCGTTACCATTACTCATAATTTTTTGGCACCTTACAAAAAGTAACAAGAGTTGTTTTTGTTTTTTTTTGTTTGTTTGTTCGTTTTTTTGTTATACTGGTAAGATCCCCGAAGGGAAATTAGGGCTCTGCATTTTACCCATCTCTGTACTGTGAGTATCAGATAGCAATGGGTTGCTACTTAAGGGGACTTGAGGCAAGATTAAGAAAAGAAACTCGCGACTGGCGCTTCAGGTAATTGCAGCCACGAGCCAAGCCGTCACAGGAGCGTGCACAAACTGAAGCTTTAATGTTGTTTACTCACCTTTTTCTACGTAGTTACACTTTTTAGTGGTCTTTCAGTTGATCTGGATCTTTGCTGATGGCAGAATACTCCATAACTATGGCTTACAGTGTTTGAATTTAACGCGACCGTCTTTTTCCTGCATCAAAACTGCGGATGTAGGTCATTTGACGTCACGTCCGCAGGGCGGCACGGGAAATTCGGACACCGAATTGCAGCGCATTTTGCAGCACACAGCCTGTTCAAGGCAACGGAGAGAAACATGGGTGGAAATGTTATTTTTGGTATTTAGCGCTTTATCACCCATCAGTACAGTATGAAAAAAAAATGGACACTTATGTTTTGTGTTTTTTTTAATTCCTGCCTCAAGTCCCTTTAAAGCGCCTGGGGAGCAGTTGGTGGGGGGTTAAGGACCTTGCTCAGGGGTCCACAGTGGTTCACCTCGGGGTGGTGTTGGAGATTCGAACCTGGGTCATCTGCGTCAAAGCCCACGACGCTACCACTAGGCTACCCACTCCCTAATTCATTCTTTTGTCCATGAAATTTTCATTGGAATTCAATTCAATTCAGATTATTCAGCCATTTCTCATGATAAATTATTGTTTAACCTCTACTTATACCTTCACAAAGAGCATAACATTTTTATGTTTTGTCTGTGTCTGACCAGTTTAAGAAAACATTTTTCTCAGAATTCCATGCATGAGATGGAGAAAGCAAAAACATTGATAAAAGCATGTGTTGTTTATTCCTTCTTTCACTAAAATGAGAATAAACTTCAATACTTAGTATTGCTGCAGACCTGACTGTCAGTCTTTGAAATAACCTAACCAGTCAAGCTTGGAGTAATAACACACACAAGCCGCTGAGTTCATTCAAGCATTCAAGATCTAAAAATGTTTTCTTAACCATCTGACCTTTCCCCGTGGCCCCCCAGCATTGGGCCAGAGTTTTGACAACTCTTGACTGAGCTGATTCTTTCCCTGTGGAGCTCTGATTGTTAAAGATTATTTATCTTTTGTGTGCTTCATGAAGTGGTGGCAGTTTACAACCAAATCATGCTGCTTATGCACAACTTAAACTCATTTTTGTCATTTTTACCCACTTTTTGTGAGTTTGTACTCAGCCATGTTCTTTATTGTGAAAGGTGCAATAAATATGCAATTTATCTAATACGGCCATGTTTACTAACCATTAGTACATGCCTAAACACTGTATGTAAGTGAAAGCATAAATAAAAGAAAACATATACTGGTTTGTAAGTGATGCAAGCTGGTAAACATAGTTGCAACAAGTTAAGTTGAAGCAACTTTCTGGGTGACACTGATTTGCAGACCTGCTAAGGATTTCACACCAAACAATTTAATTCTGAGGACAGAAAGCAAGAGGTATATTTCTGTTTTTGACAAAAACATACTAGTCATTCTTTTTTTTTCTTTTTTTTTTTTTGTGAAATGGTTATTGTTTTCTTGTGCACTTGCCTTTATAACCCAAACATTTCTGAGATATGACATTTTTTTTTCTTTTCTCAACATCTTATGATACAGCATGTAACACAACAATACTTCTCTAAAACACTTAAGTCACCTTCCCTTTGCCAGTAACCTCTGTTGGCTAGGATTAGAAAACTACATTTGCAGTGGGGTTAAAATTATTTTTACAGCACCACTATTACCTCACTGATAATTTTTAAACTAATATTTCTTTAGAAATCACAAATACTTTGTAAGTCTTAGAAAATGTTCAAGGTTACAGTGGGGCTGAAATGTGTGCTACTTTTCAGATGTTGGCTGTCAGGATGCCATTTTTCCACAATTAGTCTTAAAATTATGCATTGTGGTAATTTAATTATATTGTACAATTGATGTTGATCCAGATAAAGAGGGATAAAAAAGAACACTTTTTTTTTTTTCTTTTACCCTCAATGTCTTCAGTTGACTGTGTGGTCTATTTTTATGTTATTACTCAGTGTAAGAATATAAATACAGACTAAAACATCGACTATTCCAAACAATATTTCCAGTACACATCCTGAAACATCACAAAATTCAACTGTCACTACAAACTGAGTTTTATTTAGGCTATCTCTGTCTTCATTTAACCAAATAATCAGCTTTTTTCCAGGAGTCTGTCAAGGGAAGTCTTTCAACACCAGATAGGTTTAGAGACCAACAAAGAAAGTTTTTATCTGTTTTTGCTGTTTAAGCTGTTTATCCTGATTTCACTCACTCAGCAAATGCAGCATTTTTAGTGTTTTATGTTGTACAACCAAGAGTTTAACCAAGTTACATTGGGATATACAGTATAAAACAAAGCACAAACAAATGAAAGTTTCACATGAATGAATTAAAGTTTTGATAAAGGTTTATCAATTTGTAATGAATTGTTTCAGAGTAAAACTGGCATTCTTACTGTAATTCTACTGATGATGCACTCTGGAGTGATGTTCTGTCCTTTTTATGGTTGATGTTGTTTTATTTTTTTAGGAGTGAGGGCATTTGCACTTTCCATTTTAAATTCCATGCACAAATTTAAGCCCTGGATAATCTAGTCATCACTCAACCATATGCCATGCAAGACAATAAATGAAAATGCCAAATTGGTCATTTAAATTTGAATATTGACTCATTGTGGTTCAGGAAATAAAACGGTTGTCTGCCAACTGAAAAGTGTCTAGTTCAGGCTACAGCTGCCAAACAAACTGCTGCCCTTGAACAAGGCGCTGAATCCCTATTTTGTTAGACATCTTTTCATTTGTGTGTGAAAACACTACTTAGATAGAAAAAATATATAAACTTAAGTGTATGTGTGTATGTGTGTCAATAGATTAGTGTGACTTTTTTTTTTTTTTTTTTTTAAAGGTGCTTTGAGGGCAGGGTGCAACTTTCACCATCTTGTACGGCAACATTATTACGTCTTTGTTCAAAATGAAACATTAAAATGAAAAAACTTATTTAAAGCCTTTGATTATATTTGCATGCTGCCATCTATTGTTATTTTTATTTAGTAAGTCCCAACAAAACAACAGTGTGCATGCACATGTCCATTTTTGCTTCACTCAAATACTTAAAGGAGTGATGACATAGCAGTTAAAAACTAGTTTATGTTGTTGGCATTACTGCATATGTGAATACTCCAAAGAAAAAAACGGCATTTTTTACAGCGGAGTATTGTTTTGAAACGCCAGACCTCACTTCCTCAGTAATACAGTTGGGTCCGGTGATGATATGGAGCTTTACCCGGAGACCACGTTGACTTCATTTTGATTGGCTACACCTTATTTGGCTATGACCTTATTTGGAGAATCTAGGTCAAGCTGCGGTCGGAGTTTGCTAAAGGCTAACTGCTAGCAACATGGGCACTTCAGACAGTGTGAGCTACGTTTATCAGACAAGACAGCATTTAGAAAATAAATAAACTTACAGGTAATGACAAGGTTGTGGTCGCCTCCCTCAGTGTTGCTGCAGAAGTTTTCTTTTAAATCCATTTGTTTGAAAATCCAGACCTGACTGCACAGAAGTTACTAGTAGCTCCATACACGAAGCTGAATCAGACAGGGAGGGGAGGGGGGGAGCGGACGGTGCATAAACCGTTAGGAGAGAGAGAGGGGGGGGCGCTGTTTACTTGATAGTGTGCTCTTATTGGAGCAATTAAATTACGTAGAATGATAGAACTACGTAGAATGATAGCCTGCTGTCTGATTCAACTGTTTCTGAGCAGAGAGACAAAGCTGACAGACCATAAACAGGAACTTTGATTCTCACTCTGGACATTCACATGGCCTCATCAGTGCACAACAGATCATATTATACCCCCAAAACCCCAGAAAAGTGAAATTTGATGTCATGGCACCTTTAAGCAAACAATACAGTGCTCCTGCACACCATAAAGTAAAACTACGCCTAAAAAACCCCACATATTTTATATACAGTTAGCCACTTTAAGAGAGAAGAAAAGTTTCTTCCACATCTAATAAAGCAGTAAATGCAACAGAATACAGATTTGTATTTGTGTAAATCTTGGAGTTAAATGGAAGCGTCTGAGAACCACTTGAGCTTTAATACTCAAACGTGCTTTATTTCATTGCCTCAACAACTTTAAAGCCTGGAAAAATTGCTTTGCTGTTTGATTCACCATGAAAATTTCCTCATTTAGTCATCGTACTGACAAGTCAGTGGAGTTAAAATGTGTTGCGCTCATTGTTGCTCCAACACAATAGGAGAAGAGTTACAGCTTGGTGCTTGTCAGCAGTAAAAACAGTTGAGGTAAAATCCATTAGTCATGTGGTATTTAGTTTGGAGGAACGTCTTTGCTGTGTGACTGCTGCTATGAAGCATAATAAACTTGTGACCGAATATTTAAACTATTGTCGTGACCACAAAGCTGATTAATGTACATTGCTCTATAGACAAGGCTGCCTGAGGAACCGGCTGTAGCAAAAGAATATTTTCCTTGAGGAATATTTGTGTTGAAATTGTATTAACAGATGTCTTAATTCCTGTTAGAATTCACAAGACCTTGAAGTGAAGGAGTGCAATCTTTGTTTCTACACTGCTCAAGAATGAAGGAAAATACTTACAATACATTTTAAAAAAAATCTTTATTTATACATGATGGAATGTGTTGAGAGCAAAATACTGTAAAGAATGATCAATAGAAATCAACCCATAGAGGTCTAAATTCAGAATCATCCATAAAAGTGGAAAGATCAGATCACAGGCTGACCCAACTCCTATTCCTCAAGACAAGTCAAAATGAGGTTTCACTAGTCTGTGTGGCCTCCACGTGCCTGTATGCACTCACTGCAGTGTCTGGGCAAGCTCCTGATGAGACAACAAATGTTTTTCTGAGGGATTCCCTTCCAACTTGAAGTGTAACTAATATTCTTTCAGTTGAATCAGCTGCAGATGATTGTAAATGGAATAAGACGGATTTATTATTACAACCATCTTCATCTACGAACCCCCTCCCTTGTATACCCCCCACTTTTAGGGGGGTTTCCCCCTTGGACTTTTCCCTTTTTATTTCCCCCCTTTTTTGTTTGGGTGGTTTTTCTTCTCCCTCTCTCCCTTTACTTTCCCTCTGTAATTTACATTTGTTTTTCCCCTTTTTGGGTTTTGGCACCAGTTCCTTTTGTTGATTCCAGGGCCCCCTTCCCCCCCCCTTGGGTTTTTTTTTTAAATTTAAATAAAAAAATTCACATTTTTTGCCCTCTTGGGCTTTTTCATCGTTTCCTCCTTTTTTCCTTTCACAAAGGAGGAGATTGGGGTTTTCTGCTGGGGTTTTTTTCCCCCCCTTAATCCCCTCCTTGTTGGTTTTCTTGCCTTTCTCCTGTTATATCCTCCATGCTCTTGACACTCTGCTGGGAGACACAGCAGACCTTCTTGCCACATACACATTGATTTCCATCCTGGATAAACTGCACTACCCGAGCAACTCCTGTGGGGTTGCAGACACTGCCTCATGTTACCTTAAAGTAAGTAGCAAAGGCATTGGGAAAATATGCAAACATGGACAAATATCAGAGAGAATATAGAAAGGATTAAGACAGGGGCAGGAGCATAGCACCAAAATTTGGGCCCACGTTCAAACCATCTTGGTGGGTCCCAAAACACTGACTTGATCAATAGTTCTCACGTATACCTTTCCCATAAACAAAGGGTTCTTTTTGCCTGGCGCTGGTGCTAGAGCCAGTATTTAACTGGTTCAACTCCAGTGCTTCCAAGAACCAGTTCTTGTTTCCACAGACGGAGCCAAGTTTGTTTTGCGTCATTGCATCATTACATTGACAGTTTTTTGTTTGTTTTTTTTGTTTGTTTTTTTTCCAGGGGGGGGGGGGGGGCTTGCAAGTCATGCTGCATCCCATTTTCCATCCCGTTACCGCGTCCCTGTTTCCATGTTACCTATTCTGATCTCGGTCCCTAATATATATGCTTTTCACATACTAGCTTGTTGATGCTACTTTGCTACGTTGGTGATCAGCTGCTGCTGTCTCTGCAGCTGCAGCAGAGTCTCGTCTCCTGCAGCAGGTCGTGTTACTCATGGATACCATATGTCATGGATGAGATTTTATGGGTGTGAGAAAGTTGCAGATAAGAACATGTATTTCATTTCATTTTTGTGATCATGAAAACTGTTTACTAAGGTTATTTGGTGAAGCTGGGCACTGTATCACCGGCTTCCAGCCGTCAGGAGATTTTTCTGTTGCTGCTTATGTGATTAAAAACAGAGAGCACAGCTGAAACCAAATAGTGTGATATCTTTTTTATGTGGGCTTTTCCGAGTCTGAAACATCGGGCTCTTTTTTGATCAGTTTAGTTTATTTTTTAATCCATTGCTCTGCTGCTGGAAACACTGCTGTGTTGGCCCAGTAACCCCACCCCAGATGCAGTATGTGAACTGGTTCTTCACTCTGCCCACCAACAAGTGGTGCCAAGTCTTGAACCAGTTTTGGGAGCCAGGAGCCGGTGCTTTGGCAGTGGAAAGCCAAAAATAGTTTTTTCTTAGGCTCCGGCCTAACCGGCTCTCAAATCGGCCAGTGGAAAAGAGGCCAAAATAAAAACAACTTAGTTTAATTTCTAAATGGCAAAATGGCTTCTCTGGTCATAGTCCTGTTCTTCTGCAAACTACGTTGCTCAGCCTCTCTCTCTCTCCCTTTCCTCTTCTTTCCTCTCCTCAACCTCCTCACTCATTCAGTCAACCTTACCCTTTCCCTTCACTTCTTTCTCTTTACAGACACCCTATCCACAAGTTACCAACCTTGAACAACACACTAGGACACTCAGTACAAAAATTACTGCCTGCATGGTGGATACAATGCACCAATACCCCTCACCCACTGCTCTTCTTACAACACACACAACCCCCATTACAATGATGGACCTGAGCTGGCTCACACAGACTGTCGGCATATCTCACCCCATTTCCCACTTCCCTGACTTTTTCCACAGCTGAAATTCCCAGTAAATGTTCAACTCACTTTTTCATGTTTTTGTCTTAATGACTTTTCTTTTGTTATTTGATCAAATGTATAACTGCTATTTGAATTTCAGCTCATCTTGTCTCACATCCTAGAAGATCATCCGGTCATGAGGATGGACCTGCTGCTGGGTCTGAAACTGAGACCCATGTGCTTCATGATGTTAATCTTTACAAATTCTGATATGAAGACTGATGCACAATAAACCATAGGCTACTAAACACACAAGTCATGTTTAGGCTACTGAACCTCCAATCTTACTGTGGACTTCTTATCCTCTGTATCTTATAACATGCAGATGGGACAGCCTTCTGATTCTGTCTCTCTTATTTGCACTGAATGAAGAAATTCAGTGATAATTATAAGACAGACCCTTCTCCCTTTTTCCAGGTTACATATTTTTAGTGGGTATCAAACACCAACAGTAAGTGATGTAATAATCAGACAGATTTATTCATAATTCATTATGGCCTTAAAATTGGAAAATTCATCTCCTGTATTATTTTACTAATTTGAAAAACCTTGTCAGATTATTATCGCAAGGTCTGCAGAAGTTAAATGATTTGCGATAAACCTTTGGATGAATTTCTGATAGTAATCAGTCTGTTTCTCTAAATGAATCAAATGTCCTGCCTACAGACGCACGCTGTCACTAGCTCAAGCTTTGTGAGTTCAAGTGCTGCTCACCTCTTCTCCCAAAAATTAATAAGAGGCTGTTCCTCACGTGATTGTCTACTCTATGCTTTTTTTTTCTTTTTCCTTTTTTCTTCCAGAGTCTGGATATCAGACTTCACTTTCTCTGGAAAATACATGGCTTTCTCCTCTGGCTGTTGACTGCACTCTGTAGATGTGTAAATTGGTCTTACCAGCCGGTCTGGACTGAACCATTTTACACAATTCCAAGAGGTTGGATAGGGCCTTCAGAGAGCATCCATCTTTATTGCTAATGCAAAATTCAGTATTGCTGTCCTTTTATTGGGACAAACTGACCCTGATTATGATACTGATTATTTAAAAATTTCAAAATGGAACGTGAAAACTTTTCTTTCCAGAATTTTCAAGGGACCATGCAGTACCATTTACCCCCCACCCCCACTGGATCGGGGAATTGTCCCCCAACTGCAGGACCATTCCCATATAGGGGTTTTCTTGTTGTGTTGCCTCCATTCCCACCTGTTGTCTGCTCCATTTGTTCAACAGGTAAATTAGATTTACTGTCAGTGCTACTTCCTTACTGTACAGAATGACAATGTGTTGCCTTTTTTTTTATAGCATTGTATATTCTGATAACATTTGAATCCAGTATCTCACTAATTAGTGAAATCAAAATGGGGAGCACTTATTCAGTCAAAGTTTGAAGCTTGAGCTGTATGTAACTGACATGGAGTCATGCAGAAATGACTGATGATGTTTTCACAAAGTGCACAAAGATATCTCAGTGAGCTTCAGAGGGATGTCCTAAAGAACGATGATGGGAACCAGTAGCAGCCATGTGGTATGACATTAACTGCAGAAGTAGGACACATTCATTCAGCTGAGTGTCTTCCAAGGAATTCCTCTCTGGAACATTTTGATCCTTGTGCAGAATTTGTTTTCTTTCACACACAGTTTTGATTGGTTATAACATTTTAGTAATTATTCATTCTGCAAGAAAAACTGGTCACTTTGCTTTAGCCGTTTTGCAGTCTAGTTAGAGGAGCTGAAGCCAAGATAAGCCGATGGGTCCCTGGTGGCTACGGCCCCAGTCTGTTGCCTCCTGTGATTTTTTTCCTCCAAAGGTGTGAATCATGTGCAAAGCAGAGCTCATGGAAAACTATAAATAGTAGCTTGTGTGTGTCAGTTGGCTAGTGTTAACTTGCTTAAACAAAACCTGTCACGAGAGCTTAGTTTAGAGTTAGACAATAACAGTCATAAAACTAAAGTTGCGGTCCCTGGGTTCATTTCAACAAGGTCTGTTAAGCTGCTTTGGAGCGCTTGATATTACTTCACGGTCTTCAATAATGTACAGAACTGTCATGAGATTTTAAGATTTTTTTTTTTTTTTATAACTTTTTTTTTTTTTTTTTTTTTAAAGATAAAATATTAAAATTTAAATATTACTAAGGGCTAAAACCCAAAGCCACTAAGCCTTTAACATTAAGGTTGCATCTTGAGACTTTCATCCAAGGAATACCTTACCACTTTCATGTACAAAGGTTCATCATACCAATAACTGAGAGACTGGTTCCATCCAAATAAACTATATTATCAGGTTTAAAAATCAATAGACAAGATTAAAAATAGCAGCTGAAACCTACTAGGCTACGTGGCAGGGGAGGTCCATTGGGATGACACCTTAGATAACCCCACATGCACCCAGCGCCACCCAAACCAAACCAATAAGTGCAGAGGATCATAGCACAAGGAAAAGGAGGCGACACCACCAGAAGCGACCACCACTGCAGGAAAAGAAAAAGTTAAATCAAACTTTTAGCTGCTAAACAAAGTTTTTTTTTTTTTATAAAAAGGAGATAAATTGCTAAAATGGCCTCCCACAAGTGCCATACCAAAAAGTTTCAAAAAACAAAATAAACAGTCTTGAGGTAATATCATCAGCTGGACAGGGCCACCACAGTGGCTAACAATGCAGAGCTACTCTTAATGTTTATCCTTAATGCTCATTGTTCTTTGTACATAGAAATCATAGGAAATTTGCACTGTCTTACCAAAATCCACTGGGACCCTCTGGCTCCTGGATGACCATGTCTGTTTTTCAGGCTTTCTTTTTAAATACAGAACTGCTACTCTCGCAGTCCAATGTACGTGTGCCTTTGTTAAATACAAATTTCTGAAAATGAAGATAAATAATACAATAAAACTTAGCAAACTACACATGTACACTTACAGGTACCAGTAACTTAGTGTTCAATTGCTTATTGACACAAATGCCTCATCAGCCAATCACATAGCAGCTACTCGTTATATTTAAACATGTAGACATGGTCAAAATGACTTACGGAAGTTTAAACTGCATCAGGATGAGGAAAGAAGAATTTATTAACTCTTAAAGGTTGTTGGTGCTGGTCTGAGTATTTCAGAAATTGCTAATCTACAGGGGCTTTTACACACATTCCTCTCTAGGCTTATATCCAGTGAGCAGTGATGATAGAGGACAAAACACCTTATTTATGTTAGAAGTCAAAGAGAATGGGCAGACTGGTTGGAGATAATAGAAAGGATACAGTAACTCATAAAACCACTGGTTACAACCATGGTAGAATACCATCTCAGAAAAAAATACAACACACTGAATCTTGTAGAAGATGCTGCACAGCAGAAGAGGACCACAGTGGGTGCTCCAGTGGATACATCCTGTCTTGTATCAGTGGTTCAGGCTGGTGGAGGTTTAATGGTGTGAGGGATATTTTCTTGGCACACTTTGGACTTCTTCAGTAACAAATGAGTATCATCATTTAAATGTTACAGAATATCTGAGTAATGTATCTGGTCCATCACTTTATGACCACAATGTACTGGATGGCTACTTCCAGCAGGATAATGCACCACAAAACCCAATTCACGTCCAACTGGTTTCTTCAACATGACAATGACTTCACTGTTCTCTAATGGCCTCCAGTCACCAGATCTCAATCCAATAAAGCTGTGGTACCCAGCCAGAAGTTCCTGGACCGCCAAGGGGATCCCCAAAGTGCAAAAAGGGCCCCCAAGGCTTTCAGTGTTCACAGTAAGTGCGATTTAGGCTGTGTCCACACAAAGACAAGTTAAAGGGGAACTTCGTTTTTTTTTCAATCTGGACCTACAGTATTTTCTAGCATGAAATATGTTCATTTACTCACCCAGACAGTTTTTGTTCAACTTAAATTCCTTCGGAAGACATTTAAATCCATTTGAGATCAGCGTATGCACGGCAGTGATGGGGCAACCGCGTCCAGCCTCTAAATAAGGCATTATCTGCCACAAACTCCTTCATTTCACCAATGTTTTGTTACGAAACATTAATCTTCTACGGATAGTGCAATTCCTTTGGCGCACTGTGAACACCAACCACACTCTAATGCGGACCAAAGACACAGACTCTGGTCTGCTTGAATACTGGGGTCAGTTCACTTGAAAATGGTTTTTCCAGTTGACCAAAAAGGAAGTGAAATATGTCAACCACGATAAAACATCAAAAAGAAGGAAGTGATGTGGAGTATCGTTTGGATAGAAGGAAAGACAAGCCAACAGTGTGTTTGAAGAAGCCGAAGTCAAAACAACAATGGAAAAAAAAAATTGAAAAAGGGTTCGTGGGTAGACATGGAGTAACGATAATGTGCAAGAATTAAATTAGGAACCCTAAGGATGCATCATATGGCTCCATTGTTTACTGTTACCCTGAGGTGAAGGGGGCAGCAGAGGCAGGAAGATTTTCTTCTTTCAGTCCTGACAGAGCTCAGTTTTCTTCTTCCTACTTTTGCAATATTGATTAGTGGTTGTTTTAGGGAGTATCATCCCCTAGAGAGAAATTGTTTTAACTATGTGATGTTCTCCAAGTGGTTTGGTCCGCCTGAGGTAGGTGCAGTTTGAAAGCAACCAAAAGAAGGTGTGACATTTTTTGGAAGTCCCACCCAATCAGTCTTAGTTCCGTGGACTATGGTGTGAATGCCCCCTATCTTTGCACCATTATGGAACATGTCCAAGAAATTCCACAATGCAGATGATTTTTAATCTGTTTTTTTTATTTTTTTATTTTATTTCAAAGGCTATAATTCGATAATTACCTTAAAGGGATACTGTGTAACTTTTGGCCACTATGGGCACTAAACCTGTAACTTCCCACAGGCCACACGACTTTATTAATAAAGTCTCCGTCCATATTTTGGAATTATGTTTGCAGATCCCTTTGACCTGTTGATTTGAAGTCATTGAGCCATGAGGCAAAGCACTTCAGTTTACATTATCCAATAAGAGACAGATCCGCTCCTCCGAAGTTACAATGTCTGGTTTTTGAGGATGGCAGCCCCGTCAAAGCACCAACACGCATCAAGTACTGTATGTTGACCCCAAAAATCATACAGTAGCTCTTACATTATTAATAATACTCTAATATTATTCGGCTAATATTTGGGTCAAAAGTTACAAGGTATCCCTTTAACTTTGGTTTTATCAAAGGAGAGAAGTCAGCCAGCACATTTGTCATTAACATGTCAGATATCAGGTCCATGGGCAAGGGCAAAAAATATTAACATTAGTTCACAAAGACAAAATGCCAGAGTTATGATCAGGTCCTGTATCAGTCACCACTCATAGTTTCAGAATAAACAAGTTATGAACAACTAGCAGTCTCCAAAGCAAATCCAGATCTAACTGGCTTATAGCAAATCTGCAGAAGTACTGTAAAATGCAAACATAGAGCACAACCACTGAAAAATGCTCTAAGCTTTATCCAAAACAGATGGCTAATAACAGCAGCTACCTGGCCAAATGCATTGTTTTTCACCAGATGGAATCATATCAGTTGTGTATTGTCAGCCATCCTGGATTTGACCCAGGATGTACCTACAGTATGTACCTGCATATGCACTGCTAAAAAAAAAGAAAAAAAAAGGAGGGGGGTTCCAAACCACTGATTTTTTATTCTTAATTTATTATATGCACATTCACATCTCAGAGCTGTCCACGTGAGAATGGTTACCAAAGATGTAACATGTAACACCAGGTGTGAGCCCAGACACACATCTCATCTTTATTTCACTCATGTCTGCAAGCAGCTGTGCATTAGTGAACTGCAGGTTTCATTATTGGAAATCACTCAAATTCTATCTTTTAAAAGACTTGTATCCCTCTTAAATAACTGGAAACTTTTAACCACATTAAAAGCAATAATTTGATCTTGTTCTATCCTAGAGGCTGTTCTGCACACATGCATGACAGAGGACAAACACAGGTTGGCATCTCTGAGCGCATGTCTGAAACCCTGCAGCACCAGCTGCAGAAATCAAGGTTTACTTTTCAGTAACATAATTTGGGCCTCTGCACTGAATTTCAAACAGTATACCTTTCACACAGTGAAAAGGTCCAGTCAGGCCTGATGGTCTGTTGTGGTTTTATCATTCCTTTCTTTAATATGTATACATTGCCAAGTGGTAGTAAATTTAAGTGCTGTGCAGTGACGAGGTAGTATTACATCAATTTATGAGGCATCCATGGGGTCAGTGAGTGAGGCAACAAACACGGCTGTATATTTTCACCATCAGTAGGGGACAACAGGGACCAGTTCGGCTGCTTTAAGAGGAGAGGAAATCAGTCATGTTTTTCCCTTTTTTTTTTTTTTTTTGGGACCCCTCTGCCGATAAATGAGGGCTATTGGTTAGAACATCTGGAAGGGATTTGCCTGTTTCTCATCATTTGCTCGGCTGGGAAGCTTGGCTTTCAGTCAGGAAATCACAGCAACAGTCCAAGTCACATCAGCTGAGAATCAAAGAGGTGGGAGGGAGCTAAAGGGCATGCAATTACTCAATGGAACCATTAATGCTTAATGAGTCAACACCGACCATGAGAAAACACATTACAGACAAAGAAAAGCAGAGTTTCCCACTAGTTATTAGAGACAGTTCTTGATCAGGACAAACCATCAATGAGGCTTTGACCAAAACACACTGTTGTTGCACTGGGATTTCCATTTATCAGCTATGATGACTGTAGTTATTTTGGGATGTCTGTCCCATCAATTCTCTGTTCTATGGTAAACGTCGCGAATTTCTTTTCCTTTTCCCCCCTTTGCTGATGTTTGAGAGTTACCCTAAAATCAAACATTTCCTGAAATGAGTGAAAGAATTTTAACACTGACATAAGTCACATTTTCAACACAGCATTTTCAAAACAAACTTTTTACATGACTTACTGACTGATTCCGAGAAACAAACACAGAAATGTCGTTAATCCCTGGCAACCAAAACCCTCGATATCCCTGTAACATAAACACATTTGACAATTTCCAAGGGTTTCCACCTGTTGCACTGAGCGTCCCGGGACTCGTTCGCAGCAAGAATCCTGGCTTAGTGGAGCCCATTTGGACGGTTTGCGTGTCTTCCAAAACTTCTTAGCTAAATCAAAACATATGGGAGAAGACGAAACCCTCAACGAATGGGAACCAAATACAATCCCATGGAATTTTACGATGCAGATTAACATGAAAGATATGCCAATGGAAACAGCAATGAGCAATCTTAATTACGCTCTCACGCTTGGATTCAGAGTCCAGAGAAAAAAAAGAAAGAAAAAAAAATTAGTTTACAGTCACTGAAATAATGCGTGACAATCCTCAGTCAGTGCCAGCTTGATCATCTTCAGTCTACCTGGTTTACATGAGGATAAGGTTTTACTTTTACAAAGTTGTATACAGACAGTAAGCCAAGACAAACTAGAGCACAGCAGGATGTTTGTGAATGGGAAAGTATGTGATGCAATGCTCTTGTAAACAGAAGGCAACTATGATGTGCCAACCAAAAACAGAACTTGTTCTGGTGTGTTGAAGAAACCCAGTTCATAGTGCATCTATGATGCCTCAAGGGGGTCTCTTTCTTTTGCTCAATGATGCATTTATTCATCTTTGTTGTTTTTCTTGCTTCCTAACATTTCATGCATTCATTGATAAAAAAACAAAACAAACAACAACAACAAATGTAGTGTGCTTGCTGATTTTTCTGTTGCAATCCAGTTGGAATGCAGTGTGTGTACAAGCTAAACTTTCACAGGTTTGACAAACATTTCTTGAATACATAATGAAACAGAGCTATAAATTAATGTTATTTGAGGTGAAGGAAATCATTGCAGTCTTGTGAAATGTTTACCAAAAGTAAACTTTGACAAATGTATCACCAGAATGGATGCAAGCTGGATACTGTTTCACTTTAAATTTTCCTTGCTCTGTCTGGGTGCCATACTGCTTTCAGCTGCAGAACAATTTCCAGGTAACATACAGTAAACTATCTTTGAATATACGAGCTATGAAGGTGGGGGGTGGGGAAGTCTTTTGAGATAATCATTTTAGAAAGAGAGGTTTACTTCAACAACGAAGACTCTCAGTGGGGTGCTGAAGCCAAAATTAAAATTTTAAACAGAGGGTAAAACATCTCATATTTCCAAGTCACAGAGGACAATCTTTGAGAGATGATGTGAGACAAATAAAGCAGGGGAATATGAGTGTTCTGTTCCCCTCTGAGACAGCTTTGGTAGAGTTCACTTTGACGTTTTCCAAATATAAAAGCTCAGATTCTAAAGGAATTTTCCTGCTGTTTAGTAATTAATTTGATCTTTTAGTGAACATTAATGCTGAGTTCCACCAAAAAGCATCAGGCGAAGTACGAAGTGAATGGAAAATACAGTACTTTATTAATCCCAGAGGGAAATTATGTAATAAAAGTTATAGCAAAACATTTAAAAAATGAAAACAATGCTCATAAATTTAAAAAGATAATGATATATTGATATGATTGTTTAATGTATAAAATCTTCATGCAACAAAAACAGTAAAGGACACAGTTTCAACGTGGCTGACAAGCTGGATCTCTTGCTGCAGCCCAATTTTCTTTTTTTAAAATACACAATCATCTTGTGCGAAGGCTGCTCCTGGCAGAAGTAAATCACCAGAACTTAATACTATGTGCACATGCTTTGAGAGCAAAGTTTTTCTTTCCCTTCTCTTTAACTGAGAACCACACAGCTCTCTATGAGAGGTAGGCGACTTGTTTTACCGAATGAGAGGCCCTTTCGCATGCTTTTCACTTAAAACGTCGGTCTGTTCTCAAACGGGAAATTTCACAAAAGTGCTTGGATACATTATGCAAATATTTGATTGATTTCATGCATATGTGGACCACTGGAAGAGCAGTTTTGTATTGTTAATGGGGTGCTGCCCTGAGGATGTTCATAGTTATTTATTACAAGTATTTACAAGTATTACCATTAGGATCTATGATGCAATCCTGCCAGACTGATTTTTAGCCAACTTGTCAAACAGCATTTTCATCAGATATTTCCTCAGATGCATTTCAGTGGGGGTCTGATACAGCACAGTCTTGCATTGCTAATTGTTTTCCTCCATGCCCCCCTTTTTCGTTTGATGAGACTTTAAGTGTTGGTTCATAACTTCAGTGCCATTTTTATTTGTTCAGATCCTCACTAATCTCTAGAGTGTACAGTAGGAATCCTTTGGAAAAAATAAACAGCTATGGATTATGCCTCACATAAAGCCACTGTTCTGGAAAAGCTGTTGTGCTGGGAAATGGGAGTGGAAGATGTTTTATGTCAGTGGAGGGTGAAAATTTGAAGTGACAGGACAGATCGAAGAAATAGTTTCATCTTGCTTCCCTTCAAGAAGGCAGGAAAGTTACACAAGTATGAAAAACGTCTGCTCTCTCTAAAAAAAAAAAAGAAAAAGAAAAATTGTGTCTGTGTTGCCTGAAAAATTATTATTGAGTTTAACTACTGTATATTAGACTGCTCAATGTAACTAGTTTTAAAATTCCTTTGGAGGAAGATGCTGTGTATTCATTGCAATAAGATCGTGATGGCAGAGGTACAGATACATATTAAAGATGCAAACGTGTTTTTTGTCTTTAAAAATATATATCCATCCACTTTTTAAACAACGGGACAGTTTGGCAAACAGCTGTGTCCTTATAACAACATTCTCAGGCCTGCTGAGGTAATAACATGTTTGACTTGGAGGCATTTCTCCCCAAACTACATGCATCACTCATTTAAATTGAACAGTAGGCTATTATTCAAGAGTAATAAGTTTGGCAGGATGCCTGGCATAAAGTTCTTGACTATTAATCAAAACTGATAAAGATAACTGTACAATATTGTTCAACAGTCTTCACTATTTTACATTGTCCAGTTTCCGGAGCTTGTTAGCTGTTTTTTGAAGCATTCATATACACACACATAAAGTACACACACTGATGCTTTCTTGGGTTGAGTTCGATGTAGCTTTTACTTCTATTGTTATAACACTAACAACTTTGTACCAAGACCTTGGAGCAGAGAGAAAAACTGATAGGCATCCACAGTTTTCCAAAGCATTAAAAATACATGTCACAAAGGCCCTGATTTACAAAGAATTCAAATAAAGACTGCTTATTTCTTTGTCACGCTGATAAATGGCGTGTGCTGTCTCTTCAGCATTTGCAGGTGATCTACAAAGATTACACACGCAATCTGTAACAGGTGCAAACAGCAGTATTTAAATGAGGATTTAGCGTGCGCTATTGCTTTGCCATGGAAAGTTCAAAAGAACATGTGGTAAACGCAAAATTAAATTCGACCTGATTGAGAGATATTAGTTCCAGAGATATAGTATGAGGCAAATAAAATAAAGAATATGACATGAATATAACTATAAATTAAAACAATGCAGCAGGTTTTCCTGTGGGTCATATGAAGGACATGGATAGGCAGACACTGTTGAAGATGGTCTGACATTACACACGGAGTGCGCACTCTTTGGCACAATGCCAGGTGCTGGACCTGTGTAATTGCCCCCCACCCCATGCAAAACTCATCAAAAAATAGCATCAATAGTTTGTCGTATGTTACTGGTTATTTTCATCGAGTTTTGTGTGGGGTGGGGCGCCAACTTCACGCAGGTCAGCAACCTCAGAGCAGCAGCAGCCGCAGCGGTGTGAACAGAAGGAAGCGGGTCTGGAGAGGAGGAGCGTACAGGAGCTGATCTGAATTTAAAAATATGCCATTGCGAAAAAATAAAGTAAAACAAAAAGACATAATGTCAGCTTTAACTACCGTGATGCTGCAGCTGCGAATGTTAAACAGTGATGTTGATTATCATTTAATTAGATGATGAAAACTTGACGAGTTGCCCTCACACCTCATGAGAAATGATTTTGACCCAATGCAGCATGTCTGCATACCTGTAGGACTCTTCCAGCCCTTTGTGCATACAGCTGGCTGTTGATAGCCTAGCCGTTTTTCAGACATGCTAAAATACATGCAATTTTTGCGCCTGCTTTCTGTTGCACGGTTGATAAATTACATTGCGTGCACAAAGCTGCACGGACGTAATTTTAGGTGTGTGTATGTGTGTGTGTGTGCGTGTGTGTGTGTGTGTGTGTGTGGGGGGGGGGGGGGGGGCTTTTGAAAACACCTCACTTTTTCAACACACTAACACACAAACACACTAATATGCAAACTTAGTAGCATTTTGGCTTCCAAGGAGGTGCTAATACTAATAGCAGCAGTGTCTAAGACAAATTCAAACAGACTGATAAAGCACATCTACGTAGCTTGTTAAAAAGTGCTAGTGCTAATACATAGCTGCACTGGCTAAGATTTATTACAGCTGTGGTGGTTTACTGACTATTTAAGACTACATGGCAAGGACACGAGAGTAGATCACGGTGTCCTACAGACAGTTTAATTCGATGTGGCATTTAATAACAGCTTAGATGAAATGTAAACAATGGAAGATTACTTTAAGAGCCGACGTGTCTTTGATAGACTCCAAGGACTGATGGACTCTGTAGTTCATTTGGGGCATTTCTCAGCGCAGGGACCACAGGGAAGGACTACAAGCCACCGGAAGGGGAGGGACTTTCAGGGGGGTCTTTAAAACAAGGAATCAGGAAGAGAAAGGGGAGAACTGGACTGAACGCACGCTTGGGAGTAGGAGACACTGAGATAAACTTGACTGCCGGACACAACAGCAAAGTCTGATTTACACAGTTCACCACGGTTCATCACTAAGTTATCTTGTAATAAACGTGTAACCTTCAGCGACGCTCCTGTGATTATTTTGCTGCCTCCTTCGGCTCTCTCACTTGAGCTGAGATGACAAGGTGGCCACTGATTGCCTGTTTGAAAACATCATGCGGCTGAACCAACCTTACTGAAAAGGTTTGTAATCTGACTTAAAAGACATCATTAACCTCTCTTATCATATGCCAAATGAACAGCACTTCTGATTAGCTACCGGAAGGGCTGCGCAACGACACAGCCACCAAACATCTGATCAGAATTATATTGTCTTATTTGAAGGTAGAGTCCAAAGTTCCCCCCCTGAAAATAAATGTAAGACTTGTGCAAATGAAATCCATCTCAATCCGCACCTTTGGGCCTTTACTCATGTGCAGTGATGAATTTGAATGAAACTCCCTCTCCCCCTGGCTGTAATTCACTCTTTTGCTTTGTTATGGTCTGGTCGGGACGTTTCTGGGTGGAGATTTCTGTTTATATCGCCAGCCAATGACAGAGCTAAGTACATGAAGCTGTGTGGGAATATTGGCGCAGACGCCAGTCACTTGAACTTTCGAAGGAAAGAAAAATGAAAATGAAAGAAAAAAGGCGGATGCACCAAAGAAGAGGCAAGAGCTTTAGATAGTGCACGTTGGAAAACCAGGGTTAATATTGGTTTGACTTTTACCCACTTCTGAAGCTCTGAAGGAGAGGCTCGAAGCTGAACAGGCTGAAGAACGAGGCGGCCATTAGCCTGAGAGGGAGGGGCGCTCAGTTTGAATACTGTTAAAATAAATGGATGGGTCTTTCTTTCACTACTTTTGACTGGTCCTCTAACCGGCATATAGGTAAAACCTGAACTTTTTTTTATCGAATTTCGTGTGAGGAACTCTTTTTTGCCTGTTTTCAGTGAATTAGTGGAAGTGTTTGTGCCAACAAAATGATCTCAGGAAATATTTACTTTTGTTAAAAGGCAATACAAAAGGTATGAGTACTGTCACTGTCACATACAAATGAAAAGGTCTGTGGAGGCTCGTGAATTATGACATTTCGAGGTTCCAGGAACCATTGTGTCCCACACTTGAGCAGCATATGGTGGTTTAAGAATGGCTAGAAATCATTTTCAAAAGCACATCAGTCTGGAATGTGAGAAAAAGCTTCTCCCATTAGAGCATTGCTGTGATCAGCCAGAGGCTGCACAATTTTTTTCTACATCATGTTGCACACTTGCTAGGCTGAAAGGAATACATTGAAATAGAGGAAATGTGTAGTTCTAATTTGGCTTAAACTAATCATTAAGGAAACAGAAAGAGTGCCATTTGTGTTATTATCTAAAGTGGTGATTACAGTGGGCCCCCTTAGTTTTGTTTTGGATTTATTTTATATATTAAATAATAAATAAAATAAATAAAATGTCTTATCTTCCTAACCCATTCTCCCCCTCTTTTTTTTCCCTCCGTTTTTTCTTCGTCTCTCGGGTATTTTTCGGACCCACCCCTCCCGCTCCTTTTATCTCTTATTGTGCTTCCCTCCCTTCCCCTTTCCTCCTCCTTTCTTTATTCCTTTTTTCGCTTTTCCCCTTTTTCCCTTCCTTTTGCCCCTCCCCCCCCCCATCCCTTCCCCCCTCCCCTCCCCCTCTCTCCTCCCCCCCTCCCCCCCCCCTCCCCTTCCCCTTCCCCTCCCGGCTCCCCCCCTCTTGTTCCTTTTCTCCTTTCTTGATCCCTCCCCCCCTGTCCCGGGTTTCTTTTTTTCCCTCTTTTTTCCCCCCCCCTCCCCCCCACAACAGAGATCAGAAGTGTGATTATTTTTCCCCTTTAGCATCAAGCAAATGAAACAGATAGAAACTCCATTGACCAGAGACATGTAAAGCCCATTAAGTGGCCCAAATATCTTCCCCTTTAGAGCTCTACAGCTTCAGACTACAAACAGATCACACTGGCTGGATGTTATGGAGACTATATTAAGACAGTAAGTGCAGTCCGTTTTTCTCTTACATTCCTCTAGCCCCCTCAGCTGCTCATACAGCTGGTAAAATGTAAATGCCTGACATAGTTATTTAATCCATTTATGCCAACTATTTACAGAAAAAACAAAGATTACATGGTGGAAATGAGGTCACTTGTAGAGTGCACATGTTGAAACTGCATGCTCAAGACTTGACATCATAGTGTTGCTTGTAAATGTTGTACACTTACAACTGAAATAATTGAAATCAAAATCAATTTCTTTCTCATAAGTCTTGAAAATAAAGAGAGCAGAATGAAGCAAATGGGTGCAATGACAAGTTTAAGTCAGCATCCAACAGGAATCTGTTAGTCTTAGTTGCACTGCACACTTGCAGATGTGCATTATGGACATACTAAGGAGATTTCTATGTATTTTCTGTAGAAATTCTACAATTAAGTTTTCTGTGTGTTTGGTTTTTTTTGTTTTTTTTTTCAAATTTTGCTCTGAAGAGAGGTGCAAAGACAAGTTTTTGATGCTGTCTGCACTTTAATTTTTTGTGAAGCTGACACCATGTTATATGAAACATTAGGTAATTGTACTGATTCATCTGTGCAATGACTGTACATCCAGGCCTCAAGGGTCTTCTTTCAGTGCACGCGCTGGACTAAACTACAAAATTACTTTACAGTCCTGTAAATTGTCAGATGTTGCAGTTAGTGCAAAAGTCTGTGGACTCAAATGCCAATACAATCTCATCACAATGCATATACATACAGCACCAAACCAATTCAGACAGTTTGCACCATGATTTATATGCATTTTAAGCTTTCAGTAGCCTATATCGTTTTTCATTTCTAAAAAACACAAGCCAAAACCTTGGGGTTAGTTTTTGGGTAGAAGTCCAGGGCAGGACATCTTCTCAGTTTATAACATGAAATATTACCCAAAACTAAGTTTAATCTGTAAAACATGCAATATGGCGTGTAGTTACAACACCTTTTATATGAGAAGTGACTGCCAGTTCTCACAGAATGCTTTTGGATAAACCAAAAACTTGAGTTTAAGTGGAAATATTGCAGCAAATGTGAGCCTTTAGTTGGAGTAGTTATGGAGGACTAAAATTTACATCACACCAGAAATGGACACTTTCCATCTTGAAATCCTTTACCAGAGCTCTGTGTGCTGGTTGGCAATGTCATATCACTGAAAGGATAAAAGCAAATGCCACTCTGAATAGAATTCAGGAGACAGTTGTCATGGTTTTGGTTGATACATGTGTCTTATTTTCAGCAATTTTGTCTGTTTGTACCTGCAGTTTTGCTTCCTTGCTGCGTTTTTTTTTTTTTTTTTTTTTTTTTTTTTTTAACAGACATAAATGAGTCTGTCTACAGTCTTTGTTTATCTTCTGTCTGGTTTTGTTGGCTTGCTTCCAAATTCTAAAGCTTTCCAGATTTAGTATGTAGTACAGACTACCCTGTCTTGACCCAGTGTGCACCTACAGTTTTTCCTCACAAAGTATTTCTTTTACATGAACTTTACAGTCCAAAAGCCTATTGATTAATCATATTATGTCACAATGAATTAAATTTGCTGTGTTTTCTTTAACAGAATCTGAAAACTGAAACCTTATGTATTTTTAGTCAGTCAGTCATTTTCTGTACCCTTATCCAGTTCAGGGTTGTGGGGGTTGCTGGAGCCATCCCAGCTATTATCAGCAGGCGGGGTGCACCCTGACAGGTTGCCAGTCTGTCGCAGGCCACACAGAGAGACAGACAACCATTCACGCTCACATTCATACCTAGGGACAATTTAGGTGATCAATTAACCTAACATGCATGTCTTTGGACTGTGGGAGGAAGCCAGAGACCCGGAGAGAACCCACGCAAAGGGGAGAACATGCAAACTCCACACAGGAAGGCCACAGTGGAATTGTTCGAACCCCTCCCCACCGGTGACCAGCTAAACGAGGCTGCGGTGCTAACCACCACCCACCGTGCAGCCCATGTATTTTAATTTTCCATTATACGTTTCCTGTTTTTTAAGGTTTACACTAGAATAGAAGCCAAAAACTGAACACCTGCTTATAGCCACTTTCCATCCACAGGTTTTTCTGCTACCTTTAAAGCCAGAGTTGGCAATCATGCTCAGAAACACTTTTTGTTCTACTGGGTGAAATGGTCCTTCCATCCTGACAGTAGCCAATACATCATGTATTCATAAAAAGAAAGGAAAAAAGTCAGACCTCTGTGAGCTGCAGTTCTGTAAAAACTGACCAACCCCTGTGCCAAAAATCCAAAACAAAACTAAACAACGGATAAGGATTAAGTCTCGGAGGGGTTGACGATTGCAGTGTGGACTTTTTACACCACAGAAGGAGTTGGAGGTGAGTGGATTAAAGGATAACTTACTTTTTTTTCAACCTGGACCTTATTTCTAGGAGCATATACTGTACGTGCATTTACTCACCGGTAAAGTTTCTGCATCACTTTGAGTCCTTTGGAACATATTGCATTGAGTCGCCCATCGGCTTACATCCAGTATAATGGCGGACACGGGGCAGTTACTATAGAAGGCATCATCTGCAGCAAAACTCCTTAATTTTTGCCAAGACTAAGTAGAATGAACGTACGAACAAGTACTATTGTCCTGTGAGTTCAGATTTAGCTTTCCATGAGTTATCAGGGTGTTCTACAGACTTTTAGGGGCCGTGTGTCATGATGCGCGCTTCCGTAGTACAGCTGAGAAGAGCAGCTCGCTACCCAGACAACAAAAACACAATTTACGAAACTCTGAACTCACAGGACAAATAGTACTCATTTGTTCATTCATTCTACTTGTAACATTGATGAAATCAAGGAGTTTTTGCTGCAGATAATGCCTTGTATAGTTGCTGCCCCGTGTCCGCCATTTTACAGGATGTCCACTGAAGGGCGACTCGACATAATATCTTCCCAAGGACTCAAAGTGATGCCGAAACTTTACCGGTGAGTAAAAGCACGTATAAACTCCTGGAAATAAGGTCCAGGTTAAAAAAAAAAAAAAGTTATCCTTTAAAGCTTTTAAAAATGTGGTTTGTCAGCTGTTTACTATCAAGCTAAGGAGTGATCAACTCGGCTGTTATCTTTAACCTGCTTGTGAAACATTGGCGCAAACGTCCCTGCGCTCTGAAGGCGCGGTTTCGGGTGGTTTGTTTTTTTAAACTGTCGCTTGCTCAAACCACTTTTCCAACATTGCCAACCCTAGCTTTAATGTTGATCCAAATGCAGGACTACAAGCCAGGATGCAAGTAGGAGACTTAAATTTATAAACAAGAATGCTGTACAGAGAGCAGAATCGAGGAGCTGTACTTGAAAGTAATTAAAAGACTAAACTTAAAGGCATTAGGCTATAGAAGATGTTTCTTTCAACAATTTTTGCAATATTTGATGAAATCGGGTTCACTACCCCATACGCTACAATTATTTAAAAGCTTTGAATATATAAATGTTATTATACATCAACTGTGAAAGTAATGGGGCTGAAAAAAACATCTGCCAATCATCTCTGCATTCCTTTCATTTTTTATTTGTCTATTGGCAATAGAGTCTTACAGTCGTAGTAAGAGTGATTGACCGTCAATTTAACGGGTAATTGGTGAGACTGATCAATGAGAGTGATTGATTGGCGAGAGAAATGCTACGTGCCGGAAGCTGCGTGCACTCATCTGATGTTTCCAGTAGGTAGCTAACATAATTCTGCTAGCAGAAAGTAGTGGTCAGATAACGACATCTGTTTTACTTTTGTGACATGATGGGAGAATCTGTACCTGCTGTCTGCTAAATACCGGAGTGGCTTGTGCACGTTGCACCATGACTGGAAAAAGGGGCTGGGAATCTAGCAGGTTGGTCTTGCGCATGTGCTTTATTCAAACACTTGCTAACAGTCTCTGCTTGCTGAAATGCCAAAACATTTTCTATAGCACCTTTAAACAAAGACAGACTGAACAGTTTGACAGACACTTTGACCGATGGAAACTGGAGATTACAGCAACAAATAATAACAAATACATACTGCAATACACATGAAGATGAATTCTAATTAAAAAAGAAAACAAGATTAACAAACACAAAACTCAGCATGAAACTAAACTTGGTGGTGCCCTGGTCCCAGAGGTCCCTGACTGAGGCTTTGGGGTAGGTGCTGACAAGCACTGGGTGGCCATCTGTGGGGGGCCTGGTCCTTCTGGGCATCGGGCAGGGTCTCTGCATTGAAGGTGGGTGGCTCTCGGACTTGTGGGGTCCTTGCCCCTGCCCCTGCCTTCTGCCTGCCTCCGGGTGGCCAGCCTTCCTCCATTGTTTTCTGAGCAAATGCATGCTTGTTCCTGTGGTGGGCTCTAGGCTCTCAGGTTGCAGCTGGTCTCCTGGGGCCCCCCTTGTCTGCCTCTGATATTTGCAGGGACCCAGTTGCATTTGAACCTTTGCACTCATCACTCATCCCTGTTCATGCCTGATATTTTGCCCCAACATTTGCTGACCTGCACACTCACTGTGTTGTCCTGTGGGTTTAATAACCAATAATGAGTTACATTTATGGTCTTTTCTTTGTGTTGCTGGTGTTTTTGTTGTTGGGATTCATTTCTTTTTAGCTTGTCTTTTTTATAGGTGCTCAAAATAATTGTCAGCTTTATTTTTCTTGCGGATGTTGCAGGTGGTTTTCTGGTTTTCCCTGTTTAGATTGAACAGCTGCCGTTTTCTATCTGGTGTTTTTCTCCCTTTTCTTCTTTTCACTCTCTTTTTTTGCTCTTCTGTTTAATCGTTCTTTGCTTTAAAAGGACCCTTGTAACAACGAACATTAATATGTAAATTCTAAAACAGACTAATTAAAAAAAAAGAATACTAAAATATTAAGAGAGGCCTTATATCTAGCTCTTCTTGGCAAAGTAAATTTCTTTGACACAACACAGTAGTCAGACTCTACTTGCTACGATGTCAGGACAAGTTGAAAATAAATACAAATTAAATAAATAAATGAACAAAGCTGTGCTTTTGTATCTTCCTTGACAAAATCTTTCACTTTTAATCTTTTCATATGATAATTGCTGTTATTTGCCAGAGGTCATCCTTATCTCCTATATGAAATGAAATGAATGAATAATGTAATAATACATAATATAATATAATATAATATAATATAATATACATATATATATAATATATATATACATATATATATATATATATATATACATTATTATTATTATATAATACAATACATAATAATACATAATAATGTTAAGGAATGAATCTACATCTATGATGGTTTGATTTTTAAGTGTTTTATTGAGATTATATCCCTATCTATTCCTGTAAATCAAGATTAAGTGGGATAAAGTGATCAAAACTTGGCAAGAAGACAAAAATAATATATGACCATTCATTTGTTCATACTGTAGATGTAAGAATGATACCAGAAATTTGGCCAAAAGCTTGTCTACTGCCACTGTTACTGAAGAGAAAAAAACAAAAACTTTTTTTTCTTGTATCAGTTCAGCACTTACAGCAAGAAAGATGTAAAAAAATGGCAAAGAAATATGATTTAGAAATTAGTTAGTGTCACACTCTTTCCTCTTTGTGTGACCATGTTCAGTTTGCATAAAGGCCGTCTCCTTTTTCACGACAACAGGTCAAGTAATTCACTTCATGTGACAAGTTTAGCTTTTGCTAAACCACTCTGATCATTTGTTACCTTCCTCCGACCCTTTTCCTTCTCCCCTGGGTTTTATATATTAAAAGAGAGTTGAGTAACACCAAGAAAGGATCCAGGTTTCACTCATCAAAAATCCCGATATCATAAACTAACTTTTCCTGTGGGGCACAGCTGTTCAGTGCAGAGACCCAAGAGCACCTTCAAATCCCACTTCAGCCATATTCAGTGTTGCTGTTGCAGTTTCCTTTACTGTATTTGGCACAACTGTTTCTCAATTATCACACAAATGAGGGTAGGTTGACAGGGGGGTCTAGAATTTTCACTACGAGACATCCTTGAAGGCTAAAGTGCTGTTTGTGCATACTTGCTGTTTTGTTACAACGAAGACAGCTGCTCCCTCGTCCAGACAGCTCATCTGGAATGATACTTGACGTGAGGAGGCTCAGATTAAGCAGGATTATAGGTAAAGAGGATGACATGCCAGGTCGATGTCCACTTCATCATTTGAAGCATGTTTCCACTTAAATCTGCCTTTTATCTGACAGGAAAAGAACAGCAGTGCACATCATCTGTCTACTCTCCACAACGTGTGCACTTGGAATATCACGTGTTAACTGACCTGTGCTCTCATTAAAATAATCCACAAGATCTTCTACTTTTGAAAGGTAATGTTTGTATTTACAGTCAAGACTAACAAAGACACCTGAAAAAATATTATTTAAATTTCTTTACTTGCGTTTCACTACAACTTAAGTGAAATGTCTTCTCCTTCTCAGCTAAATAATCAACAAGCACAAAACCATAGTAAAATAACTATGTGAAATTGTTCTAAAAAAAAAGAAACAAAACTTTTTGCCATTAGATTCAGAAGCCATGAGAAGAAACTTTGAACTAACCCTCATCTGTGATTAACATTAACATTCTTTAACATTCTTCTTTAACATTAATGACAGAGCTTTGGTGAAGATAAATGATAAAACTGAAATTTGGCCATGAAAAAAAAAATCTGGTTTTGATCAAGCCTCTCGTCTATCTGCAGTTTGGTAGCTGACATATTCCAACTCTGCCTGCCGAATGTTCCATGAGCGTGTAGTAAATCTGTCACAAACAACCTGAATTATTGTTATCATTTACAGAGGTTTGCAAAACTATCTGAGGTAATTTGCTGTTGATTTGGAGGAAAGAGAGCAACTCTACCTTAAAATCTATGTCCCACATAAAGCAAACAGATAAAGGCCAGACACCTGTGGATGTAAATATCATTCAGTTCATCAAAGTGATGGACTACCTTATTTGCTTTTCAAAGGATTTAATTACGCACCACATACATGTATGCATTGAACTCCTGCTGCTGTTTTTTCTTCTTTTATTAGAATAATTTGATGTTTTTATTATAGACCAAAAGGTATTTCAGATGGAGTGCATTATGTAAGACCCAGCATAAAAAGAAGACAATTTATCCAAATAACGATTTGATAACTTTCTGATTTTTATAGCAGGTCATGGGTTAGTGTTTGCTTCAAGAATAGTCTATCATAGATTTATGAGTTGTAAATCTGCTTCAGTTGTTTTTGTTAACTGTGAGTGTGCTACAAAAGAAGCATCGTAAAAGTGTCCACAAAGACTCTTTCAGATAGGCAGTTGAATTCTTTGGAAATAAACAAACATACTTTGACCTCTGCATCGTCAAAAAATTATTAGACTTAACTTTCTGCAGCTCATAATCTTGTTTGATCTGTGATTGTTTAAAGATGCATTCAAGTACTGTATATGTACAGTATGCAGTTATGTTGACAGTTGGTTATTTTTGTTCATGATCTTTTTACAATGAAATGTCTAACTCAATAAACCAAATTACCTACAGAATCATCAAGCAGAAAAAAGCCTTTCCAGTCTCTATGGTTTCACCCCATTCTAATTTTGTGCCATTCATGTTGTATCTTTCAGCAAATTTTCCAGCCTCTGGCCCTACAATCTTCTCTCTTACCAGCCTCCCTAAAATGTGATAACCATGACAAATTTATATAGACAAACTATCCAGTACACACAGGCACAACTTTAAAACTACAAAAAAATCCTTGTCCTCTGCCTGCCTCATAATGAAAACTGATTGGTTCAATTACAGCACCAGCGTTGAAGCCATGTTTCGTCTCCTCTGGGTTGTTCGTTACTTTCATCACAAGGCCTGGTTTTTTAATAAAGATAGAAATGCAGTGGGGGGCAAATGAAAGCGTGCTTTGTAATAATGGTGCTTTAATGAGAACAAATTAGATACTATTGAATACCTGACTGTGTGTGTAACCCTTGTCATTATCTTACAGATGTACTGTATCTAGCAACAAAGGCAAATGAGAATTGAAAAAGTACTTCATTATAGGGTATTGGATTTTGAAAAAGGTTGACTATCGGCATGGGACTTCAAATCCTATCACTGGCATTGTTCTGCCTTGATGATTTATACTGTTTCTGGATATGAGGTGTAAACCATTTCACAAAAAAAAGAAAGACAAAATCCTTAAAAGGTTACATGTTGTTGTGCGCAATATTGTGACATTCAAGACAGGCCTCCCCCCAAAGTCTCCTTATACCTTTTAAAACCATTGCCATTGATTTGATTAGTGAGACCAACCTTGGTCCCTGAGGGAAATGTTATCATCATACATTCTTGCAAACCAATGTGTATAATGTGAATGTCTTGAGCCAAAAGAGTCCACTCTCACCCCTGACCTGCCCCAGCCTGCTTTGTTAGAATGAAACATCATGAAACTGTAGTAGTTCTACCTTTTACTTTTCTGTGCCTGGATCTGACCAAACAGCAAATGACAAAAGTAAAAAAAGTAATGAGCCTCAGAAAAAACTTAAGTTGCTGAGTTCAAGCCAGGGCTCCAGACTTTTTTTTTTTTTTTTTTTTTTTACTAGAGTCGTGGCCCCCAACTAAATCTTTTAGGAGTGCAAGCAGAAAATGTAGGGCCACACAATGAAATCAACTTGCAAAGCAAACATTCACAATTCCTCTCATTCTCACTGATAAATACTTGGGGCCATATAATCAAACCTCTTAAAATTACTCCCAAGCTCACTCTTAAAGGCCTCCTTCTACTGAAAACCCGTTTAACTTGCTCCTTCTGAAATACGGAGGGTTTCCCCTTGTTTACTTATACATGCTGACTTGCTAGCGTTGCGTTCCCCCCAGTCGGCTGTGCTTTCTCATCAGAGAAACAATACGAAGAAAAGAGCGAATCGGGAACAGCCTTGCACTTCTACGTCACATTGCAAATAGCGTATCCCACGTGGGGTTTCTATCTGTCCACTGGAAGGCAGGTTACCCTCCATTACACACTAGAAGTGGAGACTGCACGACTGTAGCTTCGGAGTTGAGAAGCTAATTAGCTAACTGTTTGTTAGCATGGCGGAACAAACTTGTTTGTCGGCTCTATTTCCTGTCTGTAACGAAATAAGAGCGGAGGGCGGAGCTTCCTTCATACACTGATGGGAGGCAGCCAATCAGACGGAAATTCATGAGAAGGACCCGGAAAAGCCTACCGTTGGACCACAAGCCTCTCTTCTAGTATACAAATACAGCTGGATACAAAGCAACCAGAAGGTTTTTTTAAACAGAAACGATGCAGAATGCATTCAATAATAATGGAGAACACAGAAATATTAATGAAATGACCGTGGAAGTACAACTTTAAAGGATAACTTCCTTATTTTTCAACCTGGACCTTATTTCTAGGAGTTTATACGTGCATTTACTCGCTGGCAAAATTTCTGTATCACTTTGACTCCTTTGTAAGATATTACGTTGAGTTTCCCTCTGGCATGCATCCATATAATGGGAGAGACGGTCAGCATCTACATAAGGTAGTATCTGCAGAAAAACTTCTCCATTTCATTATGCTTTAAAGGGACTTGAGGCAGGAATTAAAAAAAAAACAAACATGAATGTCCCTTTTTTTCATACTAATGGGTGATGAAGCGCTAAATACCAAAAATAACGTTTCCACCCACGTTTCTCTCCGTTGCCTTGAACAGGCTGTGTGCTGCAAAATGCGCTGCAATTCGGTGTCCGAATTTCCCGCACTGCCCTGCGGACGTGTCGTCAAATGACCTACATCCGCAGTTTTGATGCAGGACAAAGACGGTTGCGTTAAATTAAAACACTGCAAGCGATAGTTATGGATTTTTCTGCCGTCAGAAAACAATCTAGATAAACTGAAAGACCATTAAAAAGTGTAACTACGAAGAAAAAGCTTAGTAAACAACATTGTAGCTTTCCAGCTCTGCCATTCGGATATGACGTCAAATGACGCTACATCTGCTGTTTTGATATAGGACGAAGCCGGTCGCGGTAAATTCAAACACTGTAAGTGATAGTTATGGATTATTCTGCCGTCAGAAAACGATCCAGATCAACTAAAAGACCACTAAAAAGCGTAACTACGGAGAAAAACAACATTATAGCTACAGTTTGTGCACGCTCCCATGACGGCTTGGCTCGTGGCTGCAGTTACCTGAAGCGCCAGTCGCGAGTTTCGTTTCTTAATCTTGCCTCAAGTCCCTTTAAGTAGAATGATCGAACAAATGAACGAGTACTATTGTCCTGTCAAAGCCAAATCCAGAACAACACCCACCCCCCAATACACACACACAAAAACCCAATAGCAACAACTTAGTGACCGGCAAACGGGGTGTGCTATTATTTCATTTGAATGCATCAACTTCCAACGATGCATAGTCAAAATTTTCTAGAATGCAAATTAATCCAGGATGCCAAATTTCCCAATTTACTGTAAATTGATCAATTAAACTGAAATATAGGGCTCTAATGGCAAGGAGTTAATATATTTTAGCAATTGTCTGTTCTCTTTGTTACAACTACGTTTGGTGCCACTTGAATATTAGTTTTAAACATCTTCAAAAAAGTTGGCAGGCTTAAAAACCACACTCTTTAACTTTGAAGAGGTGTGCTTGATTTAATCTTCATGTATGGCCCTCTCAAGGCCGTGTTTACTGCTGCCAGTTGGTGCTGCTTTTCCCAGTGGCACCCTTCATGAAAAGCCCACTCGAACAGCCAAACCTCCACCCTATCATCCACCTATAAGCTTTGAGTCTACCTTCTTTATCTTCCCTCTCCATCCTCTGGTATGCCTGGCTCAGTGTTTACATGTGGGGAACGATGAGGTCAGAACCTAAAGATGTAAATGTACATGCTGAACATATTCAACACTCATGATAATCTGTTCCATGTGGGCAGGCTGACAAAACTAGCTTAGTGACCTTTTATGTAAAGTGGTCAGACAGGAAAACATGAGCTTGTGTACATTTTTTTCCATGATTTCTAGGAATTTAAAGGGAAAAGGCTTGCACTTTGTACTTTGGTTCATATGGTCAAAGAAAACATCTGTATGTATGTTCATTCTCTTCAGAGTATAGTGTTACAAACACAGCTCCCTCCGGCCTTGGCCAAAACCATATTTCCATGTAAGTTAACTTATTTTTGTCTTTCATATTTTTGAATATGAGAGCTACAATAAGAGCTCAAAAAAGTTGTGGGGGGGGGTATTATGATGTTATCAGAGTGGATAGTATGGGTCTATAGAATTGAATAGTAAATGATGCAGTTTATGTGATCTTTGAATGAAGTGGATTGTCAAATAGAATAAAAAAAAAGGTTAATTCAATTCAACTTTATTTGTATAGCGTCAATTGATGACAATGTCACCTCAGGGCGCTTAACAGACAGAAAAATTCAAGTCAGATTCAAAATAGCCTAGCTAAGGAAACCAACAGATTGGATCCAATTGGATTGAATCTTGACTTGACCTGGTCCAATCCCCCATCCTGAGCAAGCACGGAGTGGTGGCAACAGAGGGAAGGAAAACACCCTTTTAACAGGGAGGAAAAACCTCCAGCAAAACCTAGCTCAGGTAGGGCGGCCATCTCCCTCGACCGGCTGGGGTAGAGAAGACAGAGACCAACAGACACTGCAACTTTTATCCAGCCAGACCTGCTGAGAGAGGACAATACAGTTAATGATGCAATACTGTCACAAGTTTCTACATGGAGAAGCAGAGATGAGTAGGAAAGGAAGAGCCCGGTGCATCATGAACGTCTCTCAGCAGTCTAAACCTATAGCAACTTAACTAAGGGATGGCTAACCATCGCTAACTATAAGACTTATCAAAAAGGAAGGTTTTAAGCCTGATCTTAAAGGTGGAGAGGGTGTCTACCCCCAGAACCTGAATTGGTAGCTGGTTCCACAATAGGGAGGCCTGATAGCCAAATGCTCTGCCTCCCATTCTACTCTTAGAGATTCTTGGAACTACTTGAAGACCTGCAGTCTGACAGCGAAGTGCTCTGCTTGGAAAAATGGAACAATGAGAACTCTAATATACTGTATAATGGAGCTTGGTCATGGAGAGCTTTATATGTGAGAAGGAGAATTTTAAATTCTATCCCGGATTTAACAGGGAGCCAATGAAGAGAAGCTAGAACTGGAGAAATATGATCTCTCCTGCTGGTTCTTGTCAGAACCTTCGCTGCAGTATTTTGGATCAGCTGGAGACTTTTCAAGGCATATTTGGGGCAGCCCAATAATAAGGAATTACAGTAGTCCAATCTGGAAGTAGCAAAAGCATGGACTAGTTTTTCTGCATCGTTCTGAGAGAGGATGTTCCTAATTTTAGCAATATTATGTAAGTGGAAGAAGGTGGTTCTAGAAACCTGTTTTATGTGCACACCAAAAGACAAATCCTGGTCAAAAATTACTCCAAGATTCTTCACTGTCATGCTCGAGGGCCTCTCAAGGGACCCCTACGAGCCTTTGGAACGCTCCTCCTTTGGGACATTGTCAATGAAAACATCTGTTCTTTCAAATACCCATCTTTACTACTATATGTCAGTAATTCTTACATACTTTATCTTTAAAGTTTCTCCAGCTGGATATTTCCTTGAAAATACAACAATGACAACAACAATAAAAAAATCCCCTCAAAAATCACAAACTGTTATAGAAAATCACAACAGTTTTTTTTCAATGTGTTTTCAGGGCCTGAGCCAGGTTTACTTGTTGCTGGTTTTTCTGGAGGTTGCTCAAAATTTTTTCTTTTTTCAAGAAAACAGGAGTTGATATCTAACATAATACTTTAACATGTTATCACTCGGAAACAGGATGCTACCACAAGATAAATATGACAAGACAATGGTTAATGCAGGTGGGCATATTCTCAGCTTCTATTGCACATCTCTTCGTACATGAACATCATTTCTGCCTCAATCATTTCCAAGTTTTATGAGCAATGGTGATGAGAAATTTCCAACAGACCAAATGTAATTAATTTTTTTTTTTTCTAATTTATTTGATTGAAATTGAGATACCCCAGGCAGTGGAAATAGTGCATTTGAAAGAGTATGAGTCATCAACCTCAGGATTGTAAACTTGTTTAGTTTTATCAAAGGCTTTCAAACCCACCCTCAATGATTACACAGCCAAATAAATTAGGTACGCATGATTTTATTTTAATGCTAGCCATATCTCTGAAAATATTATGAGATTGCTTTACATTTTTATTTGTAGAGAATGACTTCAGCTTGAGGCAGTATGTAATGAGACCTAAAGTGATGCAAATTCCTGTTATACAGTGATAAGTGGAGTATCACCCTTTTCATCATTATTGTGACTGACTTGTCAACCATAAAATTAAATCACACTATTTAGGTAAATGCAGATTGTTAAAGGTTTCCAAGATCCTTTGGCTGAGAGCTGTACATTTGATTTCAAGTAAAAGTGAAACTGGTTCCCTTCAATGTGTCTTATATGTTTTCTTAAGGCTTTATACATCCAAACAAGATGGCATCAAGACTCAGCTCCAGTCTGAGTTCAGAAAAGAGAGAGAGAGAGAGAGAGAGAGAGAGAGAGAGAGAGAGAGAGAGAGAGAAGAAGAAGTCTTTGAAACAAAGTTATTGCTGGAAACCTGGAGCTTATGCGTCTGTCATGGTGGTGTCTGTAGTTCACTGAGACAAGATATTTCCACAGTTTTCCATTATCACAGAGTCAGTAGGTTGCATGCATTGGTGCTAAAGTCCCAAACCACACAAGTAAAGAATAGCACAAGTACACATGGTAGCATTATATATGCTGAAATTGTTTCCTTCTTTATACTTCAGTTTTTTTGTTTTTATTATAAACTCTTATCTGTGCATTGAGCAGATACTGCATAAAAAAACTTTATCAGACCTGGGGCTATCAGCCTTGCTGGTGTCTGACCTATTTTGAGACCGGCAAGCAAACAATGTTCTGGCCTCTCTGTGGACTCACACTGTCAACACTGATTGCCGTAATGTATGTACACAGGATACAAGCCAATGAACAAAATGGGAGAACAAACACAGAGCAGAAGTGTTCATTTTGCATTGTATGTTGCATTTTGCAGTGTAACATACAAATGCAATACATTATTTATATTATATATATATATATATATATATATATATATATATATATATATATACATACACACACATACTAATACTTTCTGTACCTTTATATATACAAATATATATATATATATATAGTATATTACATATATGTAAAGCACTTTGAATTGTTCTGTAGATGAAATGTGCTATACAAATAAACTTGCCTTGCCGTGCCTGAGAAATAAAATGAACTTGTTTGATTTTCCCAAAAGGCTGTAATGAAACAGAGTAAAAATTTTGAAGGGGTCTGAATACTTTCAGTACCCATATATATATATATATATATATATATATATATATATATATATATAGGTACAGAAAGTATTCAGTGTGTGTGTGTATATATACAGTATATATTGGTATATATATATATATATATATATATATATATGTATACAGAAAGTATTCAGTGTGTGTGTATATATACAGTATATATACAGTGGGTACGGAAAGTATTCAGACCCTTTTAACTTTTCACTCTTTGTTTCATTGCAGCCATTTGCTAAAATCAAAAAAGTTAATTTTATTTCTCATTAATGTACACTCAGCACCCCATCTTGACAGAAAAAAACTGAAATGTAGAAATTTTAGCAAATTTATTAAAAAGAAAAAAACTGAAATATCACATGGTCATAAGTTTTCAGACCCTTTACAGTGACACTCATATTTAACTCACAGATTGTCCATTTCTTCTGATCCTCCTTGAGATGGTTCTACTCCTTCATTGGAGTCCAGCTGTGTTTAAATAAACTGATTGGACTTGATTTGGAAATGCATACACCTGTCTATATCAGACCTTACAGCTCACAGTGCATGTCAGAGTAGATGAGAATCATGGGGTGGAAGGAACTGTCCAAGGAGCTCAGAGACAGAATTGTGGTGAGGCACAGATCTGGACAAGGGTTACAAAAGAATTTCTGCAGCATTGAAGGTTCCTAAGAGCACCGTGGCCTCCATAGTCCTTAAATGGAAGAAGTTAGGGACAACCAGAACTCTTCCTAGACCCGGCCATCCAGCCAAACTGAGCAATCATGGGAAAAGAGCCTTGGTGAGAGAGGTAAAGAAGAACCCAAAGATCACTGTGGCTGAGCTCCAGAGATGCAGTAGGGAGATGGAGAAAGTTCCACAAAGTCAACTATCACTGCAGCCTCCACCAGTCCGGGCTTTATGGTAGAGTCAGTGCAAGACACATTAAAGCCTGCATAGAGTTGGCCAAAAAACACATGAAGAACTCCCAGACTATGAGAAATAAGATTCTGGTCTGATGAGACCAAGATTTAACTTTTTGGCGTTAATTCTAAGCGGTATGTATGGAGAAAACCAGGCACTGCTCATCACCTGCCCAATATGATCCCAACAGTGAAACATGGTGGTGGCAGCATCATGCTATGGGGGTGTTTTTCAGCTGCAGGGACAGGACGACTGGTTGCAGTTGAAGGAAAGACGAATGTGGCCAAGTACAGAGATATTCTGGAAGAAAACCTCTTCCAGAGTGTTCAGGACCTCAGACTGGGCCGAAGGTTCACCTTCCAGTAAGACAATGACCCTCAGCACACAGCTAAAATAACAAAGGAGCGGCTTAAGAACAACTCTGGGACCATTCTTGACTGGCCCAGCCAGAGCTCTGACTTAAACCCAACTGAGCATCTCTGGAGAGACCTGAAAATGGCTGAACACCACCGTTCACCATCCAACCTGACAGAACTGGAGAGGATCTGCAAGTAAGATTGACAGAAGATCCAAAATCCAGATGTGAAACACTTGTTGCATCGTTCCCAAGAAGATTCATGGCTGTAGTCGCTCAAAAGGTGCTTCTACTCAGTATTGAGTGAAGGGTCTGAATACTTATGACCATGTGATATTTCAGTTTTTCTTTTTTAACAAATTTGCAAAACTTTCTACATTTCTGTTTTTTTCTGTCAAGATGGGGTGCTGATTGTACATTAATGAGAAATAAAATTAACTTTTTTGATTTTGGCTAATGGCTGCAATGAAACAAAGTGTGAAAAGTTTAAAGGGGTCTGAATACTTTCTGTACCCACTGTGTATATATATATATATATTGTATATATATATATATATATATATATATATATACATATATACAGAAACAAGCGCGGCTGCATAGATGAGGTATTAGAAAACATTGCTGCTTTTCTGACCAGACTGTGGCGCTGTGAGCCGAAACCGGATGTGACATCTGCAAGAGCCTCTTTTTTGCTGCTTATTTAACATTGAAGTGGCTTCATTGTGGTTTTTAAGTTTCTTTTCTAGTTTTACAGACAAACAGTAACGACTCGGCCTTCAAATTGTGTTGACAGTTAATGGTTAAAAACTTGTAAGTGCAGCGTTAGTTTATTTAGGTTTTCTACAGATTCAGAATTTTATTTTGAAGAGGATTAGGAAGCAGATCGGAGTCGTACTCACCAGGAAAAAGGCAGCAACCGGAACTCTCTGCTCGTCTTGAGCATAAGTTTACTGAAACTTTCTAACACAATGAAACTGTGATCATCTCCCTGGAAGAATTCTTTTTCATCCATCGTTGCTTCATCACATCGGTCATACAGCTACTGCTATCGGCAGACAGCTGCCTATGTAAATACAACATTCAGACAGATTCCACTAGCTTGGGAGGCAGAGTCTGGAATAACATTTTGACAGAATGCTGCTGAAGTGCAATTTCTTCTTTTCAGAGTGTACTGTAATCAGAGCAACAGAGCATTGAGGAGAAACTTTAGTTTTCACACTTGAACTGAGTTAATTTGTCTTATCTCTCTTGTACTGTAGAGCTCAATGGAAAAAAAGACCCAGGGGTAAGCATCAAAAAAGCGGGTTTATTTCACCGCAAGGTTTGCTGTTGAGCACTGCCTGTAAACCAAAACAAGAGCACAGGTGAACAATTGAGGTGCCATAAAGTGAAAACTCTGCCATGTTTTTGGATTTGCCTGTAAATTTAGAACAGGTGTTTTAACTAATGAACTAATCTACCTGCAGAGGAGCAGTGCTAATTAAATTCAGCTGGTTTAGTGATTGGATTTTTACTTTCTGGACCAACGATGTCCACCTCTGGTCAAGAGGCACCACCTCCCTCTCTGCTCACAAAACCACTAAACTTGAGCCATCGCTGGTACAGAGTTCAGAGCATTTATGCTATGATTTTTAACATTAAATTTAAATGAATCAACATAGAAACATGTGCCTTATGTTACTGTAACACTAAAGCCGCTTTTAGACTTGCATTGCGAAACATGAGCGGTAAAGTCCATTCTCTTTAAATGGACTCGTCTTTTCAAACATGCCGCTTCCTTGCGGCCTTTTTGTGACCCGGGTGTTTTCAGACATCAGGAAATGTTACGGAAAAGTCGGCCCCACTCTCCCTTCAACTCTGTCCGGCACATTCTTGTGCGTTCAGCCAAGACGACGTCCCGCAACATTCGCGCTCATATGACATGGGGACCAGCCAGCACATGTCTGCTACATCTCCAAAGTAAAACACCAAAATGCATGTCTGAATGCAAGCGTTATACTGTAAAGGAGAGTGTCCGCACCGCTTTCCAGCGCAAGTCTGAGAGGGACTTAATTTAAGAAGGGATTTGCCTTTATGTTGTTTCCTATCTAAAAGAAGGGTGACTACTGTATGTAGTCACCCAGTTCCTCACATAGCAATTTTTAAAAATTCCTTTAATCTAGACTAGATGAATTTCTGCTTATCACCCTTTAAAGGGACTAGAGGCAGGAATTATAAAAGAATAGACATGCATGTCCAGTTTTTTAATGCTATTGGGTGATGAGGCGTTAAATAACATAAAGAACGAGCCCACCCCTGTCTCTCTCCTTTGCCTTTAACAGGCTGTGTGCTACTTAATGCGCTGTGATTCGGTTGCTGAATTTCCTGCGCAGTTCTGTGGGTGTGACGTCAACTGGCGCTGCATACCCTCAACTGTTTTGATACAGGAAGGAGATGGCCGCGGTTGATTCAGACATTGCAAGGGATAGTTATATCTCACACAGGCTTCACCCTCTACTGGACTCTATGGATACGACTCTCCTCCAATCGCGTACACACAATGGCCCACTGAAATTTTCATATACGTGGCTGGCCAGTAGGGCATCTACTTAAAAAGGCAGGTGCACCACCGATTGCCCTCATTCCACCAAGCTTCAGCGTAAGGCGAAAGAGCGGCTGGGCCCTGTGTAGAGGGCTCTGCCTGTGTTAATATAACTAGGGTTACAATAATGTAATCTTCTTATGGATTCTTCTGCCATCAGCAAACGATCCAGATCAACTGAAAGAGCACCAAAAAGTGGCACGACAAAAAAAAGACTTTATCAGCACAATACACAATGTTATACAGTAGCTTCAGTTTGTGCGTACTCCTGTGCCAGCTTGGCTGATGGCTGCAGTTACCCGCAGTGCCAGTCGGGTTACTCACAGGTCTCATTTCTTAATCCTGCCTCAAGTCCCATTAAATACTGAGCATATTTGATGGTCCACACAAGGAAAAATTTGGGTTCCCCATTTTACAGTCACCGGCCACTTTATCAGATACACCTTGCTAGTACCTGGTTGGACCCCCTTTGCCTTCAGAACTGTCTTAATCCTTTGTGGCATAGATTTAACAAGGTACTGGAAACATTCCTCAGAGATTTTGCTCCATATTGACATGACATCATCACACAGTTGCTGCAGATTTGTTGGCTGCACATCCATGATGAGACCTCCCGTTCCACCACATCCCAAAGCTGCTCTATTGGATTGAGATCTGGTGACTGTGGAGGACATTTGGGGACAATGAACTCATTGTCATGTTTAAAAATCCAGTCTGAGATGATTTACGCTTTATGACATGATGCGTTACCCTGCTGGAAGTAGCCAACAGAGGATGTTACACTGTGGTCATAAAGGGAGGGACATGGTCAGCAACAATACTCAGGTAAGCTGTGGTGGTTAAACCATGCCATGTTGGTACTAAGGGGCCCAAAGTGTGCCAAGAAAATCTCTCCCATACCATTACGCCACCAACAACAACCTGAACCGTTGATACAAGGCAGGATGGATCCATACTTTCATATTGTTGACACTGAATTCTGAGCCTCCCATCCGAATTTGGTAGCAGAAATCGAGACTCATCAGACAAGGCAACATTTCTCCATCTTCTATAGTCCAATGTTTGTGAGTCTGTGTGAACTGTAGCCTCAGTTTCCTGTTCTTAGCTGACAGGAGTGGCACCCAGTGTGGTCTTCTGCTGCTGTAGCCCATCTGCTTCCAGGTTGGATGTGTTGTGCATTCAGAGATGCTCTTCTGCATACTTCGGTTGTAACAATTGGTTATTTGAATTACTGTTGCCTTTCTATCAGCTTGAACCATTCTGGCCATTCTCCTCTGACCTCTGGCATCAACAAGGCATTTGTGCCCACAGAACTGCCGCTCGCTGGATATTTTCTCTTGGACCATTCTCTGTAAACCCTAGAGATTGTTGTGCGTAAAAATCCCAGTAGATCAGCAGTTTCTGAAATACTCAGACCAGCCCGTCTGGCACCAACAACCACGCCACATTCAAAGTCACTTAAATCACCTTTCTTCCCCATTCTGATGCTCAGTTTGAACTGCAGCAGATTGTACTCTAGACCATGTCTACATGCCTAAATGCGTTAAGTTGCTGCCATGTGATTGGCTAGTTAGAAATTTGCGTTAACGAGCAGTTGGACAGGTGTATCTAATAAAGTGGCCGGTTTGTGTATTTCAAAGAATAATCCTGTAAATTTGAAAATGTATGCTGCATGCAGCTAACACATTATTTCTAAGACATCATACATAACTAAAGAAAGAATATTCTCCTTTGGCATTTCATTTGGGAAAAAAAGAGAAAAATGTCTTTGTGAAGCTCATTAGGAAAATCAGGCTTCGAGCAACAGGCAAGACCTGAGGTCAATCCCAACCGGACCATTAGTTTTTGTTATTGCCAGTAGGAATATGAGCTAAATATGAATATTAAACCAAGAACTTCAAAAAAGACTTACACTTTTTAATCAGCTCTCTGCATCATTTCATTAGTGACTGTACTGTAGCTGTAAAATCTTTGTAACTGAAAAGTGATCATTTGTGAAGATTATTTTGTAAACTAATCCTGCCTGATACAGTAGATAATAAGATATTCTGTTGGCATAGTGACAAAGTTATGTTTTTATTATTCATTCAAAATGGATTGATAGGTGTGTCCAAACCTTTTACTGATGCAGTCTTTTTTTTTAAATTTCCTTTACACTTAAGCACAGTGTAAATTTCAGGGCAGCTATAATGACAAGCAAATTCTTACCCTGTGTGTATAGAGACCTAGACATGCTGTAAAAGTGCAACCCCTTGAGATACCCTCTAAACTACAACTACTGCAGGCAGCGAGAGGAAAATAACACTTGAAAGAACATTTCAACATTTGAAAAAATGCCATTGTCAAGTGTTTCCTGTAACAGAGGAAAGAGTGAAGGTACACACGGCTCTTCCAACAATGTGGTGTGAGTTCGACACCCTGATATGACAACTTTTTTTCCCCACTTCTGGGCAGCAGTTCTGTAGAATGACAAATACTTTTCCCACTTCCTGGTTTGGGTTTGTGTTGAGAATTATGCTTAAAAAAAGATCCTAAACATAAAGTGAAAGCTGTATTTCAAAGTTTGAATCCTGGCAATGAAGTTATTGGCAGAGAGCCACTAACTCTACAACATGTTCCTCTGCAGATCAATCATTCATATATATGGATGAGACCAAATAATCGGTACGACAGAAAGATGGGGTCGTTCTCACCTAACTTGTAAGAAAATAACTAAAAAAAAAATAAAAAGAACTTTAAAGGACATGGTGGAGTGGAAAACAAGCAGCCTGATAGAATATCATAGAATATCTCTCTTTCTCGCCACAGGTGCCGGCAATAACATCACTTAGTTTAAGCAGGTTCTCTTTCCAACACCACCTTTACTTTAACAAATGCTATTTTGATACATCATATTGTCATCAGTGTTGACATTCACTATTTTTGCACTTTTTCTTTGGTTTACCTTTACATAGTGCCAAGGTGCACAGTCAATTTTTGTATCCAACTGCCTCTCTATCATTCAGTATGCGGGCCTCTCTTCTTTATTTCATCTCATTTGATACGTCACATTGCTCTCACAATAACTAAAGGTTGCTTATTCTTTGAATGTAATTTTAGGTCAGTTTTATAAAAAATAACTGAAAAATCACACACATCCCAAGAAAAATCTCAAACCAGGTGCTGGATCACTAGAAAGCGTAGATAAAGAAGAAAGGATGGATCCGCACAGCTGGATATAGCTCCCACAAATAATTTTTTTCACCAAGTAACATTTCGCCACCGAAGAAGGGCTGACGAAGAAATGTTACTTGGTGAAATAAATCATTTGTGGGAGCTATATCCAGCTATGCGGATCCATCCTTTAATCAGGTCAGTTTTAAATCATGATTACGGAACATACACTACATAGAAAAATTAGTATGAAGATGATTGTTGCATCCAGACAAATATATTGATGCTTGCATGTACTATTGTATATACAATTGTATACAATAGTACAAATATTCATGTGCGTCATCCAACAATCATGAAGACCAGCAGAACACATTGCTACCGTTATGGCAGGGTGAAAGAAAAAAAAAAATCTATTCACAGATGGAAACTATGACAAAAGAGAATCAGGCAGTAACTGCCAAGACTGCAAATTTATGCTTACAGAGTAGATGTGGTGATAAAAGAAGATGGTCCAGAATGCATTTATCACTCCTCCAATTGCAGATGCTGTAATATGTAATGCTTGAAGCGACCCCAGAGACGCAGATACAAACACAAGATGGGCGCATATGCATAATGTTCCATCCTCTCAGTACCTATTCACCTGTCCTCAAACTGCCACAACCAATAAATTGTTTTAATGCCTTTGTCGCAGCAAAGGTAAAAAACTGAGTGAATGATGGCTTATGCAGTACAAGATCTGAAATTTATACACTTATGCAAATGAAAACTTTTTATAAGTGTTGTGATTGACTCTTGGAAGGCAGCAGGTTATAAGTTTATTGAACTTAAACTGTGAAATGGGACTGCATCGATGTGTCTTCATACATACTTTATGCTTTCTCTATAAATGGAATATATTAGCTGTTTTGTGGGAAGAAATCCATATTCCTTGTAGTGATTAACGACTCTTGCTTTTAAAATTGTCATGCCATTTATAGGAGAGGACAAAAATTAAGTGTTATGCTAGAAGGAATATTCAGAATTGCCAATCCAAAATCATTGTTCATAATGACATATAACCCTTCTTTGGAGCAAATGCAAACCAAAATGAAGGGGAAAAAGCAAACACTGTGGGCTAAGCATTGAATAATGATTTTTGTCTGACATGTCCTACATTGAAAAGTCCAGTATCTATGAGTCATATTTTTGCTAACTTCAAATCACCCAGTGTTTTGACAATATTTTTCTGTGTGATTTTATTGTAGAGCAGTCATTTTACAGACATGTCACATTAACTCTATTGTTTGTACTAGCGCTGTTCTACAATCTGGAGTGGAGGAACTTAAATAAGACCAGAGTCTAAATTGCTCTGGATTTCCTTTGAGTGATATCATTGAGCATTTGAGTGCTTTCAGCTTGACTTTGTTCTAAAACATTAAGTTTTGGCCTTTAGACATCCTAATTTTAGTCTCTTTTTTTTTATTGATAAGTGATCATAATCTGGCAAATGAGCTGGAAAACAATACTCGGGACTCAATAATATGATAACAATAAGTATCTGAATAAGTATATCTCCATTTGGATTTTTTTCTTCTTTTTTGGTTTTCTTTTTAACTATAAGTATGAATGATAATCATGCTGTTACAGGGCATGTATTTTCATGTGGGCAGGGAGAAACTCCATGCAAGTGAGACAGTTGTGTCACTCATGGCCAAGTCCGTACTAAGTGCCACATCTCTTACTGGTTTCTGGACTGTTTCCCATTGGTTTTTCTTAGTGTGAACATTAAAAGATTAAATATATTTTACAGTGGGACTGCATTTTTCAAAAATTAACATCAAGCTGTGTTTATTAAGACTTTGAGGCCATTAACTCATTTTTCCAACAAGGCAATCAAGGGACAAATCAAGGAACAAGGTCATTTCAGCATTCTGCTTCGAACAACCCTGTGGCTGATAATTAGAAGGAATGAAGATTTGACTTGAAGTCTGTGACTATTTTTAAAGTCAATGCTGCCAACATGTTTGCTTTTAAATGTTTCAATGGTGACCTATAGATGGAATACATTTCTAGTAGGGGTGGAGCTGAATCCGGTATTCGAAATGGCACAAATGACATGTTTTTTCCGAATAGGCTACTTATTTTGAACAAATATTTAGAAGAATATTTGTATTCGGGAAGAAGAAAAACATTCTATCAAAAAGCTGCGTCTCCTCAGAGACTGCAGCGCATGCCTGGATGAGTGAGTAACGGTGAGGAGTAAAGAGTGTGAACGGCTGCTCCAGAGAAGGCTGGCTGAGCAAAATCTGAACTACATCGTTTGGAAAGTTTGATCTGAAGATTATTGGCGTCTGCTGTCAGGTCTCTCATGTTGGCTCTGTTTACATACTGTAGCTCTGTCAGTTCTGGCATTTAGACAACAGGCTGTTAACAGAGTAACGTTAACGTTCAGTTAAAGAGACTAAAACCGAGTTTCTGTGCAGCACCGTATCTCTCACCACACACATCAAGCACTGCGTGTAGGGCACCACGTGCCAAGAAGGACCCCAAATACATCGATTGGGCTCACCACAGTCCGCTGACCATGAGAACAAAGTCCAGCTTGAGCGGATCTAATGACATTATTAAAGAAAACTGGCATAAAGTGTGTGGTTCTGTACAAACTACACTGTGCGTGTGTCCGCTGCTGGAGTACACACGTGTGTGTCAGAGCACACGTTGGAAAAAGTGTAGGTTTTAAATTTGTTTCCAGTTACCTAAGATCTGAACTTCAGCGCGACTCCACTGAATGAATCTGTTTGATCAGGCCTTTTTTCTTTCATCAGTGGGTTTTTAATCACCTTGTTTCAGCCATTCATTCATCCATTCATTTTCTGTAGGCTGTACACCGCATCCAGTTCAGGGGGTTGCTGGAGCCTGTCCCAGCTATCACCAGAAGAGAGGCAGGGTACACCCTGGACAGGTCACCAGTCTGTCGCAGTCATTTATGTAAAATTATTTCATAATGAAGTGTAGAAAGCTGTCACATGATGATGAAGTGATATAGTTATTATATCATGTGTCAGTAATGGGGATGTTAACTGTTACAGATGCATGAACAGATGCTCTTTCAGGTCGTTCATGCAGTCTAACCCGGCATGCACTGTGCGATTTTTGGCCGTTTTTGAGCCGATTTTCCAGTCGTGTGACAATTTGGGCGGTTGGGCTGACTCCTGGCCAAATCGTGTTTTGTGTGTCGTGCAGTATACTAGGGGGTCACGAGAGGCGATTGGCACCTCACAACGAGCTCCCAATCAGAAATCGTGAGTCGCAAGAAAATCAAACCTGTTTAATATTTTGGTCGTGGCTTGTGAGCGAATTGCATATTGAAGTGGTGTCACGACCAGGCTGAGAACTTTCCCCGGAAATTTTCACATTTCACATGCGTGAAACAAAAACGGAAGTAAACCGGAGGCAGCATGGTGACCCGGTTTGTCATTTGGATGGAGTTCTCATTGTAAAACCGACAGACCGTACAGCCCACGTCTGGTCAGCCAATTCCTTGTCCACACACGACATCATCACCTATTGTTTTTGGCGGATTCTTCTCAAAGAAGAGCACAAATCGCCAAGGCAGCGCGGTTTTTTGGTGATAGCATACTGTTGCTGCAGTTGTTGTTGTTATTGTGGTCTTCTTTGTCGAGCGAGCCGCTGAAAGTGACCGAGGAGCCAATATCGACCGTCCTGGAAGCCAAACGTGAGCTCAGTCTGAAGGGACGACAGTTTCCTCTCTTTTCTAGTAACTCTGCGGTCGGAAACCTTCGCTTTTCGCAGGATTTTGTGCTGAAAAGGCAGCGGAGAAAACACAGCAGTGTCCCACTCTGATGCGGCGGCAGTCCTGCGAGTTGCGGGCGGACTGAGTCATCTCCCCGGGTTCGTGTGTCGGCGACACTGCTCTCTCCGTAGGAAAACAATGGGACACAAAGCGTTTTTTTTTCACCACGGATCACGTGTACGGGCGTTTATGAGTCCCGCCTCTGGATTTGAGCTCTTGATGTTGAGAGAAACAGCGACAAACAAACACTGAAACCTGCAGAAACTCAGCAGCGTTGCCGGCTAAAGCTAAGCTAACGTTTCCACGTCCATCTGTTGCCAAGTCAGTCCAAAGAGAAGAAGACATCTCTGGAGGCGATGAAGAAGGTGCTGGCCGGGAGAGTTCAGCCTCAGCTGTAGAGGTGAGATTAAGAAAGAAAACGGATGTTCATAAAGATGATATCTAGCTGCTAATCGGCTGTTGTCTCTCCGTTTATCTGTTATTGTTTTGCATTGGTCAGCTGTGGAATTCACAGGACTTCACCTACTCTGACGTCAGAGGCCACATGATTCCAAAACTGTGCGGTGATTGTGAAGGAGAGTTTGATCCCCTCCCCTTCCCTTTTCAAGAAATACTTCCTGGTTCTTTTCAACTTAAGAGACCAAACAGTTACTGCCTCATCTCAGGGAATGATTTTCTGCCATTATAAAGAACATGAAACATACACTTTAAAGTTTAGCCCTTTGAGATCCCACCATGAACAGGGCAATTCAATGTATTATTTTCATTTTTTATTATTATTATTTTGACATCACAACATAAACATGAGCACCAATTCATCATCACAGACATGCTCCGCCTCTGCAAGTCAGTTTCAATCACCTGTTAGCTTCATTTTATGCAAAACTTGACGTAAATCGGAAGTGTAGCGCAAAAAGTATTTTTATGCCAATCTTAAATTTTACTTGAATAAAAATGCAAACACAAATACCTTTCTCCCCTCAACAAATGCAGATACAAATACCGGCTGCGTGCACACTCTTAATTTTTAGGTATTTCGCTTACAGTTATTTGAGTTTCTTTCATCCTGGAACTTTTTGTAACTTTTATTTCCCTTCCTGGTGAAAAACCCAGCTTGCTAAAATTCACCTTATCAGCTGACTAAGGTACTTTTTTTTTAGTTTTCCCATTTTAGCTGGTGTTTTAGCTGGTCAAGGTGTGTTTTTTTCAGCAGGGAAGGGTAAAGATAAGTGAAGAGTGGAAGCCGACTGTAGAACTCAATCCACTCATTGTACTTCCAGCTTTGCTGCATCAATAGAACAGCAGACTTCGGTCCAGATTGCAGCTACATTATCTTATTAGAGCTGCTGTCTCTATGCCCTGGAGCACTTGTTAAGTTATGTCACCAAAAACTATTGAAAGTGATTAACTTTTTTGTATTAAATCACTTAAATCAAACAGTAGGGGAAGGGGGCTCAGTTTCCCCTCCCTGAGGCCAGAAACCTTCATTTTTCTGAGTTAAGCATTGGTTTGATTGACTTAGAAAACCTGATTTCTGAGCAAAAGTCAGACTAACGATTGTACTGTTTGAATTTTATGTCCCCTGAATTGTTTTTTTTTTTTTAAATGTCAGCTCAGACAGGAAGGTGTTTTTGATGAATGGAATTCCCCTTGGTATTCAGTGTCTCAGATATTAAATGGCCCTAGGTCACTGACAGACAATAAAGCGACCCAATAAAGCAATCTTTATTGGGGGACTTTTCTTGCGCATGTAGGACCTAAGCAGTGGCGGACTGGCCATCGGGAGCACCGGGACATTTCCCGGTGGCCTGGCCGCCAAACTGGCCTGGCCTGTCCGGTCCCGTTTGAGTTATGAATAAAAAATCTGTCATGCCGGCTGTCCCGTTGAATCTCATGAAACTCACAGACGCAGGCAGAAATGTTGAGGGCCCCCCCCCTCAACATAGCAGAGTAGCACAATGGCGGTTTTTAGTCAGATAATAGCAAGTCTAAGCGTGTCTTACCTTTACACCTAGCTCCTGTTAGTCTCGAGTTAGCTCGGTTAGTGTTTAGCCCAGAGTACGTCAGCTGTCAATCATTTGCCCGCGGCTCGGAGGGGCATTGCCTTTGCCCATTTTAGTATTTTCCGGGCGTGACGACACACGTAACACAGCAAGATGGTGTAGGTGGGACATGCCCAACTGGCTTCAATTTTAGCTCTTCAGAAACCAACAGGTGACGTAGCGGAAGGTTTGCCCCGCTCTATTAACGGTCTATGGTCATCATCCTCAGAGCTGGCCTCACCCAGCTGGACTAATAGTTTACAACACGGGTACCACTATTCACAGTCACAGGGCCCTACAGCTGCATAGACCACCAACATACGTTTTCCCAGGGCATTCCCAGTTCAACATCATTCTGAGTACAGGGACACAACAGCAACTAAAAAAGCACCCGGAGCGTGCAGTCCTCCACCAAGCAGTTCAACTCCCACACATTTTGTGTGTTCTGGATCATAGTATCCTGAATTTTTTCTGGATCCGGATCAACTTACGAAACATTCTAGAACTCATTGAGATCCTCTTGTAATGTTTTACTTGACACTTAGACCATTTGTATGCGTTTTATGGAAAAATTCCAAAGATTTGGCCTATTAAGGTGATGTTCATGTAAGACTGTTTAGGCATTGGTAAGGAGGTTTGATGTTCACTATGGGGTGTCGGTCAGAACACACAGGACTCGCTTGTACAGTTAACTGTCTTTTCTGGTCACTCTTAATCACAACAGTTCAGTAATGCAACAAACGACAGGCTTACAGCTGAGGAGTTCCAGGGCTAGTTAAGGTGAATGCCTGGATGGAAGTGAGTGTGGTCTGTAAACACAAAAATACAAAGCCACAAGGAACATTTATTCGGCAAATAAACACATTCAAGGTATTAATTGTTACTATTAAATCCCTTACAGTTAGGACTAAACATGCATATGTGTTCAAGGCTAACAGATACAGTAACTGGCATGTAACAGGTCAGCTAGCTTAATAGCATAAAAAAGGCACATGGTGAAGGAAGGAACACTTAAAGGGGAACTTTGGTTTTTTTCAATCTGGACCTATTTTCTTGCATGAAATACATTCATTTATTATACGGCTCTTTAGAATGCTGTTGAATGCTCCGTTGACTTGAATGGGTTTTCCCAACGTTCCAGCAGTCATTATTTTAGTTTAATGACCGCTGTAAAAATATAATGACCGCTGTCAATGGCAACAGATTTTTTTTCTTTTTTTAACCTGTGGTCTTGCTGTGATCCTAATATCCCTCCGCGTCACAAGTAGTCCGGTCACTACAGCAAGCAAGCACGTAGCGACACCTCCTGACCAAAAATGGATTACTTCCCAATTAATCTTTGGCGAGTGTGGAGATTTTGAGCACTGGGTCCAGGCTGAGTTTAAGGATTTACCCTCCCCAAAACTAAAAAGACAAAAAGAAGACCAGTGGTAAGACGCATACAGCTAACAGTAGAGAAGGAAATGTCCCGTTCAACCTACAGAAATAGCCGGCGTTAGGCCAAATTCCAGCCGCTATGGCTCAACTAACAAACGTTGCTAAGATACAGGTGCCCCGACTGTGGGGAACTATCTTATTCTTAGCGTAAAACATCAGAACAGCAGATAAGGAAATGTTCAGGTTAACATACAGGAATAGCCGATGCTAGCACAAATTCCAGCCACCGTCACTCAACTAACAAACGTTGCTATGCAACAAGTTCCCCGACCGGCCTATGCAACTTAAGCAGACCCCTCCGCTTTGCGTCGGGGTCTGCATTCGCCCTGTTGGTCAGTATTTCCCCATGATGACCTGCGTTCCATACATTATTCCTTTCTTACTTACCCAGACAGTTTTGGTGCAACTTGAATTCCTTCGGGAGATATTTAGATCCACTCCAGATCAGCGTCTGTCCAATATAATGGCAGAGATTGGGCAACCACGTCCAGCCTCTAAATAAGGCATTATCTGCCACAAACTTCTTCATTTCACCAATGTTTTGTTACAAAACATTAGTCAGAACCCCCTGTGAGCTCGAAGCGGCTTTTTCATGGTGATTTGCCCTTATTTACAGATGTTTTCTTGTTATGGTTACGCATAACAGTGACGTCATCAAAGCCGGCGCTGTAAAAAGTTTGTAAATAAAGGACAAATCACCACGAAAAAGCCGCTTCGAGCTCACAGGGGGGGTCCGACTAATGTTTCGTAACAAAACATTGGTGAAAAACTGTCTGGGTGAGTAAATGAACATATTTCAAGCTAGAAAATAGGTCCAGATTGAAAAAAAACGAAGTTCCCTTTAAGAATAAGCAAATCAGCTAAATAATATTGAAGGCTAAATAAACATCCTGTTCAGGCAGAAATACAACTAGTTACTTACAGTTCTTCACAGATGCACACAGTTCACCTTATTCAACTTAAAGAATCCTTAAAAAAATTCCTGGATCCAGAAGGTGATCTGGATCACCACCAAAATTTAATGGGTTTGTCCTTGAGCTGAGCCACACTGCTGGTGAAAATTTTAAGTCAATCCGTCCAGCACTTTTTCTGTAAAGTTGCTGACAGACGGACAGGACGGACGGACAGACGGACGGACAAACCAACACTACTGAAAACATTACCTCCTTGGCGAGGGTAACAAACCACCGCAGCTACACCAACCACGGTGCCAATCCTGGCCCCCGCCATTTGCCACAATTCATAAATTGACGCCCACCAACCACCAGCATGTGTATATATATATATATATATATATATATATATATATATATATATATGTATACACACACAATACGGGCTGAAATTTTAGACACACTCCCATTAAAGATGCAGAAAATCAGCTGTCAGTAAACTAATAATTGAGAAAAGTAATACATAAAAATGTTGAAAATCATGACATTGATTTTGACTTGTGATATATGAGAAATATTAAAAAATAAACAAAAATAAAACAAGTTAACAAGCCTGATGGGGCTCCTGAACTAAAATATGGTTGAGCAAAATTTTGGGGCAATCACTGCAATCATGTGTTTTCTGTATTGTTTAATCAGACATCTGCACCTGTTGACAGGTATTTTAGTACTCTGTTTATGAGCATGGTACTCTTTATAGATTTTTAATGTACAAAACAGCTAACTGTGAAATATAACAGATGTGCTGTCAGCAAGGACGAAATTTTGATTTCAAAGGTGGGGGGGCACAAGTATTATTAATAAACCTGGCAGCGGCCAACCTAGTTAAGATAAACTAAACAAAAGGTGGAATATTTATGAGCAGCTTCTAATTTAAGTAATTACAATAAGGACAAAAATATTGCCAAATAAACTAGTTCATGTCCTTCCCTACTGTGAGTTTCTGACCAGCTCATGAACTCACTGCTAGTCACTCACTACTATTTCTTACCAGTAAAATAGTACATTCACACGTTTACAGACTTTTTAGAACACCAACCTCAGTAAAACCTGGCCAGTTTGTTTCTTTCATCTGACAAAATATGTACAGTTGTCCTCAAAATTACTCAATTTACACATAAATTGACAAAAGTAACAGTAAATAGAAATTCTATGAAAATCATGACACTGATTTTGAATTGTGGTTAGAAAGAAATATTACAAAACAAAATGTAAAAAAATGAAAAAACAGGTGGTTTGTTGGTTTTTTTGTTTTTAAACTAAATTAGATAAACGAAAATTCCAAAAATAAATAATGGAATGTTTTTTTTAATCTTTCATTTTGATTAATAAAACAAAAACTTTTAATGAACTGATTGGCAGCACCTGGAGGGAAGGCACCTCCCCTGATCAAACTGATAACAGCTGTTTTTAAGCCGATGTGCGGACAGCAGAGAGACGAGAGAGGACTGACGGGGCAAAACGTTGGAGAAGAAGGCGCAGCAGTTGGGTGGCGGATGCCCGGGCTCAGGGGGCTCAGGGGGCTCAGAGGGCTCAGAGGGTCAGGGGGCTCAGGTGATGGTGGTGAGCGGAGAGGTGTGGCTGTCGTGAGCTGGAGGACGGCCGCCGTGAGAGCGGCTGCCCAGAGTCAGAAAAGCGGCCGTGTTGTCCCGAGGAAGCCGACGGCCTAACGTGCGCAGGCGCCAAAAGGAGGGGGCCACAGACACAACCATTTTAGACCGTTTAATATTTTACTACTTCTATTTTATTAGTTTTATTTATTTGTTTACTTTTAATAAAGTTTTTTTTCGGCTATACTTTTAATCACTGCAAGTTGCATTTTGGAGAGAATCACCACACGTGTGTGTGCGGGTGCGTGCGTGCGTGCGCGCTTCTTTAGGTTACAGTAACATCTGGCTAGTGGTTAAACTTATGGCGTAATTGTCTTCTAAAAGCAAGAATTAATATGATATAGCCTAGGCCAGGGGTCGCTGATGCGGCTCCTTGGCATTTAAAAAATAGGCTAATTAATGACTATTTAATTAAAATGTATTTTATTTTGGTTCGTTCGCTTTGATAATGTGATTCTAAAAGCCCAAGACAGATTACCCGTTGTGGGACAATAAAGTTTATGTTATCTTATTCTAAAATGGAAGATTATGGTGATCTTTTCTGTCCTTCTGGCTACACGCAGGTAAATATGACCTGAATCCGATCTCAAATGTGACCCATATCTGATCTGATCTGCCTCTGACCGTGTGAACAGCGCAAGTTGCATTGAATCTGACATTTTTGGATCGGATTCTGGCTAAATGTGGTATTGAATCAGATACATATCTGATCTGTGTCGAGGCAATTGCGGTCTGTACGGGCATGTCGCATCCATCCGACCTCTGAGACCGAACTGCGGTCAAGCCAGCCGCCTCTCGTTTTCACGTAGTCAAGCCAGTCGCTCTTAAATTTTGAGTGCGCTTCTGTCGTAGGCTTTACGGTATATGCACAGAAACCACTTCGTAGCATGAAACTACAGGTTGTTTCTCTGTTTTCTCTGAATAGATAGTTTTGTGCAGCAAAATTCCATCCCAACATTATATATACAACTGTATATATATCAGAATTGGTGTATGAGTAATCATATAGAGTAAAAGATATATTAAAAATATATTAAGACCTAAAATAAAAATAAATAATTGGTGTATCTTGGCCAACTTGGGTAGTACTAAAACCCTGACCTGGTTTGGGTTCAATAAGTCACATGACCTCAAAGGTATTCAGCAAAAATGCTAATATTTACAGCAAAAAATACATTAAAAATCTACAAAGACCTTAAATAGAAATTTAATTGGTGTATCTTGGCCAGCTTGGGTAGTACTATAATCCTGACCTGGTTTGGGGTCAATAGGACATATGACCTCAAAGGTATTGAGCAAAAATGCTAATATTTACAGTAATATATACATTAAAAATCTATAAAGACCTAAAATGACAAATTAATTGGTGTATCTTGGCCAGCTTGAGTAGTACTATAATCCTGATATGGTTTGGGGTCAATAGGTCACATGACCTCAAAGGTATTGAGCAAAAATGCTCATATTTACAGTAAAAATATATAAAGACCTAAAATGAAAAATTAAGTGGCGTTTTGCTTCATAGTGCACAGATGATAGAGAATGGAGAGATTTTTTTAACAAAGTGTAGTTAGAAGTCCAATTGACAAAACAAGCTGCAAAACATGCAACCCACAACGATATTCCAAAGCCACATAATGAAGAAGAAGTTGCTCATCAAGCAGTTGCTTTCAGTGTTGCCAAGTCCCCTTGTTATGATAACAAGGGAACTTGGCAACACTGAATGAAACTGCTAAACAATTTAAGGTCATCTGACAAACAGTGTTAAAAACTGAGCAATAGGCTACAACATAGGTCTTTATAGATTTTATTGCATTTTTTGCTGTAAAAATGAGCATTTTGCTCAATAGCATTGAGGTCATGTGACCTATTGACCAAAAACAAGGTCAGGATTATAGTACTACCCAAGCAGGTCAACATACACCATTTTGTGCTGGATTTTAGGTCTTTATAGATTTTTTTTAAAAAAATTTTAACTGTAAAAATTTGCATTTTATCTCAATACCTTTGAGGTCATGTGACCTATTGACCCCAAACCATGTCAGGATTATGGTACTACTCAAGCTGGCCAAGGTACACCAATTAATTTTTGATTTTAGGTCTTTATATATTTTTAATGTATTTTTTACTGTAAATATTAGCATTTTTGCTCAATACCTTTGAGGTAATATGACCTATTGACCCCAAACCAGGTCAGGATTATAGTACTACCCAACCTGGCCAAGGTACTCCAATTATTTTCTTTTATTTTAGGTCTTTATATATTTTTAATGTATTTTTTACTGTAAATATTAACATTTTTGCTCAATAACTTTGAGGTCATGTGACGTTTTGACCCCAAACCAGGTCAGGATTATAGTACTACCCAACCTGGCCAAGGTACACCAATAATTATTTTTTTTTAGGTCTTTATATATTTTTAATGTATTTTTTACTGTAAATATGAGCATTTTTGCTCAATACCTTTGAGGTCATGTGACCTATTGACCCCAAACCATATCAGGATTATAGTACTACCCAACCTGGCCAAGATACACCAATTAATTTGTCATTTTAGGTTTTTATAGGTTTTTAATGTACTTTTTACTGTAAATATTAGCATTTTTGCTCAATACCTTTGAGGTCATGTGACCTATTGACCCCAAACCATATCAGGATTATAGTACTACTCAAGCTGGCCAAGATACACCAATTAATTTGTCATTTTAGGTCTTTATAGATTTTTAATGTATTTTTTACTGTAAATATTAGCATTTTTGCTCAATACCTTTGAGGTCATATGACCGATTGACCCCAAACCATATCAGGATTATAGTACTACCCAAGCTGGCCAAGATACACCAATTTGTTTCCTGATTTTAGGTCTTTATAGATTTTTAATGTATTTTTTACATTTTTTTACATGGATGGAAATTCAATGAAATATCACCCAAAGGAGTCAAAGTGATACAGAAATTTTACCGGTAAGTAAATGCATGTATAAACTCCTAGAAATATGGTCCAGATTGAAAAAAAGAAAGTTATCCTTTAAAATCATGAGCCTACAGCAGAAAATGAGACAAATACATGAATGTCCCCTTAATGCAAAGAGTCTATTTGTATGATTAACATTTATCAGTGAAACCAAATGGGTGCTGAGTTAGTAAGCTGTTACTATTGGATAGACTGAGCTTCTCCCAGTAGGCCTGTGATTCCAACACTAAATTAAGTTAGTGCACACATTCTTGTGTTTGAGCATAAAGTCAGCCCTGAAAGTGGTTAAAATTAAGAAATCATATCATTTACATGATGCTCAGGTTTTTATGTGCAAATGAGAATTCAGAGTTTGAATCAAGCATACTATATCTTATGAATAACTGAAATTTAGCCCAGATAAGTTTTGTAATGCAACCTCAAACCAGAAAAATCTAAAACTTGTACCACTTTTCAATGACTATTCGGTCTTACAAGTCTTAAAAGACATCCTGGGATTGAGGATTCAAAATTAAACATTATTTCAAGCAATGGTTTGTCCTATTCTTCTGTCAAAGACATCTTAAGGTGTGTGTTGAAGGAATATTATCTTCAACAGTATTAGCTCCAGTATCTCAAACAACATCTGATGAGGAAAGTTCCGGAGTGCATGAACATGAAAGATGTATGACCGAAGAATGAAGGATGTCATCACGAAGGCAGAATATGCTGCTTTCAAATCTCAAAATATATATCTCCTTTAAAGATGCTATCACAGAAGTGTGAATCAGCTTTCCCAAGGGCACTGATACAAATCCTCACCATCGCAGAGTGTTTTTGGGGCTAGTTTCTGATGACAGTCTGGATAGTCTTTTTCATCTTCCAAAAAGAAAAAGAAAAACAACAAAAAAAACCCCATCTGGAATAGAGATTTGTCTGCCACAATGCAGGTTTCAAATTATGGTTCTTGATGCCATTCCATGTGATGGATCAAAGATCGAGGCAGCCCAGCTTATACTTGCTCTCTTTTCTTTTACACAGACATTGCTCCAGATCACTTGGAATGTTCAGTAGTTTGTTCTGCAGAGGGAGAAATATGAGAATCCTTTCTTGTCTTTCATGAGCAACAAAACTGGATAGACAATAACGACAAAAATGAAGTTCTAGAGACGCAACGAAAAATACTGTCAGTTTAAATAATCAACAATGAATTAGAAGTCAAGGCAAGTCTAACAATCACTGCATTTTTCTTTTCCCTTTTTCCATTTTCTTCAAACTTTTGATATAAATATGCACATAACATTTCCTTGAAGAATTAGCTCTAATTTAAAGGCATGAACTCATGACTTTTATGTTGTGTTACTGGACTTGAGATGCAGTTGTCACTTGCCCAACTGCAAGCTGACGTCCTGTTCCAGTGCTCCATTGCCGAACTTCTGAAGCTCCGTCACCATGTCGCTGTCCTTCAGCCTCCAAATGGTTGCTCCATCTCCTCCGACATCACCTTTCAGCCCAACCGGAGATACATCCACCACGGATCTCCTTCACAGGAACCCCGATCCCTCCATACCGACCCTGCTTACCACACGCTGCCACTCTCGGCATGCTCGCCGGGATGCTAATCGCACAACCCTGGCTAGCTTACCCAAGGTGGCTAACCCTGCCTCCAAAATCAACTCCGCCACCATCACCTTCGGTCTCCTCAACATCCGCTCATTTAATAATAAGGGACTTTTAATCAGAGACGCCATTGCGGATCATAATCTTGATTTTTTTTATGCTTAACAGAGTCCTGGCAGCTGCCTAATGATTTTATTTCCCTTAATGAGTCTGCCCCACCTGGCTTTGTTTACGTTTGCCTGCCTCGTGCTTCTGGACGCGGCGGAGGTCTCGCATTGCTTTATCGTGAGAGCTGGAAGGTCGTGCCAATTCCTGCTGCTCCTGTCTTTTCTTCTTTTGAGTACTCTGCCTCACTGCTGCCCAGGCCCTCTCACACAGTTGTTACCACCGTCTACCGTCCTCCCGAATATAATAAGGATTTTTTTGAATGACTTTTCTCAGCTCCTCACACATCTTTCAACCATCTCTCATAATCTGATCCTTTTGGGTGATTTCAATATTCACATGGACAATATCAGTGCTCCTCTTTCCAGAGACTTCTCATCCTGCCTGGAAAGCTTTGGCCTACATCAATACATCAACTTCCCAACTCACTGTAAAAATAATATTCTAGATTTAGACTGTTATTCTGGCATTACCCCCTCTGACTGTAAATCTCATACCGTTGCGTTTTCTGATCACATGCTTATTACTTTTAACATTAACCTCCCACTGTCTAAAATCATCCTCCCTCGCATCATCTCCTTCCGGAATGTAAAGGACATTAATATTGACACCTTTGCATATGACATCAATAAGCTCCCCAATGTATCTGCCTGCTGTTCACCTGGTGACCTGAATTCCCACTACAATCAAAATCTCCATACTTTCCTGGACACCTATGCTCCCCTGAAATCAAGGTCAGTCTCCTTCTCCCACTCAGCTCCCTGGTTTACTCCTGCTCTAAGTCAACTTAAATCTCGCGGTCATCAGCTGGAACGCCTTGCCAATAAAACTGGACTCACCATTCATAGAAATATGTACAAGGACCACATTACACTGTACAAGACCTCCCTCTCCTCCGCCAAATCTGCATACTACTCCAACTTAATCCACTCCAATCATCACAACTCCAAAACCCTCTTCTCCCTTCCCACCTCCATCACCAAACCTCCTGACTCTCTTCCCCATCACATGCAACCCCATGACTTCTGCAATAAACTCATGTCTTTTTTCATCTCCAAAATCACAGATATCCATAAACACCTGACCTCATCTGGAGCTGCAGTTTCTGGAGGTGACCTCGCTACCCCCTACCCATCTCTTACAACCACCCTCTCCCGTTTTGACCTTCCCTCTGTTCAAGCCATCTCTGACTTTATTCATAAATCCAAACCTTCCACATGTCACCTCGATCCTCTCCCGTCTACCCTGGTTAAATCCTGCTGCTCTTCACTTTCTCCTCTCATCACCAAAATCATCAACTCCTCTTTAAGCTCTGGTTTAGTCCCCTCTGCACTCAAAACCGCCACAGTCACCCCAATTCTGAAAAAACCTGGCCTGGACCCCACCAACTTCAACAACTTACGTCCCATATCCAATCTACCCTTTATGTCCAAAATTCTGGAAAAATCTGTTGCCTCCCAACTCCACAACCACCTGATGTCCAACAATATTTACGAACAGTTTCAATGGGCACGGGACCCCCCCCCCCCCCCCGCCCCCCCCCCCCCCCCCCCCCCCCCCCCCCCCCGGGCCTTCGTACACCCCCTCCTCTCTGTCCCCACAGTAGAGATGGGTAAAATGCAGAGCCCTAATTTCCCCTCGGGGATCATACAAGTATAACAAAAAAAAAAAAAATCTGGCTTCCGTCCCCTGTACAGTACTGAAACTGCACTCATCAAGATCTCTGACGACCTCCTCATGGCTTCTGATTCTGGACTACTTTCCATTCTCATTCTCCTGGACCTTACAGCAGCTTTTGACACCATTTCCCACACCACTCTCCTCAGTCGATTATCATCCATCGGTATCAGCCACACCCCTCTAGCCTTGTTCACTTCATATTTCTCTGACAGGACACAGTTTATACAACTCAAATCTCATAAATCCATCCTCTTACCCGTTTCTACTGTTGTGCCCCAAGGTTCTGTCCTGGGGCCCCTCCTGTTTATCATCTACATCCTCCCTCTTGGCTATATCCTCCATAAGCATCACATCAAATTCCACTGCTATGCGGACGACACCCAGCTCTACCTCTCTACTCAACTTCACTCCCACCAACCTCCCTCACCCTCTGTCTTCAAGAAATCCATTCTTGGTTTTCATCCAACTTCCTCAAACTGAACAGCTCTAAAACTGAAGTCCTCCTAGTAGGCACACCTCACACTCTTTCCAAAGCCAATAACTTCTCCATTACCCTCGATGACTCAACTGTCCTCCCCTCCCCTCAGGTTAAGAGTCTGGGTGTCGTCCCTGACAAGGACACTCTCCTTCCAGGCTCACATTAACAACATCACCCAGTCTGCCTACTTCCACCTGCGTAACATCTCTCGTCTCCGTCCCTCTCTCACTCCCCAAACCACCGCCATCCTTGTTCACAGCCTTATCACTTCTCGCATTGACTACTGTAATTCACTTCTTTTCGGCCTCCCAAATAAGTCCCTCCAGAAACTGCAGCTCCTTCAAAACTCTGCAGCACGCCTGATTACACGGACCCCCACTTCTCATCATATCACTCCCATCCTGCAACAACTCCACTGGCTCCCCATCAAACAAAGGATCATCTTCAAACTACTACTCACTACTTTCAAGGCCCTCCACAACATGGCTCCATCTTACATCTCTGATCTCCTTCATGTTAACACCCCTACCCACTCCCTATCCTCCCACACCTTCCAGCTCTCCGTTCCCCCAGCCTGTCTTGTCAAAATGGGGAACCGGGCATTTAGTCGCTCTGCTCCCCATCTCTGGAATTCCCTCCCTCCTGATCTCTGGACTCTGGACTCTTTCCCTCATTTCAAATCCAGACTCAAAACCTTCCTGTTCAGACAGTCTTATTCCACCTAAATCCATATGCATCATTCCAATGTTGTTTTTTCCCTGTTATATTTCCTGTAATTTTGTTTTCTGTGGTACCTCTTATGCTTGTGTTTTTACTGTTTTAGCTTCCTGTTTTTAATTGTTTTATCCTCCTGTACAGTGTCCTTGGGTGTCTTGAGAAGGCGCTTTCAAATAAA
>JALJCO010010245.1:0-35672 GCA_023101725.1 Atherinomorus stipes | reverse complement strand
TAAGTTCTAAATTTGTCGTTCGTATAATTCATTTACACATCGAGCGGGGCGGCTCGGTGGAGGCTGCCATGTCGTATCGCCATGTTTTTGCGTTCGGGAGAAGCGTGACAGTAGGAAAACACAGAAACTCACCGGACACACCGGAGTTTTCAGCTCAGTTCGAGGTAATGCCTTTGAAAAGTCACCGCGCTGCAGTGGGGAGAAACCAGCGTCTCACTGATGCTGGGTTCACGTGCAGTCGGGCAGACGGCCGTTGGTAACAAACCAGATGTCATTTTACTCAATGAAGCCGAGCGAAAGATGGTAAAACATGGGTCAGGGAAAACAATACGACATCGCCATGACAACCGAACAGATGTGGACTGATGTCACTGTAACTGACGGACCACATCTTCACATAGAGGCCGGTGATAACTTTACATGCATCGGCTGTCGTCGGTCTGCCCGGTTTCACGCAAATGCAGCATGAAAAGTACGAGGGAGCTGCTCCCGATTACACAGTGTCCCTTTAACATGGAGAAGCCTCCACGGTAACACGCAAACGGGGGAAGTTAAAAATCTATATTTTAAAAATTAATTTAACCTTTATTCATACAGGTGGTGTTTCGCCATTGAGACAGTGTCAATAGAAGAAAATCCAAAAACTGGAAAGTAAAAATAAAACTGTGGTTCTTCAAAGATAACGAATTTCATATTATAAGCATTTACTAAATTATAAGTTGTGGAACATTTGCAGCTCTGGGTGACTTATTTATGCAAGTTGAGGTGAAAAATGCCTCTTTGGTTTGTAAAGGTTGCAGACTCCGACTTGTCGGCTTTGATATAATAATATACAGTCAAATAATGTGAATGTGCCAAAACGTAAACATTAAAATCAATGTAGTGAATGTGGTGTTACGTACTTGTCTTTGAGGCAGGGAAGGTTTTTCTTATAAATTATTGTAAAAAGTGAATTTTTCCAATGACTCGGCCTTCCAGCAATTCAGTTTTTTATGCAAGTTATCAGGTTTTTAAGAACACCTGCTACTAGTCCCAAACACCTGACACCTTATTTTTTCTAACTGGTTCATCTGGCAGTGTCTTGGAGGATAGTATTGTGAGAACGATCTGTGATTCTTTGACACATGCGTTTCCTTTTCAGCAGTTTGGCTCCTCAATGACAAGCAGAACAGTTGCTGTATCAGCGGCGGTGGCGTGGTGGTTAGCACTGCAGTCTCACAGCAAGGTTGCTGGTTTGATCCTTGGCTGGGGAGGGGTTGGAACCGTGGCAAGTTCTCCCTGTGTATGCGTGGGTTCTCTCCGGGTACTCCGGCTTCCTCCCACAATCTAAAGACATGTACGTTTGGGAAACAGATCTCCCTTGCAAAAGAGACTGTGTGTCTCAATGGGACTTACCTGTAGAAATACACAAAACGGCCAATGACACGGTCTGACACTGACTAGTCAGGACTTTATCTCAAGAAATCCCAACAAGGTGTCCTGCAGACCACTTTCTGTTTACCAGAGGAAAGTTGACTAAACTACACCAATTAAAACCTGTTCAGTCACTTGTTAGTAGATCTGGGAAGACGGGAAGGGGTCACTCTGGGTGTGGACCCTGACCTCGTGACCTGCCCCCAGTACCCGTACTTCTCCATTGATCCCAGTGGAGCCCATTAAACAGGATCCCCCACAAATAAATTGGAAACTGTTGCCTTTTCTAGACCCCTATTTCAACGTCTATAGTTTTATTGATTTTTTGGTCACATATAAAGTTCATACAATGACTGAAAACATCAGCAAGGACACTCTGGACAAAGGACTTTCAGATTATGTGTTAATCAGAACAATACAGAGCACACAGCTGCACAGCAAGCAAGTCACATCCTATTCTTGACTGAAATTTTCTTTTCCTGACTAATTCTTTTAACAATACTCTGCTCAGTCCTTCTACATTTCATACAGGAGTAGATAAAAAAAGAGGAAATACAAAATGATTATATTTGATTTATAAGTGATGAAGTAAGAGTGGAGGACGCAGACACAAAAACTCTTGACAAAAAAAGTCAGGATGAGCAGACAGGGATTCAAGTCAGGTCAAATTTATCTTAAAGACTGAGCTGGATTTTATTCCACACATTAGAAATGTCACAAAGACAGGATTTTATCATCTTAAACATCACAATAGTCCAGCCATTCCTCTCTCTAGCTAGCATGGAGGTATTAATGCATGCTTTTATTTCTAGTAGATCCAGTTTCTGTGATGTAATCTGGTTTCTCTGATTGTCCCAAAAAGTCTACACATTCTGGGGTAATCTACAATTACCCCAGAATGTGTTTTGATGAAGACCAGAGGGAAAAACACATGACACCAGTACAATCCTGATCCTTTAAGGATTGATTTTAAGGTTCTTTTAGTCATTTAAAAATGTTGTGATGTTCACTGGCCTTCTTATTCATGTGACCTGCTTTACATCATAAGCCCTCATGGACTCTTAAGGTCCTCTATGAGGCTATAAAGGACAACATACATGTTTAAGTCTTACACACCCCTCTGACATGTTTATATGATTATAATCACTTGAAAATACACATAAATCAAGTCCCACATACACACATGATCAACATCTCAAATTTAAATAGGTATTTAATTCAAACATACATGCGACTAAAACATCTATTGATCCAAAACACCTTATACCCAGACAACACAGTCGTGACCAGGTACGGGTATTTCATAAGTTTCCGTGCTCGGTCATTAGATTGAGACATGTCACATCAGGATTTCCCGGTCAGCTAAATTAAATGACACGTCATACCAGAAAGTCCTGAAAGCTCTGAGGAAGAATTATGTGACAGCTGAAAGTGTCAGAAAGGTAAGATCTGATTCAAGATGTCTGACAAAAAGAACATTCTTACTATTATAAATGAAAACAGCAAGATTATCAATACATCCTATACCCATTTTAATGAGTGATAACAGTGATGTATGCAAAAACCCATGTGTGCATGAGCTCATAGTTGTACACGAGAGATTATGTGTATGTGGGAGATCATAGTAGTTTAAATGAGAGGAAATGTGTATGATGTGTGACTGACTCTGGCTTTATTGCATGAGAAAGGGGTAAATTTGTCTGAACTTCTGGGGTGATTTTCCATGAACGTCTCTCAGGAAAGAATTGCCTGGAAAAGTCAAACACACGTCTATCTACACTAGACACATTATTTACAATAACTGTGTGAATATCTGTGTGGACAAGCATGTGTCCCTTTAAACTACTACGCCATCTAAATAATTCACCACAAACCTCACAGGGAAATGGTTTCGCTCCTGTGTGGATTCTCATGTGCTTGTTTAAGTTTCCCTTTTGACTAAATCTTTGTCCACATTCATCACAGCTGAGTGGTTTCTCTCCTGTGTGGATTCTCATATGTTGTTTTAAGCTTCCCTTTTGACTAAATCTTTGTCCACATTCATCACAGCTGAATGGTTTCTCTCCTGTGTGGATTCTCATGTGTTCATTTAAATTACCTTTTTCACCAAATCTTTGTCCACATTCATCACAGCTGTGTGGTTTCTCTCCTGTGTGCAGTCTCATGTGTCTGTTTAAGTGTGCCTTTTGACTAAATCTTTGTCCACATTCATCACAGCTGAATGGTTTCTCTCCTGTGTGGATTCTCATGTGTTGGTTTAAGTGTGCCTTTCGACTAAATCTTTGTCCACATTCATCACAGCTGAATGGTTTCTCTCCTGTGTGGATTCTCATGTGTTGGTTTAAGTTTGCCTTTCGATTAAATCTTTGTTCACATTCATCACAGCTGAATGGTTTCTCTCCTGTGTGGATTTTCATGTGTTTCCTAAGATCTACTTCATGATTACAAATTTCACCACAAATGTCACATATAACTGTGATTTTCTTCATGTGAACCATTTCCTTCACATTTTCTTTTGTTGTTGCTTTACAATGTTTCTTAGAACAGCTCAAAGATGTTTCTATTAAGTGCTTCTTAACTCTTGAAAACTCCTGAAACTCTTCTTCATATTCAGAGCAGCTCAGGGATTTTTTGACAGTGTTACACTTCATATTACTGTTTACATCTGACCCATGTAGCCCGATGTCATTCCAGCTTCCATCACATCTTGATTTGGCAGCAGTTTCTCTGGTTCCTCTTTTATGTGGCAAGGCTCTGGGTCCCGCTTGTCCAGACTCCATTTACAGGGAACCCACTTTGTAATGTCCAACAACTGCTGCAGTTCTGCAGGAACACTGAAATGGGAAAGAAAGATCAAGCTGGATTTCGTGACCACACAGCAGAAAAAATTCCACCTCTCTCCCTCAGAACATCTTGAAAGTCACACTTTTAATATGCCTGCATATACAATACCTCAATCATAAATGTTAAGAGTATAAAATATCAAATAATTATTTTGCAGAAAAGACCTTCTAAACATGAAAAGCTTATTTGCACCTCAACTTTATCTGTTGATCAACAACCACAACACACATTCATGTCACCTCTTTTTATTGGTTCTGTGGTTTGTGATGGACATTTCTCTCACCCTACAATCACCTCCAGCTTCATTCCTTCTCTCAGGTTTAGTGATTGTAAACCCAATTTTGAATGAGTCACTCACCAAAGAGAATTGGGTTTTTGAGTCATTGGAGTCACTGAGTCTGTTACCCAGAGAGTTCAAAGAAATCTATGTGTTCATACAAGCTTACCTTGCTCCCATTTCTGTCTCATTCATACCACCAAAATGATTGTTGTTTCAATCAGTTTCAATCATTTCATTGGTTAAAAAAAAAAAAAAAAAATTCTAGCTGAAGATCTTTAGTCAATTTATACCACAGTGCATTGAGAACAATGCATATATTTTTAAATATATTTTATACTCACTGGAAATCAGTAAAAATGTATTTCTCCAATGGGAATTTTATTTTTTTGCTAAATAAAAAACTTAATTAAATATGAACGCAACTAGGAACTTACATGATCAATATTTTCCCCCTAAATATGGCAAAAATCTATTTTCTAATCTCAATGTCACGAAAAAGGAAACTTTCTATTGAGTTCTTCCCTGAGTTTCATACTTTCATTTCATTGCAGCAGTCTGCTTATTTTCTTTATTTATTTTCTTTGCAGACAAAGTGTAGTTTTTATATGACGTCACTCAGACTATCTAAGCAGAGCAGCACACCTTCAGCAGTGAAATACAGACCGAGTGGCTGCAACTGAGAACTGAGAAGGAGAGAGAGAGATTCTTATGTACTGCAAGTGGAGACTGTGGCTACTTCAAGGATAAGTTTCCTTTTTTTCAACCTGGACCTTATTTCTAAGAGTTTATACGTGCACGAACTCCCCAGTAACATTTCTGTATCACCGTGACTCATACGCGAGGTATTTAGATTTTTTCACGATCAGCGTATGTCCATATAATGGAAGGAAGCAGGCAGCCAGAGCGGGCCTCTATATAAGACATTATCTGCTGCAAAACTCCTTTAATTTCATCAAAACTTACTAATGAATGAACAAACGAACGAGTACCATTGAACTGTGACGTCAGGTTTTGCCCTCGTTTGTTATTGAGGTCGTTCAACACACTGTGTTATATAGTAGCGAAGTAAAAATACTTTGTTACTTTACTTAAGTAGTATTTTTTTATATTTGTACTTTACTTTAATACTTCTATTTCTGATTACGTTTACCTTTACTTCACTACATTTTCTGAAAAAAAAAAATCAATACTTTTACTCCATTACATTTACCTGAGCATCTTGATTAGTCGTTACAAAATAAGAAGGAACATAATAGCTAATGGACAATCTTTGTTTTGTTGTAGTGGGACTAGTAGACACTAGTAGCAGCCTTGTGCAGCCGTCTCTGAAGCTAAACACACCTTTACCTGCCTCAGCAGCAGGTGAAAGACTGTTTAGCATCGCTGGTCTGGTCTTCAGTCCAAGAAGAGCGAGACTGAGTTCTCTCCATTTTGAGAAACAACTTCTTTTGAGGTTGAACAAAACATTTTTCTGGGTTCAGTAATGACTGGATGGACAGTTCAAGTGCTGTCGCACTGCAGTCATGTTAAAGTTCAACCAGTCAAGTTTTTTGTTTGTTTGCATCACCTCCGAGCTTTAAGAGTTTATTAGGAATGATTTTATATTTATGCACGTGGGAATGAATGTTGGTAGACATGGATGCAGGTCTGCAAGGATGTTTGTGTGTATCTTTTTATATGGTTGGGTTTATGTAAGGACGTGTTGAAGCTCCTTTACACTGCAAATTAAACTAAACTCAAAAACTAAATTAAACAGGAATAAAGAAAATATAAAACTCAAATTTCTGATTGCGTTTTATTAACAGTACTTTTTACTTTTGACACTTAAGTACAGTTAATACTAGCTATTTTTTTTACTTTTACTCAAGTAATATTCTAGTAGGCGACTTTCACTTTTACTTGGGTAATTTTCCAGTAAGGTACTTTTACTTTTACTCAAGTATGGCTTTTGGGTACTTTATACAACACTGTTAATAGTTAATACTAAAGATATATGACACTAGTTCTGCACACTGGATCTGTCTTCATCTGACCCGGAGCGGTACGGAAACAGTGATGATGAAGATGATGATGGACCGTCATTGCAAACCTCATGTCAATGTGCGCAGCCGAACACGTGCGCACAATGGGGAGAATTATAAACTGGATTCAACACAAACATCAGTTTCCCTCAGAAATAAAAGACACGAACATGATGAGAAACGTTTAAGAGTTCGTGTTTCTTCTGGTGTCTGGCTGTTATAAACACATGAGCTTGAGGAGGAGACGGAGCCACAACATCCATCAGTCTGAGTGTCTGATTTTTCTGTTAGAAATTTATTCTGTGACGTTTCCATTAATTTAATCCATTAGTCACATCTAATATTCGCTTTTATATTAATTCAACATAAGATTAATTTAATAGATTGAGATTAATTTAAAGTTACATCAGAAGGAACATTAAAAAGTAATGGAATAATTACTTTTCCAAGTGATTAGTTATTTTAGTAAAGCTGTAACTCAGTTACTAATGCACTTACTTTTTTGGAGAAGTAATTAACCACTATAATTAATTACTTTTTTAAAGTAATGTTCCCAACAATGGCCACGTTTACATGGAGACTTTTTTCCCTTTCGGATTGAAATCATTCTGATTGAGGATTTTAGGGCAGCTGTTTCCATGGGAACTAATACATTCGGATCTGGCGTGTACATGCGCCAATATTCATTCAGAATAATCCTGCCTGACATGCGCAGAATGATGTAAATCACGTTATTTATTAAAGACGGAGGTCTACAAACAGCTGATCGTCACAGTCGTTGTGGTTTCTGCAGGACGTTAATGAAGCAGCAGCTGATCCTCATCATTGCTCCTACTGGAAACAACCAAGAGGAAAAGCTGTAGAGACAGAGTTTGAGTTAAAAACAAACTTTCTCGCTGTCCAGGGAATTACGTCGTTCACAGCATCTGTCAAAGTGAGGAAACGTCACTTGTTTCACGTTGACATCTACTCGAAGCATGCGCTGTAAGAGCGCAACCTCACAACGCTCCGATTCAGCGTTTACATGATACCCCGTTCGGTTTGGGGAAAGGAATATTCTACCCCTGTGAAACCAAAAGAAAATTCATTTGGTTCGGTGCTTTTCATTCGGAAAGAGGCGTGGATCGTTTTCATTCCAAAAGAACTTTAAAACCGAAAGCAATCGGTCTATTTGGGTCCATGTAAACACAGCTACTGACTGCTGTTGAACATAATTTATCCAAGTTGTATTTTTATTAAGAGCCGTCACAATACTGGTGATACCGCTACATGAAGATGAAAATGAATGAAAAATACTTTATTTATCCCAGAAGGGAAATTCCATATTATAACATCTCTCTCTCTCTTTTTTTTTTTTTAGGTATTTATGGATATATGGATGTATAATATGTATGTCTGATATAATCTGGATATACACAGATGGAAAAGGAGGAAGTGAAAAACGATGTTTGAACCAATCAGATGGGGCTGTGAGCGCGGCATGCTGAACACACACACAAGGCCGTTTCTCATTCTGTGTACTTGTGTGCTCATGAAGTTTGCGATTAGCTTGCAACGTGTCACAGTGGTCACCACCAAACCAGACCATCTTCCTCATCCTCACCCTTCATACTAAAACTGTTCTAATCTCCCATGATGACGACACCATGAATTATATCCTTACTGATGAAATTACCAGAAGATGGAAACTCAGAACTAAATAATATGAAAAATCAACTATTGAAACAGAAACATAATCCAGCTGGTCTTCTGGGAGACGGACCAGATTATACCCACTAGAATAAACTAGACTACACAACTGCACGTCTCCCCCAGAAGTTCAGCAGTGGCTACGAGGCTGAAACAAACAGCCAAGTTAGAAAAAACAAAGAAATTCAACGCTACGCAGCTCTAGAAAAATGAAAAAGCTGCACCTGTTTCTGCTGAAACTTTAGGCTGAGAATATACTGGCTGACCAACAAGGAGGAGCGTCACCAGAAAAGCAGAGCAGCCTGCATCAGACTCAGCCCGTGTGTTAGAGCTGCACCTGGAGGCTGTCTGGAAGAAATCTGAGGGGAAATGACCAGTAGGAGACGCTGGCATATTATTTTTAAAAGGAACAAAGTCCAACAATCTAGATGTTTATGGCTGGGTGAGCAGACATAAACGTGGCAGAATATCACCAAAGAGGAGCTGCGTGTCACCAAATTCATGTCCAAGGAGATCATTCTCATGAAAAACAATGGATTCAATCTAAATTCAGGGGAGGGAAATTTACCACAAACACCATGGTTTCATTCAGTTCAGTGAAGCTAGCACTTTAAGATGATTTTGGAAATAATGTGTTTTCCCTACTTAACATTCATGCTGCAGATGAAGAGAAACACTTTCCTAGAACTCATCCTTGTTCACCATTATTTAAATAACCAGCAGTGTTTATGGCTTATGATCAAAAAGCAATCCTTAAAATGGAGAAAAATGGGACACAGACCAATGCTGGGAGAACTGGGCTGCACCCAGTTGTTTTACTGGTGCAGCCAATGCAAAAAGTTAGTGTGGAGTCCTGTTGGCCAGAGATTAAGGGGGAGGGGAGCGAGAGGAAACCTAAGTAACTGTTTCCACAATAACTCTTCCTCCATTCTTTCAACACGTCCTGCTGGACGTTACAGGATTTTCATTTCACCTCCGTTTGATTTTTCTCACTTCAGTCTTGCAGAGAAAGCAAGACTTAAAGAAAAGAAAACATTTTCCGTCGCAACTCAAAACCACATCAAGCCCACAGATCCACCACTCCGCCGCAGCAACTAAACCTCACTAAACACCAAACATCACAAGCACACAAATCCCGGGATTATTACCACTTACCGATTAAAGCAAACACATCACACCAAGCTTTGGAAATTCTCACCTGCTTTCTCCACGAGGCTTCCCTCGATAACAACTCTTTGTCTGATCTTCTTCCGCCACGTCGTTTCTCTCCAGCGGGCTGACCTCCGCAGAGGACAGAAACCAACAATCATCAGTATCCAAGATACGTCTGAAAGTATTCATGAAATAATGTTGCAGAGAATACCTTGTAAAGAAGAGAAGCGGAGCCTCCAGATATTCAGTCTCTAAACTTTGTTCTTGTGATGTTCTGCTTCACTCCGCCTCGATCTGATGAAGAGAACTCCGATCAAAGAATGGAATGCGGAAGTCACGTGCTGCTGCTTCTTCTTCTTCTTGGTTAAATAAGTAGGAAAGCTGATTCCATTGTTGTGGGTAGCAGAGTGGAGACGATCGTTTCATCAAAGAACTCAGAGGTAAGTGTTAAAAACAAAAATCACACTAGCTATTCTTTTCCATTGAAACTGGCTATGTCAGATAATCTATGTAATCTAGCTTAGATTACATTGTTTTAGACGTTACGTCCAATGTACATTACGGTTTCATGGGCTAATAAAGCTACCAAGCTAACGTTAGCCAGTGTTTGTTAACCAGTACTCTAAAAATTAAAACTGCAATATGGAAATTCCACTCATAAGTTCACATTAGCTAGTTAATGTTGTGTTGGCGTTACTTGGGTTAGATTGAGAACATTTTCAAACCACCTTGCAAACATTCTTTAACACTAGCTGACGTTAGCTGACTGCCACGGTCCAGGCAACTACCGTCACACAGACGTTTGCTTTATGATTTAATCAGTATGTGCTAACGACATGTCAATTTCCAGACAATGAAGAGGAAATCCACCATGGATATATCCTCTTACTTCCCTAAGAGACAGACAGTTACAGGAGAGCAGCACAAGGCTGTTGCTAGGCAACCAGGGTCAGAGACAGAGAGTGAGACTGTGACTGCAGCTGAAGGGAACTCAAGTCATCTGCAAACGTTTCTCTAAGATTGTCAGTTGTGCTAGATTTATATTTTCTCAGAACAATATCACAGAATTGGACCAAATTCTAGAGCTTTTCCTTGCAGTGTAATATGACTTGTGCTTTCCATAACTATCTATATTTCTCCTTCCCTACCTATGGTGTAGTGCAGTGCTGACTAGAATTTCTCCTCTGTGATAAATAGCATTAATGTCTATGTCCACTTAACAAGAAAAGGCTTTGGGCACCTTTTCACAGTAATAAAGAGTGATATCCTGATGATGAAATTTAGGGGCTCATAACATTTACACAGAGGATGAATCTTATTGTAACAGCATGCTCTGTTTATTTGCATATGAGAACTAATTAAATACTTGATTTACACCATTACAGTAGAGGGCTTGAAAACAGAAGATACAGACCACTAGGAGTGTGCAATATATGATATGATATTTACATTAGAGACATGATATTTACACATATCGTTATATCGTGGTATTAGTTGTGCAAGTTTTTTTGCTTTATTTTTTCGTAATGACCCGGCTGCACCTCGACTGACTACAAAGGGGTCACCTGATTATTTAATAAGGTTTGGAAAAAATATTGATACACTGAAATATAGCAATATCTACATATGCTGATGCCATATCTATATTTAAAAATGCGATATCGATTTATAAATGAAATTTTGCATGATATCGTTTTGTTACAAAATCTCATGAGATTTCACGAAATTGCACGAGATTTTATAACAGAATGATGAAATCTCGTGCCATTTCGTGAAATCTCATGAGATTTTGTGACAAAACGATATCTTGCAAGATTTCATTAATAGTTTGATATTACGTTTTTAAATATAGATATGGTATGTTTGATATAAAATAAAGCTTTCAGACAAATTAGAGTAAAAATACCAGTATATATCGTATATCTCCATCTAAAATAGATATATGGTGATATGATATTTGGTCCATATCATCCAGCCCTACAGACACACCTGGCCTTCAACTTCATATAAAGATGCCTGCAGACTAACAGGTTAGGATCATGTGTAAGTGGTGAAATAAAATGTTGCATATCTTCCTCCTCTCTCTTTCTGTCCATCTTTATCCATCTACAGTTCCTTCAAATAAACCATTCAATGCCTAATATAGCTTATTTTCCTTATTTTGTTTTCCTCCAGGAGGGAACTCAGAACAGCTGCATCCTGACCCCCCCAGGCCTCCAGAGCGTGGACCTGGTCACAGACCAACAGGTGAGTATGATGAGCTTATGATGAAATTAAAGGATGGCTTGAGATTTTCAGCCTGGACCCTATTTTCTATCTACAGTCATGAAAAAATGATAAAACGGGTGTTTCTCATTCTTAAATGTGATTGGCTGAGCTGCGTTCCAAGCCCGTGGTAAAACAGACTGTAACCCACACGTAGATCCGATAGACCGCAGCACAAAATATCCCTGCGCCAGCATAAACACATGTTGCGTTGCCTAGCAACCAACTGCTCTGTGTTCAGCCCACTTGTTGGATTACATTTGTTTTTAGACTTTTTGTGGTGAATTTTGATATTCTGGACATGTTGCCTCGCATTTGCAAAGCAGCCGACATCATACTGTATGTCTGCACAAAAACACCTGGAGGGGGGGGCAAAACATGAAGAAAGAGCGGACGGATTGGAAGGTCCCCCCGTTAATTTTAACAACTGGACTTTAATAAATCTTACCTTAATGGCTGAAATGGATTTTCCCTTCAAAACTCAATGAATTTATCACTTAAATAAACATTAATGTAATTAAACATTAAGTGAGAAACGTGTATGTGCAGCATCCAGTATGTTTATTTAGTATTTACCGTCAGTAATCTGATGGCTGCTTTGTTTCATAGTAAGATATGACAGCGCGGGTTTCCATGGAAATAAAGAGACGTTGGCAGAAACAATGTGAGGAAGAGAGGAAAGGAAGGTGGTTTTACAGGATACAACAGACAGTGGGACAAGAGAGGATGACTACAGGACATGGGAAGTACTACAAGGTTATGTCAAGACTGAGAATGGGACATACTGGGCTTAATGGTACATTGTATAAAATGGGCGAGCATAACACAGGACGATGTGACTGTTGCAATCAAACAGAAAGCAGAGAACATGTCATGATGCTCTGCAACAAATATAAGACAGAAAGGAAGATCATGGAAGCTAAACTCAGGGAAAAAGTAACATTTGATCTCCCAGGTGTTCTACAGTGTAACTCAGAAGAAGATGTACAAAATCATACTTGGTTTTTGTTCAAAATGGGGTTGATTAAGAGGATGTAGAAGACAGACTGTCTTCTACATCCTTCCGTCTGTCCTGACCCATACTCCGTACCAGTTGGTGGCGGTAATGCAGCTTTTACGTTGTTTACAAACCAAGAAGAAGAAGAAGCAGCACGTGACTTCCGCATTCCATTCTTTGATCGGAGTTCTCTTCATCAGATCGAGGCGGAGTGAAGCAGAACATCACAAGAACAAAGTTTAGAGACTGAATATCTGGAGGCTCCGCTTCTCTTCTTTACAAGGTATTCTCTGCAACATTATTTCATGAATACTTTCAGACGTATCTTGGATACTGATGATTGTTGGTTTCTGTCCTCTGCGGAGGTCAGCCCGCTGGAGAGAAACGACGTGGCGGAAGATCAGACAAAGAGTTGTTATCGAGGGAAGCCTCGTGGAGAAAGCAGGTGAGAATTTCCAAAGCTTGGTGTGATGTGTTTGCTTTAATCGGTAAGTGGTAATAATCCCGGGATTTGTGTGCTTGTGATGTTTGGTGTTTAGTGACGTTTAGTTGCTGCGGCGGAGTGGTGGATCTGTGGGCTTGATGTGGTTTTGAGTTGCGACGGAAAATGTTTTCTTTTCTTTAAGGTCTTGCTTTCTCTGCAAGACTGAAGTGAGAAAAATCAAACGGAGGTGAAATGAAAATCCTGTAACGTCCAGCAGGACGTGTTGAAAGAATGGAGGAAGAATTATTGTGGAAACAGTTACTTAGGTTTCCTCTCGCTCCCCTCCCCCTTAATCCCTGGCCAACAGGATTCCACACTAACTTTTTGGATTGGCTGCACCAGTAAGGGCGCATTCAGAAAGCATAGTCCGCGAGTCCCGGTCCGCTTGGGGACTCGGATCGGTTGGGGGCGGGGGTGGTCTTCCGGACCGAGATTGCGTTCATGTTGCACTATTGCCAAACGGGCCAAGAATGAGAATCTCAGGTGGCGCTGCTCTCGGATTCACCGTAGGTGAGGACAAGACGCACGTACAAGGAGGTTCTCACAACTTCTGTTCCCTCCTCAAAGCGACATTATTTTTGTACGAGGAGCTGGATATGATTTCATCAGATCAAATCAGCTCACTTGAATCGGACCGAGACCTGCGTTTGCAGGCGGACCGAGTCCGGTTGTTTGTTCCGGATCAGAGTCCATTTGCGCATTCACAACTCCCCTAACGAAGCGGACTTTCCGAGCAAACGGACTCTGATTCGAATCAAAAAAGCTTTGTGAATGCGCCCTAAAACAACTGGGTGCAGCCCAGTTCTCCCAGCATTGGTCTGTGTCCCATTTTTCTCCATTTTAAGGATTGCTTTTTGATCATAAGCCATAAACACTGCTGGTTATTTAAATAATGGTGAACAAGGATGAGTTCTAGGAAAGTGTTTCTCTTCATCTGCAGCATGAATGTTAAGTAGGGAAAACACATTATCTCCAAAATCATCTTAAAGTGCTAGCTTCACTGAACTGAATGAAACCATGGTGTTTGTGGTAAATTCCCCTCCCCTGAATTTAGATTGAATCCATGGTTTTTCATGAGAATGATCTCCTTGGACATGAATTTGGTGACACGCAGTCGTCCTCTGCTCAGACAGGAAAATAAAAGAAAAAAAAAACTGATTGTGGAGCCGTTTACAAACATTCACGCAGCATAACAACGCATCCTGGAGATTTAATGCGAAGTACGGGGGTCGTAAATTTAGATGGCGTTTGAGTTTATACCGTTAGCTTGTTAGCAGTTAGCTAGTCTGCCTACTGTCCACCACGATCTCTAACGCACAACGTTCCACAAGCAGCGAGACTCACCGACAGCAATGCGTGTTAGTCCCTAACCGTTGGAATCGCCTCCTTTCCAAACGTAGTGATGATGTCGTCTTTGCCTGGTTTAATCCAGACTAGTGAAAGTTGCTCCTGTGTGGAGGTGGTGTAGACACCGGAGCTGAACCTGCTGCAAACAGCAGACTGTTTTGACAAAGAGTCTAAACGAAAGTTTAAGCCGCTTTCTAACTCAGGTTTTTCAGGCAAATTTTAAATGAGGTCCAACACGAATAATATCCATGTTTTAACAAGAAAAATGTATTTTCCGGGTGATGACTCCCTTGCCAAGTTAGTGTAATGGTAATAGAAATGTAACTGTATTTTTTTATTCATCATCAAAATACAGATTTATTCAATATAATTTAAAACACAACCATCTCTGTTTGTTTCGTCAGGTTACTTTACATTTTTATGAATGATATGAGTGCGTGTTTGGCCGTAGATTGCAATGCAAAACACAGGCTTTTTGCCCCATGGGGGGTATTACACGAAGGTGGATTAGGGGAAAGCCTGGCTTATTTCCATTCATCTGGCTTATTTAAGGGAGAGTTATGTTCCATCAACGTGGCTTACTGGAATGCCCGCTGAGTAACCATAGCAACTCATGCTCCAGAACTGGCCTGGTTCGGGGCAGGCTAACATTCAAGCTTAGCTCAGCTGTGTCTCAAGGAATGTCTGACGGGCTGAAACAGACTCCCGAAAGAAAGTTCCACTTGGTAGAATTCCACGCTCCAGTCGCTTAAAAAAGTGATTATATCACCACTATTACTGTCTCGAAAAATCAATAAAAAATAAAGCAGTCAGTGTAAAGAAACAAAGCTAAACATGTACTGAACATAAAATGAAAATTAAATAAAAAAGACTACAGTTTTCATTAAATAATTAATAGCCTACCTTTAGGCTATCACATCTTTCTCCCACATTCCACAAACACCCTGTAAAAAGAATATATGTGCTGTAAATGATATTAAAGACTTATTTACATTTATCTACAGTAACGTAATTATTTTGGTATGTTGATAAAATCATTTTTTTGTGTCAAAATAACTAAAAAGAAAAGAATAAGAAAAAACCCACTCTCTAATCTGACAAATTTTTACTTTCACCCATTGTAAATTTATTAAGTTGTTTCAGCTTCAGCATGCATGAACAACAGAGGGGTGGGGCTATTTTCATATCTGAACCACAAAGGCTCATGGGAAAATTGAATTCAACAGGAAATTACCCTTTTATGATTGTCATCCTATAAATTTGAGTCATGTCCTCTACTGTCTTTGTTGTGTTTACATTCAAAGAGTTGTTGAGAAGTTCTGTCCAATTTGGATGTTAAAGTTGCACCATGAGTTTAAAGGACAGTTCAAGGAGATAAACTTAGCACTAGGGATGGGCAATATGGACTAAAAAAATGTATCACGATAATTTCTCATTCATCACGGTAACGATAAGTGACGATAAAAACTATCAGCAAAATATTTTGTCCTACAAAATACTAGAAGCCACTAAACTATAACAATTGAGTTCAAGGAGTGCACCTGTATTGCAAAACTGTAGTGACATAAATCAAACAATTCTGAAATGTGAGAGACCAAATTCCACATTTATTCAAACGATGCAAACAGCAAAACTAACTTGGCTTATTTAAAAAAACCAAAGTAGTGCAACTGCAAACACAACCTGATAAATTTTTATCTCACGATAAAACGATAAATTCAAATAGTTATTATGAGGAATTTCTTTGACAATATATCGGACACGATAAAATATTGCCCATCCCTACTTAGCACCATATCCATAAGAAATTTATGCCTCGCGTTAGATGAAACAAGCATCATTCCCTTATAATTTGTGATGCACTACTACCACAGATTTCATATTTCCTGTTAGAAAAACATTAATTGAACTAATATGCATAAAGTGCAAAAAAATAAAGCAGCAAGGTAAATTGTCAAAATGGCAGCATTAAATGAATAGAACACATTTGCTTATTTTAATTAAGTTTATCCAAATATAGATTTTACAATGTACAATGACTAAAAAAATTAGTTGGATTGAATATTTAAAAAAAAAAACAATTTGCTGAGCCTATTAATAGGCCTAGAGTATTTAAATGTAAATATACATATATATATATATATATATATATATTATATATATATATGTGTGTATATATATATATATATATATATATATGTGTATATATATGTATATGTATATATTTAAGCAGGAAATATATTTAGTATAAATATATATATTAGGGCTGGACGATATAGAAAAAAAGATTATCGATAAAAAAAAAACTGTATCGATCGATATCGATATTTATCAAAAATAAAAGCCATTATCAAATTAAAAGCTATTTTAGGTGCAGCCCTGGCCATTTAAGCTTTTGCTGAATGACCTACTTATAATAAAGCTCACACTAAAGCTGTTTTCAGACTTTCATTGCACAACATGAGCAGTAAAGTCCATCCACTCTTTAAATGGACTTGTCTTTTCAAACATGCTGCTTCCTTGCGAACTTATTGCGTCCAATTCAGCCTTTGCTTGGGTCTGCGTTTGTGATTGGATTGGCGGAAGGAGTGACTTTAGTATCATGCTACCTGATAGGCTACAGCGGAAATCTGTGCTTTTATATTGAACTTTTATTGACCCTCTTTTTTTTTCTATTGAAAAAACCTCTATCGATCGATATATATCAATATTGAATTATCGTCCAGCCCTAATATATATATATATATATAATGTATATTTATATTAAATATATTTAGTATACAATATATATTGTGGCTTGTTCTTTTATTGATGACCCTGGCAGACGCATTGGCCTCTGTCTTTTTTTTTTTTTGGTAGCGACAGTGCAACATATTTGCAGCTCAACACATTTTATGCCCACCTATATTCCTCCAAAGGCTACAGTTTACTGCTCTGAAATACTGTATGTTATTTGAACCTATTGCCTGGTATGCTTCTGACCGTTAGGATTGCTCCTGTTGAGATGAAAGTGAATAATATGTAGGCTAGATCAAACATGTCACAAAGTATGATGTATATTAATTATATTACGTTAAATGGTAAACGGACAGTACTGATTGCTCCGTTAACTGAGCAGGGCCAGTATATTTGCTTAGTTTAAATTGTGACAGATAAAGGAGACGATAAATACATGGACAGTGAAATAAATACCCAACTGACAGTAGTATGAAACTTGTTTAATGTACGCATTTTGTCTGTCTGTAATTTTTTGCCATTTCCCTGCTTAATTTATCACAGCTGTGTTCCCCTTTTGGATGATGACACTTTTAAATCCCTCATATCGCTCCATTAGCAGTGTTTGCTCTGCATCTGAGAAGATGACGACTCTTGTCTTGCTCTCTTTCATAATCGGATCCTTTTTTCCAAGCTCTACTCGCTGGGGCTTCCTACGTTCCTCAGACTTTCACACATAGCCAGGCTATATAAGCCTCACTTGGATTAGCCTGGATTAGATGCAGCTGAAATGAGTTGGTGGAACCACTTTGAAAGATGGAGTTCATCCAAGCGAGGCTTTCCTGCTTAAGCCTTGCTTTCTTTAGCTACGTTCGTGGAATACCCCCCAGGTTGCACGCGCAACTGCCAATGGCCGCGTTTCCCAGTTAAGATTCTTCTTTGGATTAAAGAAGGCCTCAAGGAAGCTCTTCCCAACAAAGGATCGCAAAGATACGCCCGTTTCCCAGATTGCTTCTTTCACGCGTTCTTATTTCCTGAGAAACGTCTTGGCTACGTTACATCTTTAGAAGGTCCTAACAGAAGCTATCCACTTCCGGGGGTGCTGAAAAAAAAAGCAATCGAGGTCAGGTATATCGTTCGACACCATTCATTTAGTGTGGAGGTTATTTTCCGACGCTGATATTGAGCCCATTTATACGTTTATGTGTTTGTGCAAGAAGACAAACTGTTAAAAATATGCATGTGATTACCAGTGATTGCAAATATTCATTGAAAAGCTCATTGTATATTGTGTAATTGGCCAAATTGTGCTAAACAGGTGTAGGCGATTGGAAATTTACAGATGCCCCATAAATAATGGTCATTCTGACGCTATTTGTTGATGTAATGGCTGAAGGGAACCCCACCAAGAGGATGAAGCGCTCTCCGGCCTGCACGCCAGAGGAGATGGCGATTCTGATTGAAGAAGTGGCAGGTAAAAAAAAGCATTCTCTTTGGAGGGACAAAGGGGAAAAAAGACATAGAAGCAAAGGCCAGGGCATGGCAATCAATAGCGCTGAAAATGTCCCCATCCAGCCCTTGCAGTGTGCGCGACTGGGTTGCGCCAGTAACGCATCTGAATAGCGCGATCTGACAGCACATCTAGAGGACTGAAATGCTGGCGCATGAAAGCATGTACATACACAGTGTCACTCCGTCTACGGCGACGCTGTTGGTTTGCTACCAAAATTTGCTGTAAAGCAGCCATGATGTCTGATACGGGTATGCGTAAATGGCCATGCTTTTATTGAGCGAAGCAGGTGCATCTCATCATGAACAGCTGACAAATGCGTAAATATGACGTGAGTCCTCATAGATTGCGTATAATTTGCGTACAATTCCTACCGCAATGTTTTTGTTTCTGTGGTTGATACCCACAGCTTTATCTAACGTAAGCTAAGTATAGGGAGGCCTATCTTGCCATAATGATTAAACTTAACCACAATATTTTCTGTCATTCACTCGGTAACTACAGTTTTCTTCCATCATAGATGATTGACATTATGACATGAGTGAGAAAACATGACTCAAAATACAACAACTGATCCGTGAATAGGTCCATTTTTAATAACTTCCATTTTCTACTTTTTTTTCACGGGAAATAGTGTCGTTTCCAAAAGTGACCAGTAGATGGGCCTGTTGTTCCCTTAGCAGGGGGGAACGTTAAAGAAGGGTCGAAAGAGTGGGTCTGGCCGCTCCTGAAAATAAAGAAGCTCCTGAGTTAAGAGCGCATCTGGGAAACGCAACGTCCAAACAAGGCACCTTTAAGAAGTGATTTAAGGAGGACCTCAGCGTTAAGAGTGTCTTAACTAATCTGGGAAACGCGGCCAATGTTTGTAAACGGGGAAACCCATCTATATTTTTATAGCTTAAAGGAGTGATGACATAGCAGTAATAACTAGTTCATGTTGTTGGCATTGCTGCATATGTCAAATCTCCAAAGAAAAAAAAATGCATTTTTTATAGTGTGAGATTGTTTTGAAACACCAGACCTCCCTTCCTCAGTAAAAGAGTTGGGTGCAGTAATGATATGCAGCTTTACCAGGAGACCAAGTTGACTTCATTTTAATTGGCTACACCTTATTTGGCTATGACCTTATGTAGAGAAAGTAGGTCAAGCTGCCCTAGTGGTCGGAGTTGCTAAAGGCCATCTGTTAGCACCATGTGCATTTCAGTATGTGAGCTACGTTTATCAGACAAGACAGCATTTAGAAAATAAATAAACTTACAGGTGATGACAAGGTTGTGCCCCCCCCCCCCCCCCCCCCCCCCCCTCCCCTCAGTGCTGCTGCAGAAGTTTTCTTTTAAATCCATTTGTTTGAAAAACAGACCTGACTGCTATTGTTTGATTGCACACCTCGTTGTGAAAACAGACTGGGATCTTTCTTTTGTGCAAGGCAACATCAGACTTGGCTTAAAAAAATTGTTTTCCCTGGTTTTTAAAAAAGGAGATAAATGTACTGAATTACTTATTTAACAACTGCACACACACAGCAATCTTAAATAAACTAACAATCTTCACAAGCTTGCTCACATATGTTAATATATAACAAAACGTTCTGATTCAGTCTTTGCAGTTAAATAAATGTAAAATAATAAAATGCTGAAACTGAGGGGAAACAACAGCCCTACTCCTCAGTCAAACATGTCAAAGCAAAAGGAACAAAACTTCTTTCAAATGGTTCAGTCGGTGCAATTAGAAATTTAAAATCCAATTTAAAAGAAATAATAAAGGAGCTGAAATTGAGAAAAAGAAATATCTCCACTAGCTTGACATTTTATCTTTAAAAAAAATGATTTTGTAGTACTTTGAAAATAAAGATCCGTGACAAAAGCAGCTGAATAAACAAACACTTAATCAGAGTTTTAACATGGAGCTTATTTCCAAACAAGGAGATTGGATTTTTTTTTTTTTTTTTCTTTTTAAGCCTCTCCCACACTTCACCGGATGCCGGTGGATACACGTAGTGATAAAACTTGTCCTGTCCAGAAAGATTTAACAGTATTTCCTACTTTCTCTGCGACCTGTCAGCACTCGCGGGATTTTTACCTGTGAAAGGTGGAAACCAAACCGCCGCAGGACTCTTGTTGGAGCAGCAACAGAACGCACGGCAGCCTGCTAGCTGCTAGCAGCTAACAGCTGCGACTCTGGCCTTGTAAACAAACAGCCTCCACGTGCTGCGTCGGCAACGCGTGATGTCACTTAAAGGGGCAGCATAGAAATACACTGAATAGATCTGCACCAACGGATCGGGCCGTGGATCGGCTTATGTTTACCCTTACCTATATTTACAGATCTGGGATTTTTTCTCTATATCGGAACCGATCCCGATCTGAAGATCGGATCGGTGCATCCCTAATGATGAGCTGCTGTCTGATCTGTTTCTAAACAGAGAGACAAAGCTGACAGACCATAAACAGGAACTTTGATTCTCACTCTGGACATTCACATGACCTCATCAGTGCACAACAGATTATATTTTACCCCCAAAACCCCAGAAAAGTGATATTTGATATCATGGCCCCTTTAAAAAGTCTTACATTTTGCTGCTGCGAAGCGTGCCAGCGAGTTCACGACACTACAGAAGCCGTCGCGTTCAGCGCCTACTCTGCTGATAATGCAAGCGTAGAAGAAGAAATTAGCTACTTACATTGTGCTAAGAGTGAATGAGCTGTGGACAAACACAAGAGGGGGTTGCTATTGATTAGAAAGAAGGAAAGAGAACGCGGCAGCAACATGTGGTATTCTTTAAGCTATAAAAATATACTAAGAAATAAAAATATACTTTGAGTGATTAAAGTGGTCCAGAGTCTTGCTCAGCATGAGGGTGAGTAGAAAATGATTCTGAGAGTGTTGTATTCCTTTTAAAGATCTCCTTCCACTAATCCAGTTTAACTTGCTCCTTCTGAAATACAGAGGGTCACCCCTGGTTACTTACACATGCTGCGCTTGCTAGTGGTGCGTCACCTCCACCGGCTGTGTTTCCTCTTCATAGAAACAATACGGAGAAAGGAGCGAATCAGGAAAAGCCTTTCGTCACATCGAAAATGGCGTATTCCACGCGGGTTTATATCCGCCCATGGGAACGCAGGTAACCCTCCCCTCCGCACTAGAAGTGAAGACAGCAAGACTGTAGCTGCAGAGTTGAGAAGCTAATTAGCTAACTGTTTGTTAGCATGGCGGAACAAACTCTCCTCTAGTATACAAATACAGCTGGAAACAAAGCAACCAGAAGGTTTTTTAAACAGAAACAATGCAGAATGCATTTAATAATAATGGAAAACACAGCAATATTAATGAAACAACCAGGGAAGTAAATCTTTAAGTAGCCGTGGTCCCGACTTGCAGTACATAAGAATCTGTCTCTCCTTCTCAGTTCTCAGTTGCAGCCACTCGGTCTGTATTTCACAGCTGAAGGTGTGCTGCTCTGCTTTGATAGTCTGAGTGACGTCATATAAAAACTCAGTCTACACTTTGCAAAGTAAATAAGCAGACTGCTGCAATGAAATGAAAGAATGAAAGTCGGGGCAGAACTCAATAGAGAGTTTCTCTTTACATTATTGAGATTAGAAAATAGATTTTTGACACATTTGGGGGAAAAATGTTGATTATCTAAATTCCCAGTTGCTTTTTATTTTATTTTCTATTTAGCAAAAGAAAAATAAATATTTCCCTTGAGAGAACTATTGATTTTTTTACTGATTTCCATTGATCATTTTTACGTTATTTTGTTCTCAATGTGCACTGCTATGAATTGACTAGAGGTTGTTGTTTTTAACCAATGAAATGATTGTTGTTTCAATCAGTTTCAATCATTTTGGTGGTATGAATGAGTCAAAATGGGAGCAATGTAAGCTTGAATGAACAGGTAGATTTCTATAAACTCTGGGTAACAGACTAACAGGTGACTCAAAAACTCAATTCTCTTTGGTGAGTGACTCAATCAAAATCGGGTTCACCATCACTAAACCTGAGAGGACGAATGAAGCTGGAGGTGAAAGAAATGTCCATCACAAACCACAGAACAGGACTCCAGACTAGCTTTTTCACATGTAGCACTTGTGCTACCTAATTTTTCAGTTGGTTGCATCACCACAAATTATTTTCTTTGTATAACATGGTATTAATACATGACTTTATCATGATGATAGTTGTCTTAATTTATGTACCATAGTTTTCCTTAATGTAAAGAATGACAATGGCCTAAACCTGATATTTGAAGAAATATTTCTGTCTGCAATTCCTTTGCTTTATTTGTATAAACTTTACTGCTTCAGACAACATCATCTAAACTGCAGCTGATCAGACCAGTGTAGACGGACAGACAGAGGGAGGGGGAGAGGGTACTGAATGGACTGAGCCAGAAAGTACTATTTTATCATCAATAGGGCAGGGCAATATTTATCACCATATAAATGATCAAATTTACAATAATGATATAACTGATGATATGAATGAGACGAGACAAAATACTATAAAATTGCACAACTTTATTTGTGCAAATGAAACTTTAGTTTCTTTTCAACCAGCTGCTTCTGGTGTTCATTAGTTATAAATATCTTTTTATAACTTTAAAAATAATTTTATAACTTTGTACAAAATCAACAGTGTCAGTCCTTGCTCGTGGAAATGAGCTGCATCCTGAGCAGAACCACGTACAGCAGATGGAGAACTTTGACCCTCGTCCTGCATTTATTCCATGTTTCCTTGTTCTAGCAAACCTGATTCAACATAATCCGTCTCTGAGCAGAACGTGATCATATTTACACTGCTCACAAAAAGTTAGGGATATTTGGGTTTTTGTAGCCTTTGATGTGAGAATGAAACTAAGATCCAAATTGTTTGAGATGGAGGAATTTCCACATAGTTCCAGTTAAATGTCCAACATTCATGATATAATATCAACAAGTTGTGAACATTTTACATTTTCCTTAATTTATAACTGAAAGTTGAATATCCCTAACTTTTTGTGAGTGGTGTACATAAGCAGAGCGTTTCTAGGAGAAGTATTGAGTGATCACTCGGACTTTTGAGGCGGGCGGGGTTAACGCAGACGAGCTGGAAGTGGAAACTTGTCACTTCCACATTTCCGCTGATACAAGTTGAACAGGTAGCTTTAACAAACAGCTGATCGGGGGGGTGGTGACATATATACAGCACGTGACATTTAGATACATGGACACCACCGTGTGCGCAACCCCGCCCGCCTGCAACGAACGAAGTTTTTCACAGTCATCCCCCTCCTGCATTAGCTTCACATGAATGAAATGACCAAAACAAACCTTTTTCTTGTTCTTGCAGCCTTGAGAACAAGAAGAAAGTTCTCGCTTCTCACCGAGGATGGAACAAGCTTTAAGTTAATGCGCAGCTGTTGCCTTCCTCCTCCTCCTCCTCCTCCTTCTCGGCTGGCTGCACGTGCATTTGCCAGTACCAAAACAACGGCAACAGAACGAATGATATCATTATTTGCACTGGTCTTAGAAACGCTCATGTGGCGCAGCAGCTGGGGGGGGGCACTATCGTATCGTTTGTGATAATACCGGTAGTTTTTTTGACACCGGTAGAAAATGTAATACCGTGATAACACATGATCACACATTTGCGGCCTGATGATGTCATTCAATCACACCTCAACCCTGCAGCATCTGTTACCCCATCATTGACTCAGTGACGGCTATATTGTTCGTGCCACACAATCCCAGGAAATAAATCATTTTACATGGACATCATGATTTATTAACTGAAGCTGCATTGCCGCTTAACTGGAGGGATAAATTTTAAAAATCCGCGCTGCACGTGAACGCAGCAGCGACTGGGAGAGAGGCAGAGCCGACATGCAGGTAAACTTCTCCAGCATCTGATAAGCTGATTACGTGTGGAGTCCAGGAGGACTGACATCTGTGTGTTCTGAAGAATCACAGAACACCCGGTACTCCAGGGGGCCGACGGCCGACCGGGTCTCGCTCAGTTCCAGCAGCGTTGCGGGTTTGTCCCGACCTTCGTGGCACGTCAACTCACCAGCCTTTAACGTAACGTGTGAGATGCGGAGCGTCCGTGAGTTCGGGGATCCACGAGAAAATAAATGATTAAAACGGCCGTGATTTGCTCCGGGGGCCACGCTGGACACAAGCTGGGTGGGAACTGACGGATGAAGCTACTAAATGCTGCTAAATGTTTAGCTACAAGGCAGCTAGCAGCACCACTGCAGCACAAGTTCATGTTAACGTTGGCAGCGTCCAAGAAATGAGCGGAGCTGCATGTGAAGACGATGGACAGAGATGATGGTGGACGTTCCACATACATGAGTGGTTACTAAGATAAAGGAAGAATTAGAACTAGCTTACTGTGTGGGCTGATGTTTGTAAATGTCATTCAAGTTTCATTCCCAGTTTGTGTTGCTCAGTATAAATGAAATGATGATTAAAAGTAGTTAAAATGGCTAAACTTTAAACATTTTATCCGTAAAATGCCAGATGCAGCAGTAATATTAACACGTGTAATAATGTTAATAAACCATGACACAGTATGGAACTGTAGAGGCTTTATTAAAAGTGGGTATGAGTGAACAGATTTTACAGAAGCTCTGACTTCTCAATAAGACATCAATATCGTCTGTGATATCGTTATCCAGGTATTTTGGAAAATATATTGTGATATTTTTTTTGGCAATATCGCCCACCCCTAGTAACAGCTTAGTGACCTGAAATTGATTCTCAAATTTTTTTTGACTGCAATGGTGAATCTGCAACATGAAAAGCTGTTTCAACTAACTGCATGTTCAGCTACATGATGCATCTACAGATAAACACTGAACTTTACTGTTCATCAGTGAAGTTCTGTTTGGGGGGGGGCATCTATCTTGACATGAGCAGTGACGTTTATCCACTTAAAACATGGTTTCTTGACAGAGCACACAAATCAGTCTGTGATGGAAAGTTTGTTTAAAATACAAACTTTACAGGAGCAGAACATGGTGCATGATCAGACAGAACAAAAGCATAAGCTCCACCACCATGATAAATCACATACATGCAGATCTGTTCATGTCACACATCTAAAAGACGGCGGTTCTGATTACATGTGGAGTCACATGGAAATACCAGATCACAATAGATCATGTTAACATTACATGGAATAGATAATATGATCTATTTCAAGTAAAGTTAGAATGAAATAAAATTAATGAAATGGCTTCATTACTTAAAATTCTGTATTCATGCAGTAAGCTAATTAATCTTACAACACAAATAATGCCACATTTTAATTAAAATACACCATTACAACATTGCCAAAACTTTAACACCAGCAATCCCAGGGATTTTCAGATTTCCCCCCACACCACCACCCCCAACTACCATGGGTAATTGCCTTATCCTGTCCCTATTGTTTCACAAATCAGAGAATGTGGATGTCACAGCCTCTTTTTGTTTTTCAGGTGAAAAACAGAAGAGGCTGTGACATCCACATTCTCTGGGCCTCTGGTAAGCAGATTCATTACACCTGCTTATCCTTTTCACACACACAAGCTTTTATGTTATTTCAATAACATTTTTTATTCACAGAAGTTACTTTACATATATATCATGTTATGTGTATGTTGAAGTTATCAAGCTAGAATATCAATATTAACGGATATCAGCTTTTCTATTTGATTTGAATTTTTATCTTATTTTCTAGTGTAATTTCCTCCAGTTCAAGTGGGATAATAGTGTAGTATCTATGTGCAAATTCTTTATTCTGTTTACATTTTTTACTTTTTCATGGCACTATACCTGCTGGTTTCCATATTATTGACTTTATTTAGGTTTTTGTATTGATGTAGCTGCTGCGGTCGAATATTAATCTGGATGAACAAAGTATCCATCTATCTGCCTTCCTGTCTTTTTCATTTGATTACTACTGCAATAACTGTAAAACTCCAGTTTATAGGCCACATTGTGATTTTCAGATTATTTTATATTTCTTTTTCACACTGGACTAAAAATATCTGAAGAAAACATTGAGTCATTGAGTGAATAAGTTGTTTTTTTTATTTTTTATTAAAAAAAAATATCTGAAAAACACATTGAGTGAATAAGTTGTAAAATAAAAAAAGGGATTTATTTGACAGTTATTTTTATCACACTACAAATATCTGAAGAAAAAAATCAATCTCATGATTTTCATAGAATTTTTATCTATTACTTTTGTCAATTTCATCTTGATTCACTTACAGCTGATTTTTTTTTTCCTACTTTCATTTGAGGGTATGAATAATTTTGAGGACGTGTTGTTATGTTGTCTACACAAGACAATATTTTGGTGTTTTGGGGGACCAAAGATCACATAAAGTTTAGGGCCAAGTGAAAAAATACTGTCTTTCTGCCGGTGTTTTTCTCTTCACAATGTAATAAACATAGAAACAACAGACATAAAGTAAAAAAGGAGTCTGTGTTTATGCAGAACTGATGAGAACTTCCAGCTCCTGCTTCCCATCATGCTTCTCCACCAAGATGAAAACGGGATTTATTTTCATTTACATTCATGTTTCTGCATTTTCTTCTTCCCTAAACCATCAAAGCATCAGTCAGAACATGAACCTCGACTTCACCTCGTCTGACGGTGTTTTTTCTAAACAGTGGAGAAAGTGATGGAGATGTGATCTCTCCAGGAGAGTTTGAACAGCTTCGCATCCTTCGTGGAAAACCTTCCAATTTGAGAGTTTGGTGCAAACTCTGTATTTCGCGCTAACCCGGATATAGTGTGTACCCGTTGTTCCGTGCAGCCGCTAACAAGTGACGTGATCACCTAAACTGGCTTCTCTGTGCTGCGGCTCCTTCCCAGATGATTTTGAAAAACACGGCGCATTTTCTGCCTTTCAAAGGGACGACATGTCCAGGTAGAAGAGGACGTTTCATCACCTTATAATACGAAGCATGCATAAATATACGAATAAATACACGAGGCATGAGACAAGAACCCCGCGATACCACTGGTTTCAAAGTGGATGAATGGATGGATAGTTTACTCTGCAATGGAGCAGCAGAGTTTGAAAGTGAAACTAACGAGTTGGAGATGATTTCACCACAGATGCTCCTCAGCATTCTGGAGGAGGAAAGAGGATCATTATAAATCGAGCTGAATTGTATTACATTACACGCTGATTATGGCAGCGTCTGTCTGCATGAACACGCTGCTTGCTGTTCTGGGACTTATTTGCATAATAGAAGCAGAGTTGATGAGGCGTTAATAGCCCTTAAAAATTCCAGAAGCCGACAAACCTCGGCAGTTGGGAGTTGTTGTTTTGGATCTGAATTTTCTCGGCAGTTGGGATTTGAAGTGTTAAAATGTAAAATCACAAAGTTCTTGTCAATTTTGTACTGTTGTTTATATGAGTTAATATTACTGATGTATGTGGTATTTTACAGATAAAACAGCTCAACTTTCAACATTTTAACTGTGATCATGATTTAATTTCATACTGAGCTACATGAACGAGGCAGCTGTAGATAATAATGTAGCAGCCTGAACATTCACTAACATTAAAAACAAGTTCGTCTTTCCTCCCTTCACATGTGCTATACCAGCCCTGCAGCTGTGAGACTTCCACCAGTTTATGTCTGTCCAACATCATCACCACCACCATCATCGTCGTCGCCGCTATCATCATCATCATCACGTTGCCCCCACTCATTTCCTGGATGCTGCTAACAACAACATTGTGCTGCTGCTGACTGTGTTGCTCCTGAAAAGTTTGCAGCATTTAGTAGCTTCAGCTGGTGATTCTCAGCGGGCCGTGTGCGCCACTACACGGTTACCTCCTGGACGGACTTCACCGCGGGGGCTCCCCACCTGTCGCAAGAAGACTTGCTGCAGAGGTCGGATACTGGGCAATATCGGCAAATCTTTCATACGCTTTACTTAGTCTGACAATGTTTTTGGAGTGGATGTAACATTATTGAGCATATGAAAGTTAAGCAGGTCACACACAGCTTACCTTCTCCATCGTTAGGTTTAGCCAGCCTGGCGACTGCTAACACGCCGTGTGGCACCCCAAAGTTAAATGAATGAACAGCTGTGAGTAGGGGCAAAGCCTTGGAGGCAGAAGCAATGGCCAGCAAAGATAAAACCCTATTGGTTGGTAAGAGATTCTCTTCTCCAGCACTCTACAGTGATTAGTTGCGAATACGAGATACGCATATTTCCTACAGAATTCATGTATCAGCAGCTTTTTGCGTAGTTTTGAGAGGAAAGCCGTACCACCGTATCTAGATGTCAAACTACGTACCTGTTACGCAAAATGCATACATGTTGGCAGGTCTGCATTTATAATTGAGGTATTGTATATGCAGGCATATTAAAAGTGTGACTTTCAAGAAGTTCTGAGAGAGAGAGGTGGGATTTTTTTCTGCTGTGTGATGATGAAATCCAGTTTGATCTTTCTTTCCCATTTCAGTGTTCCTGCAGAACTGCAGCATTTGTTGGACATTACAAAGTGGGTTCCTTGTAAATGGAGTCTGGACAAGTGGGGCCAAGAGCCTTGCAACATAAAGAGGAACCAGAGAAACTGCTGCCAAATCGAGATGTGATGGAAGCTGGAATGACATCAGGCTACATGGGTCAGATGTAAACAGTAATATGAAGTGTAACACTGTCAAAAAATCCCTGAGCTGCTCTGAATATGGAGAAGAGTTTCAAGAGTTTTCAAGAGTTAAGAAGCACTTAATAGAAACATCTTTGAGCTGTTTTAAGAAATATTGTAAAGCAACCCAAAAGTAAATTTAAACGAAATGGTTCACACGAAGGAAATCACAGTTAAATGCGACATTTGTGGTGAAATTTGTAATCATAAAGTAGATCATAGAAAACACATGAGAATCCACACAGCAAAGAAACTATTCAGCTGTGATGAATGTGGACAAAGATTTTGTGAAAAGGGAAACTTAAAACAACACATGAGAATCCACACAGGAGAGAAACCATTCAGCTGTGATGAATGTGGAAAAAGATTTCATAAAATGGGAACCTTAAACCAACACATGAGAATCCACACAGGAGAGAAACCATACAGCTGTGATGAATGTGGACTAAGATTTAATAAAAAGGGAAACTTAAACCAACACATGAGAATCCACACAGGAGAGAAACCATTCAGCTGTGATGAATGTGGACAAAGATTTAGTGAAAAGGGGAAATTAAACCAACACATGAGAATCCACACAGGAGAGAAACCATACAGCTGTGATGAATGTGGAAAAAGATTTCATAAAATGGGAACCTTAAACCGACACAGGAGAATCCACACAGGAGAGAAACCATACAGCTGTGATGAATGTGGACTAAGGTTTAGTCAAATGTCACACTTAACCATCCATTTGAGAGCCCACACAGGAGAGAAACCATTCAGCTGTGATAAATGTGGACAAAGGTTTAGTCGAAAGTCACACTTAAACGATCACATGAGAATCCACACAGGAGCAAAACCATATCCCTGTGAGGTTTGTGGTGAATTATTTAGATGGCGTAGTAGTTTAAAGGGACACATGCTTGTCCACACAGAATGGAGACAACAAAGCTGAAGATTTAGGTGGAAATCTCTAAATAATGTGTCTAGTGTAGATAGGCCTGTGTTAGAACTTTAGGAGTTATTTTCCATGAAGGTCTCTTAGGAAAGAATCACCTGGAAAAGTCAGACAAATTGACCCCTTTCTCATGCAATAAAGCCAGAGTCAGTTCACACATCATACACATTTCCTCTCATTTAAACTATTATGATCTCCCACATACACATGATCTCTCATGAGCTCATGCACACACATGGGTTTAGCATACATAACTGTTATCTCTCATGACAATGGGTAAAGGATGTGTTGATAATCTTGTATTCATTTACATTTATAAAAATATTCTTTTTGTCAGACATCTTGAATCAGATCTTACCTTTCTGACACTTTCAGCTGTCACTTAAGTCTTCCTCAGAGCTTTCAGGACTATCTGGTGTGACGTGTCTTTTAGTACCACTGCCCGGGAAATCCTGATGTGACGTCTCAATCTTATGACCGGGCACAGAAACTTATGTGTGTATGTGGGACTTGATTGATGTGAATTTTCAAGTGATTACAATCATATAAACTAGGGCAGTAACGATACCCGTATTGACATCGAAATCGCGACACTCAGAGCCTCGATCCTGTCTCGCAGTGGGAGAAGGCAGGATGGCGACACCCTCCAAGCCCAGTTCAGATGCTTTAAAACTCAGATCACAGAAAACTATATGACTTTCTCCCATCGGGCTACAGGCTATTGTAGCATTCAGTCGCTAACCAGACAACGCGTCTGTCTTAAAGGCACCAGGTAAAGTGTCACGTTTTTTTCGTGAGTGTCAAATGAAATTTGGCAGTTTTCCATCGTCACCTAAACCTTCAACCGGGATGAGTCACTCGCGCGCATCCAGCTCGGGAGTGTGTGGTTGAGGAGCGATGGCAGGTCATCAGACACTGAGACCAGTAGAAAGACAGGACGGGGATCCTGTTCGTGTTCGGCAGGCCAGACGCGCGTAGGACGTCAAGCTGGACTGAGCGCGTGGACAGCCGAGAGGTGGATACGTCACGGAATGGTGGTGAAACGCCCGCTGCTCCGCTGCTGGTTTAGGCGTTTTTATTTGCTCTGACTTGTGATGGTTAATCAGTGGCGGTCCTGTCCTGACCAGCCCCAGCTTGCAGTGTGGAGTCCCGGCCGGTCCCTCACACAGCTCGCCCAATCTTCCGAGCGGAGAAGATTTAAAGATTTAACTTTGAAGAGCTGATTTTCAGCATGTTGGAGTTTCCAGCAATGCAACTGAAAATAAGTTGTTCCAGCCAACGGGAAAGTGAGGTCTGAATGCTTTCCTCCTCTCTGAGACGCGTTGGTATGTCATAATTTTTTCGGGTTAACATCAGCTCATGCTCGACCATCATAACGCCACCATCTCCCGACATCTTCCCGTTAAAATTCTCCTCTGCAGGGAGCAGAGCAGCCTCTCACCCGACATGTGCACATGATGCTGTTCCTGAAGAACTCTAGCTTTAAATCAACAGGTTTGATGTAGAAAGCTGTCAAGGACTTATTTGTTATTTAACATCATTTTTGATTAACAGCACAGTTCAATTATTTTTTATTTTTCAAAAGCATTATTCTATTAGAGAAAGAGAAATGTTTTATCCTTGGTTAATAATTCAATCATTTTGATTATTGTCTTCAGCTATGTTCAGGCTATTTGTTACATTAAGTTAAATGTTATAAATGCCATTGAAATAAAATACTTTTTTTTTTTTTTAATTTAATTTTTTTAAACAATTTTTAAATTAGAAAAAAAATCGCTATGTGTATCGAATCGTGGGTCAAAGATCGTGATATGAATCGAATTGTGAGTTGGTGTATCGTTACAGCCCGAATATAAACATGTCAGAGTTCTGGGTCTTCCTTCCCCTCCATAGACCCCCTTCCGGGACCTTGAGGGCGGGCGATTGAGATAAGCAGCCCCCAATAATAAGAAGGACAGGGACAAACACCACAACATTTTTGACTAAAAGAACCTTAAAATCAATCCTTAAAGGATCAGGATTGTACTGGTGTCATGTGTTTTTCCCTCTGGTCCTCATTAAAACACATTCTGGGGTAATTGTAGATTTCCCCAGAATGTGTACACTTTTTGGGACAATCAGAGAAACCAGATTACATTACAGAAACTGGATCTACTAGAAATAAAAGCATGCATTAATACCTCCATGCTAGCTAGAGAGAGGAATGGCTGGACTATTGTGATGTTTAAGATGATAAAATCCTGTCTTTGTGACATTTCTAATGTGTGGAATAAAATCCAGCTCAGTCTTTAAGATAAATTTGACCTGACTTGAATCCCTGTCTGCTCATCCTGGCTTTTTTTTTCAAGAGTTTTTGTGTCTGCGTCCTCCACTCTTACTTCATCTAACTTCATCTGACTTATAAATCAAATATAATCATTTTATATTTTCCTTTTTTTATCTACTTCTGTATGAAATGTAACTGTTTTCTGTTTCTAATGTAACCATTTTTCTGTTTATATTTTTACAAGTGCTTGATAGAAAATATGCAGCATTTAGTTTGACATTAGACCTTATTTTCTTAGAAATATTATGTAACACCTTTATGAAGAGTCACCAGGTTTGAATCAAGAACACGGAGGTGAGAAGAGAAAGTGAGAAGGACTGAGCAGAGTATTGTTAAAAGAATTGGTCAGGAAAAGAAAAATTCAGTTAAGAATAGGATGTGACTTGCTTGCTGTGCAGCTGTGTGCTCTGTATTGTTCTGATTAACACATAATCTGAAAGTCCTTTGTCCAGAGTGTCCTTGCTGATGTTTTCAGTCATTGTATGAACTTTATTTGTGACCAAAAAAAACCAATAAAACTATAGACCTTGAAATAGGGGTCTAGAAAAGGCAACAGTTTCCAATTTATTTGTGGAGAATCCTGTTTAATGGGCTCCACTGGGATCAATGGAGAAGTACGGGTACTGGGGGCAGGTCAGGAGGTCAGGGTCCACACCCAGAGTGACCCCTTCCCGTCTTCCCAGATCTACTAACAAGTGACTGAACAGGTTTTAATTGGTGTAGTTTAGTCAACTTTCCTCTGGTAAACAGAAAGTGGTCTGCAGGACACCTTGTTGGGATTTCTTGAGATAAAGTCCTGACTAGTCAGTGTCAGACCGTGTCATTGGCCGTTTTGTGTATTTCTACAGGTAAGTCCCATTGAGACACACAGTCTCTTTTGCAAGGGAGATCTGTTTCCCAAACGTACATGTCTTTAGATTGTGGGAGGAAGCCGGAGTACCTGGAGAGAACCCACGCATACACAGGGGAAACTTCCCCAGTTCCAACCCCTCCCCCCCCAAAGGAACAAAAAAACAACCTTGCTGGGAGACCGCAGTGCTAACCACCACGCCACCGCCGCTGATACAGCAACTGTTCTGCTTGTCATTGAGGAGCCAAACTGCTGAAAAGGAAACGCATGTGTCAAAGAATCACAGATCGTTCTCACAATACTATCCTCCAAGACACTGCCAGATGAACCAGTTAGAACAAATAAGGTGTCAGGTGTTTGGGACTAGTAGCGGGTGTTCTTAAAAGCCTGATAACTTGCATAAAAAACTGAATCACTGGAAGGCCGAGTCATTGGAAAAACCCACTTTTTAAAATAACAATTCATAATAAAAAAAACCTTCCCTGCCTCAAAGACAAGTACGTAACACCACATTCACAACAGTTATGTTGATGTTCATGTTATGGCACACATTCATATTATTTGTATGTTATAATATCAAAGATGTTTTTGATGATTAAGATATAGAATAATACAATATACAATAAGTCAAAAAATATTTTTAGGTAACAGAGCCGGGGTCTACAACTTTTACAAACCAAAGAGTATATGACATTTGTTATCTTTGAAGAACCACAGTTTTATTTTTACTTTCCAGTTTTTGGATTTTCTTTTATTTCTTTATTGAGACTGTCTCAATGGGAAACACCACCTGTATAAATAAGGGTTAAATGAATTTTTCAAATGTAGATATGTTTTGTAAACCCCCCCCCCTCCCCCGGGGTGCATTTCTTTATTAAGCACTGTGAAAACTACAAGAATGAAATATGCAGAAAAGAGAAAATTTGTGTGACTTATCTAAGAGAAATATAAACTACATCTAGACAAATATTTTTAAGAAAAAAGAAAACAACTTGAAATTAACAAATGTAAAAATGACTGGGTTAAAACAACAAATGCACATATACTATTAAAATTACTTGATTAGAAAATAACAGGTTCCTTTAATAGATAATCGTTATCAAGCAAATAAAAAACTGTTAACAGAGACAAATAATCATGCATACAGCAATAACACCTCATTCCACTGACCAAGGCAGCTTTCGTTTGCAAACAATGGTTTGTCGGACAGGCCTGGACTTAGACAGCCCCCACTAGGAGGTGCAGGTTGCATATAAGGGGGAGCAAAGGCGGCGCAGCCGAAATATTTTGGGGGTGTCAAATCCCCCAAACCCCTAAATGCATAGAAAACTATACTAACGATGCTATCATCATGTCCACATCTGTGTCTCTCTTTGATCCATTTGATTGGTCTTATTAGGTTTTATGTTGTTTGCTCTTCCTGACACGAACCTCTGCATTTACCCGGGCTATCTATCTATCTATCTATCTATCTATCTATCTATCTATCTATCTATCTATCTATCTATCTATCTATCTATCTATCTATCTATCTATCTATCTATCTATCTATCCTATCTATCTATCTATCTATCTATCTATCTATCTATCTATCCATCCATCCATCCATCCATCCATCCATCCATCGATCCATCCATCCATCCATCCATCCATCCATCCATCCTTTTATTTTTATCTCCATTTCTTTTTTGTGTATTTTCTGTCATTTTTATTTCTTTATTTCTTTACACAGCATGGCTCTTATCAGTCATTATAACATCAGTCGTCTGCTTTTCTGTGTTAAAGTCCTAACAAATGCGTCCATATTCACACCTGTTGTTATAGCCTTCTTGTGCAAGTACCCCCGCCTGCGGCTTGCAGGAGACGGATATTAGGCGGCGCTGGACATCCGATGGGCGTGATCAGTTTCTGAGGTTAGGGTTAGGGCTTAGGGATAGGGGGAAGGGTTATAATAGACCGCTTAAAACGGGAATGTGGGTGGAGTCGGACGTCCGACCCCACCTAATGTCCGACTCCGCCTCGTCCTCCAAGCCGCAGGTGGGACCTTCTCTTCTTGTGAGCCAGAGTAACTTACATTTTTCTCACATGTAGCATTGTGCAGTGGAAGGGGGAAAAACACGAGACAAAGAGGAGAAAGAGCTCTCACATGATTAGAATGGTTAGAATTTGTGTCGAGTCACTATGGAGG
>JALJCO010010243.1:0-19949 GCA_023101725.1 Atherinomorus stipes | reverse complement strand
TCATACCTGATAAAAGGGGAAATAAGTTAAGGACACGCAGACACCAGCTTTCCTTGGCTCCCGCATGTATTAACTGAGGTGAGGAAGAGGCGTGCCTCGTTACACAGCTCAACACTTCCACACTCCCCCTGCTGGCATCCTCTGGTAACTACCATTTTGGTTTCTACCAATGGCCAGCTCAAACAGGTAACACTTTCAATTTCTAACGATTAATTCAAACAGGTAATAATCAGAAAAATACTCCAAAGAGATCAAACTAAGAAAAAAAACAAATAAAGTTTATAAAGAACAATAACATTTCAAAATTGACCACAGTCAAAATTATCTCTTATTTATGATAAAGACATTTTACTGAAGTTTAGGAGCAATTCAATCTGCCACACACTCCCCCACAGACTTGAATGTTATCCCCAACATCATTATTGCCTACTCCAGGGACATGCCTCATGTTGAAACGAATTATAGGCTACAACATCATGGAAACTGTTATCAGTTATGTTACAATTTGTTCCTGTCTCAAGTACACAATACTCTCGGCAGACAAGCATCTTATGAGTCCATAGTCTGCACAAGTGTCTTTCTTTTTCAGAACTTTACAGTCTTGTCTCTGAATCAAGGACAGACAATTGAGTAACAGAGCACATAACTGTGCAATTACAGCAGTACCATCAGTATGTGGCTCTGTCCCGGCTCAGTTCATTGAGTCTTATATATGCCAGAATCCATATGCATCCGCAAGTGTACAGTGTAATTGTTCATGAGGGCACATCAGTCAATATTCAGTACAAGTAAAGATGCTCCTGGTTGAATAACTGCATTGGTGGCATGCAGACTGGATACTTGCCACAGGTATGTAGTGCAGAAAGTCTGTAGCAGGATGGGGTGCCTATGTTGTCATATCTCAGTGTCTTTGGCGGTCTCCGCTGTCTCTGGGGCCGTTGTGGTCTCCTTTCCATCATGCATTCATGTTCTTGATTAGCCAAGGGTGGTAGAGTCTCCTCTTCAACATCAGGTGAGTAGTCAACCTCACAATCCTGAGTTTCCAACTGATTTCCAGTATATTTTCAAGTGAGGTTGCTCTGCTTCAGGTTGGCTAGAGTCAGATTCAGTTACATCATTTACAATAACAGGTGCATCCTCCACTAATGTTGCTGGCTGTGTTGATGAGTTAACGGAAAAATCCATTAAATAATATTCATCCTCATCATCATCATCATCTCCTGAATCTCCCTTGGCATCCTCAGTTTTTAGAGGAGTTTCTTTTCACGTTTCGTTGGTACATGTCTCTCAGCATCCACTGGCAAGTGGTCACAAGGTAAAGAGGGTGATTCCTGTGCAGCATTCTGGATTTGCCTTTCCCATGTTCAGGTCTCAGTTCATACACAGGGACATATGTCTCCTACTTTGCCTGATAATGGTATGAATGTTGTCCTCCCAGTGGTTCCTTAATTTCCCAGTCCATGCCACGGGGGTCATATTCCTCACTAGTACACGATCGCCTGGGTGCAACACTGAGCTCCTTACTTTCGTATCATACAGCCTTTTTTATTCCTTAGAACTGATTTACACATGCATTTTCAGTTCAAATGGCATATGCCTCCTGCATTCCTTGCTTCCACTATTCGACATAGGCATGGTGAGCTGTTGTTTCCTGTCTCAGTTGGCAAGTTGAACACCATATCAGTGGGCAATCTTGGAGAGCGGCCGTACAGAAGGTAAAATGGGGAGAAGCCTGTTACCTCTGTGCGTGTGCAGTTGTAAGCAAAGATAAGCTTATTTAGAGAATCTTTCCAGTTCATTTTTTCCCCTGTCTGTGAGAGTTTTGAGCATTTGCATTAAAGTCCGATTAAACCTCTCGACTTGTCCATTCCCCTGTGGATGATAAGGGGTAGTTCTCGATCCGGCCACACTGCAGTACTTTCTAAGTTGTGAGAAAAGTTGGTTCTCAAACTCACCACCCTGGTCGTAGTGAATTCGTGACGGAAAACCAAACTTCAGAGCATAATCATTGAATATTTTATCAGCCACTGTTTTCCCCAGACTTTGACGTTGTAGGATAAGCCTGTGCCAAGCGTATGAAATGGTCCACAATCACCAACACATATTCATAACCACCTCTGCACTTATCCAGGTGGAGGAAGTCCACTGACACCAGTTCAAATGGCTGAGTAGTTGCAATGTTCAAGAGAGGTGCCCTTGTTTCTCGACTAGGTTTCTTTTGTTTTAAACAAGCACAGCTCATCACGAACTGTTCTATTTCTCGCTGCATGTATGGCCAGAAAAAACGGTCCCTGATTAAAAGATACAGTCCTATCAGAACCTTGGTGACCCATCTGGTTGTGCAGTTCTTTCAGGACTGTTGTTTTGTGCTTTTCAGGCAGTACTAGTTGTTTCCTGCAACTTGTCCTTCTCCATAAAACTCCATCTCCATCCAGTTCCAGCTTATCCCATTCCCGGAACAAGCATCTACTCAGTGCATCAAGTTTTTCTTTGTTCCTGAGGTGAAGGTCTCCCACCAGACAACGAGACTGGATTACTGTACTGATATGCGAGTCCTCTCTCTGATCCTGTCGAATCTGTGCAGGTGTTGATGAAACAACTGGGTTATCTTGGGTGCTAAGTAGGGTGTTGACTGAGATAGCCATTGACCACGAGGCATTTAATTCAGACTGTGTTTCGACTGCCTGGACAGTTGCTCCCACTGCATCATAGGACATCTCTTCTGTGCATTCAGTCACAATATTCTCTGGATCCAATGGCATTCTAGACAAACTATCAGCGTCGATGTTTTCTTTGCCAGGGCGGTACTTTACAGTGAAGTTAAAATCAGCTAGTTCTGCTACCCATCTGCTTCCAGTGGCATTCAGTCTTGCAGTTGATAACACGTAAGTGAGGGGATTGTTGTCACTGTAAACTGTTAGAAAGGGGGCATAGTACAAATAATCTCTGAAACGCACTGTGACCGCCCATTTCAGAGCAAGGAATTCTAACTTGCCCGAATGGAGATGATAGTTCCTCTCTGGCGCTGACAGTGTTCGGGATCCATACGCAATTACGCGCAACTTCCCATTCTGTTTCTGATATAACACAGCTCCCAGCCCCTTATTGGACGCATCTGTGTGGAGAACAAATGGCAAAGAGAAGTCTGGAAATGCTAACACAGGGGCTGAACTAAGCAGTTTATCAGTTGCTCGAGAATCTGTTGGTGTTCTTCTCCCCATTCAATGGGTGTGTGTGATGGTACTACCTTTGAATTCCCTTACGTGACTTTCTTCCTTTGGTGTACTGCTGACTGTCCTTTTTAGGTGCTTTAGTTAATTCATACAGGGGGCCGGCGATTTGAGAAAAGTCTTTGATGTACTGGCGATAATAACTCAATAGTCCCAGAGTCTGTCTCAAGTCTCCAACTGTTTTTGGCTTCTTATCTTTCAGGGCCCGGACGGCAGCAGTGTCAGCAGGATCCATTTTGTTTCCATCTGCTGATACTATTCTTCCAAGATAACGGATTTCAGTCTTAAACAGTTCACACTTGCTTGGTTTTAATTTAATTCCATATTGCCTCAGTCTTTGCAGCACTCTCCGTACATCATCAACATGACTCTCAAATGTTTTGCTGAACACCAGAGTATCATCCAGGTATGGGACACAGACTTTGTCTCGGAGGCCCTCCAGACACTCCTCCATACAGCGCTGAAAGGCGGCGGGCGCATTCATGAGCCCGAATGATATCCTGGCCCATTCATACAAGCCCCAGGGTGTCACGAATGCTGTCAGGTGTTTACTATCTTGTTCCATAAACCCCTGGTGATAAGCTTTACCTTGATCTAGTAGGGAGAACATGGTGTTTCCACCCAAGCCGTCCATGATATCCTGGACTCTGGGGATTGGTTGTCGGTCGGGATGAGTCTTACGGTTTAATTCCCTGTAGTCAATACATAATCGTAGAGCCACACTTCTTCCTTACACACACGATAGGGGGAGGCATAAGATGAGTGGGATTTCTCGATCCATCCATGTGCTATTAAGTCTGTTAAGTAGTCCTTCATTTCATCATATAAAGGCTTGGGGACAGACATATAGGTCCGTGCAACAGGCTCTGGGTCTTTAAGTGAGATCTTTAACTGAAGCTTCCTAATGCACCCTATGTCGTTATCTGATCTAGAGAAAGAAGCTGACTCTTCCCTTAGCATCTCCTGTACGACCTGCCTTTGGCTGCTGCCTAAATGACTGAGGTCAACAGGCGGATCCCAGGGCTCTGTACTAGCATCCTGATCTTCAGCGCGCTTAGCCTGGATGTTATTTACAGCTGCAGACAAAGATGAGTCATCGACCATACCAAGGGGTACACTGATGTAACTGACTGCACTGTGCCAACAGTTAACCTTCCTGTTAATGTGACGTCATGGTCAGTGGGATTTTGAACACTAAGAATAATGTTAGGCTGTTCCCCTTTCCTTACTTGTACTAACGTGTCACAAAACTGGAGTCCTTCTGGCCATTGAGGGTTTTCGTCTGGTTCAAAGACTAGCATGGTGTCTTCTTTAAAGGGTCTGGCATGGACTTTACATTTTACTTGGACTGCACTATGACTAGACACACTCATTCTCTGACAAGCTGTCCTCACTAAGTACTCATTGGTTCGTTCAGCACTGACTGCTTTGATAAACACACTGGCTGCTTCCCTCTTCAGATTAGGAAAGCCTTTCTCACCGTTTTCCCTCAACTTCTCTGCCTCTACACCATTTGGTGTTTTTGTTTGACTGTTCATAACGATGCGCTCGATTACATTAAAACCAATGATTGGGCAGGATTGTTGACTGCCCCTCATAACAAGCATGTGGATATGAAGCTCCTCAGCATCAGCTGCCAGCCTAAACTACTTCTACCCACCCTGTATATGGCATCCCTGTGCCATTTGCAGCCTCGATTCTGTAGGGGGTCATGTGGATCAACAATCTCTGCAATGTCCCTAATTTTAACATCAGGGAGGTTTTCAGCTTTCCACATCTCATCAATGCCAGACACGCGGGATCCAGTATCCCAGAGGGCTTGGCTTTTCTTTTCATGTATGAAACAGTGAACAAGACATTTCTTTCCAACAAGATCAGTTACTGTGAAATGCGTCTTTGACAAGGTGTTTCTTTTTCTGTCAGTCTTTGCTTTGCTTGAAAATATTTGTGATGCACCTACTTCAGTGGGTGTGAACTGTGTACAGGTCTCTCTATGTTTTTGCCAATGACTGACCTGGCAGTCTTTAGAACAATAAAATGCCTTTTTACAAACTGAACACTGTTTGAACCTTTGTGTTTCCTCTTTCACTGTGCAATTAGCACACTGGTGGGACACTCTGGTTGATGTGGTTACTCCCTGTCCCTCGGGGGCAACCTTCCCTCGTTTGAAGTGAGTGCCCCCCTGCAGTGCCTGGTGCACCCCTGTGTCCCCTACAACCCGCACGAAAATGCTCGCTACTCCCACACCTGTAGCAATGCTGGCAATATTGCTCCCCTCTCCTGTTGAGTAACCAGCACCTTGGCCGGGGCCGTGGCATTGGAACCCTCTGTGGTGCAAATCTTTGCTGAAACTGGGCTGTTCCCGTTACAAATCTTGGACCACCTGCTGCGTGAAACTGTGCTGCTGCATTTTCTCTATCCCAGGCTGCAAATGGTGGCTGAGCATAAGCCACATGCTGAGGTGCTCCACAATCAGTCACACTATGAGTTTGAGCCGATGGTTTTGTTGCAGCTTCTGTGTTGTGAATGGATTCTCTAATCTGTGACACCTCTCTACTTTAAGGTCTTTTAGCTGCACTAACTCTGCTTTAATTTCCTTCAGGTCTAACAGTACATCAGAAGGAAGCATGGCTATATTCGGCTGTACTTTGGGTATTTTGTCTGCACATGTGTCACTAGACTGAACAGCATGGATGCTAGTAGGTCGCTGTGTTGTCTGTCTCTTTTTCTCTTGTCTCTCTTTATCGTTAGCACATGCTATGTTAAGTCTCTCTAAGAGCAACTCGTCAGAAGTGTCTGGCTGCAACAAGTAAGGTTGAAGGTCAGCCTTGATGTTGTCACTTTGAAGACCTGTGAGTACAGTATGCATAAACATGCTTTGCACTAATGCTGGGTCATACTTGAGACTGGACTCCGCTTCCTGTGATGCAAATAATATTTTCTGTAGCAGGTCCATTGCTTTGATTACAAAATTTTGTGGTGTCTCTCTGTTGCCCTGAACTTCAGTAGTGAGCTGCTTGTAAAGCTCGGTTGCACTTCTCTTGGTAGTGTGAGCGGAGAATCCTCCTGAGAGTAGGAGAGCCAGGTCACTCTTTCCTCTAAGTAGCTACGCAGTTGCAGACCAGGCACAATTGCTCTAATAACAGCATCCACTATCTCTGATTCTGGGTAGCCCTTGCTGAGGCCATTTTCGATCTGCCGAGCCAGGCTGGAGAAGGTAAGCCTATCCTTTTGTCCGGGTTCACCAATCTGCCCTGAGATTTTGAAGTCTTTCCGCCATGCTTGGTTGCTCGAGCTTGCAAGATTAGTGTGGGATGGTTCAGCTGCAGAGCTCTTTGGATTTTTGTTAGCCAGGTTTTACATTTCGGTCTCTTTCAGCTGCACCATGAGTTTTAATTGTTCTAGTTCTTTCTTTAACTTTTCCTTTTCTGCATCACCTCCTGGTTTTCTCTGGTGCATCATTTTTGGTTTCTTCCTGCACTGATTTTATTATGTCCATTACAGCCAGCAGTTCTGACATGCCTTCATCCTCAAGGTCGCTTAACTCATCCCGCTCAATGTGCTGGCTAACATATGTAACAAGGGGACCTACGAGTTTTACCCAGAATGTGCTCTTGGTTTGCTCCTGAAATCCTGAGTAAGTCACAAATTTGTATCAACTGTTCTGTGGTGAGCTGGAAAAGGGCTCCTTTTGATCTCAAACTGCAGGTTCTCAACCTCTTGAATCCATCTTCATGTACGTGGTTTGCAGTGCTGCACAGTAGTGATGTACCAGTTACCATGAAATTGATGCTCCCTGGTGGATATTCTGCACCCTCAGGATGCACACATATCTTGGTTCGGTGTCACTTGTTGCCGCACGCTTTGCCACCTGGTTTACTGTAAAGGGATGATTGATGTGGGGTAACCTTCTCTGTTGTAGAATGCCAGCCTCATGATCATCTATCCCAGCGGTAGCCTCTCCAAATGTGAAAACCCCTGATAAAAAGGGGAAATAAGTTAAGGACACGCAGACACCAGCTCTCTCCTTGGCTCCCGCATGTATTAACTGACACAAATTGGTTACATTCCATGACATACAATTGTGGCACAGGTATATATACGTGCATCTGTATTGCCAACATTTGTATACGTTTGACAAAAATGTCAGTACCAAAATATTATACAGTGAATAAAAACAAAATGGAACGTACAGTAACTTAGCTTGATGCCACGAGTCATTTGATCTAACCCACACATGTCACAGTAATCTAATGATTAATATCACAATTCAGAAATTCAACACAAAACACTTCAGGTATGGGGCATGACAATAGTAGCTTTACAGCCAATTCCATAGATTTTACAATTAATGCAGCTTTGTATACAGGAGGCCAGTTAGCATATAACACAGTTAGCTTTAAGCTAATTCTACCAACTTTGAACGTGGCCTATCGTCATCAGGAACTTACATTGTTACTTTAAAACATGCAGCCACATTGACCTAAAAGAGCCGTCTTAAGCAGGTTTAGCAAACATTTAACCCATATGCAAACATATAACAGTTGTTATGAGAGGATTCATACCTGATAAAAGGGGAAATAAGTTAAGGACACGCAGACACCAGCTTTCCTAGCCTCCCGCATGTATTAACTGAGGTGAGGAAGAGGCGTGCCTCGTTACACAGCTCAACATCTTCTCCACACTCCCCTGCTGGCATCCTCTGGTAACTGTTTTAGTTTCTACCAATAAACTCAAACAGGTAATACCTTCGGTTTCTACAGATTAATTCAAACAGGTAATAATCAGAAAAATACTCCAAAAAGATCAAACTAAGAAAAAAACCAAATAAAAGTTTATAAAGAACAATAACATTTCAAACGTGACCTGATGAGGTATCTCTTATTTATGATAAAGACATTTTACTGAGTTTAGGGCAATTCAATCTGCCACACATGCGCAAGGTTCAGAGTTTGTGTACAGCTGTGAACATTTTCCCGGCAGGTTTTTTTTTATAAATCAGAAACTTTACGTGGAAAATCACTTTTTTTTTCAGGCCTGTTTTGTGCGTAAGCAAGCTTTATAAATGAGGCCTCTATTCTTTTGCATCGTTCTAACCATCCCACCAAGATCAGACTAGACTCTAAATGTATTTGAAAGCCAGGTAGGAAAGATAAAGTCTTGAGCCTTAACTTAAACTTATCTAGGGGATGAGGAAGATTTCACTCCTAATGGGAGGCTGTTCCATACTTTGGGGGCCGCAACCCCCTCTACTTCAGTTTGGCTTTTGGAACAACCAATAACAGGAGGCTATTGCTTGTTGGATTGCCAAAGATTGTCAACCTGTAAATATTGATGATGCTGGACTGAGGGGAAGTGATCTGGGCGGTATCAGGGGGACTTTGCTATCTATCCGATTCTCAACAGAACAAGTTGAGGAATAAAGACATTGTTCAACAACCAGAAGGCAATTAAGCAAAGAGTTAGAACAAGCCCCATACATTGCACTCACCTGTGATCCTTAGACTTATGAGCAATGATAACTACTAGGGTGTCAGAGCTTACTTTCTTGATGAGGACTGGCACCTGTACTGCTTTGCATTAACTGTGTGTAAGTCCCACCGAGCGCTACTACGCAGAGGTGTGCACAGCACATGCAGGCAGTTGCACAAGAATGGAACATTAAAAAAAAAAAAAAAAAAGCTTTGGGACACACAATGCTTTAAACTTGACAGCAGCTGCAAGACTCCATCCACATCTGTCTTGCACTGCACACGCCTTGCAGAGATCAATCACAGTGTCACTGGGGAATTTGATGCTGTTTAAATCAAATATCAAAAAAATTCTTGGTCACTTCAAGCATAGCCCATTCAATGCTAGAGTTAAATCAACAGCAAGTTTCACATAAACAAAAAGAAGAATCCCTGATTCAAGGCGTGCCCACAAGATGGAACTCCACTTTACACATGATCAAAAAGATCCACCAAAATAAATCAGCAATCAAGGCAACCCTGCCATTTACTACGAGCACACTTCCCATGGTTGCAGTAGCTTAGCTCAGAAAGCCGAAAAGATGCTGGAGGAGCTGTTGAGCCATGTAGGCACGTCTTTATTTCTATTTCATTGAATTATATCAGTTATATCAGAAGCAGTGTTATTTGTGTTTTTCTGCATATTTCAGAGGACGGGAATAATTTTGACAGGTGCTCTAATAGATTATTAATGTTATTAATTTGTCTTCTCTCAGTATGTCACTGAAACTGGGTGGACAGCACTTTGCATCTCCTGTTCTGCGGTGTTGCCTGCTTTCTGCCACCTGCTGAAAGTTATCAGATGATGACACTGTCACCATAATGCGATTTAAAAAGGCCTTGTGAAGACCTGGCACAACAAAAGGAGAACTCCAATCTCACTTGGCTCAAGAATGATGCTGCACTTTGGCCCCAGTTCAAGGATTTCAAATATCTGCCTAAATCTGAAATCCAAAATCATAAGGAGGGGATGAACCTTATGTTATTGTCACCTGCTTTCTGAAGAGCTGACAGTTGAAGCCAATTGGGCATTTCTACCTTTGCCCACTTTGCCGTGTTGCGTGTGTCGTCACCCCTGGAAAATACTACAATGGGCACAGAGCGGCCTTGGTGCAAATGATTGACAACTGGGCTTACATCTGAGCTAAATGCTAACTGTCAGTCAGTCAGTCATTTTCTGTACCGCTTATCCTGTTCAAGGTCGCGGGGTTGCTGGAGCCTATCCCAGCTATTATCAGGCGAGAGGCAGGGGGAGCACCCTGGACAGGTCGCCAGTCTGCTTCAGGGCCAAATGCTAACTGAACTAACCAAAACCACGCCCCCAATCACGATGAGCCAATCACAGTATGTACAGCTAACCAAATGCACTTGGACATTCTCTACTTGAACATCCATTGAAATGCATTGAAGCCAGTCCATTTTTGTTTGTTTTTGTGTCTTTCTGTATTTTTTTGTTTGATTTTTTTGTTTTGTTTTGTTTTGTTTAAAATGGTCAACCAGTATGCATTGGATAAATGCAACTCTGACACTAGGTATCCTGAGAGGCTGGGCAATGGGGTGTATTTTTTGCCCTTTCCGAAAACACATCTAAAAACGAGAAAAGTGTTTGCTTTGGATAAAGTTATGTGGCAGACCACAAAATTCAACTGAACGTGGATAAAATTAACAAGGATGTCTACATCTGTTCTAAGGCAACATCCTATTTGAGGCAACATATTGTCACATTGCTAGAAAGAAGTATGAAGTTATCTTTAACGTCCCTAATGTTAGTTAAAGTTAGCTAACGCTAGCCAAACGTGCTAGTTTTTGTACATACATTCGTAATGGTACATAAGAGGTCAACTATAGCTGTCATGTAGTAATGTTGGTAACAGCACGCTTCCAGCTTCCAAGCTGCAGCCAGACTCCTACTCCACTCCCTTGGCTGTTTAATCACTTTTTGGCAGACAATCACTTTTTGGCACAACAAAGGCAGCCGTGCAGTAGTTTGTGCAAGAAACTTAGGGAGTGCACACTAGTTGCATTCCAGAAACTTCACAGGCTTGATTCAGACTCAATGTTTCAGACTTGTAAGCAATGTTTTTTTTTTGTTTGTTTGGTTGGTTTTTTTTTTTATGTTTTTTTTATTTATCTTGTCATGGTCTCTGTCTGATCCCACATCTGCAGTCCGTGTTGACAGCTGTCATCTCCCAAGACGTCACATATGCGCACGTCACCGAATGTTGATTGTTTGTCCGAGTGGGAGGAGGGGGCGTGGCTTAGCCATAGGTCAGTTGACATGAAGGTAAACTTGACCTATTAAACCTAAAATGAGTTCTTGATCCAGGCCGTAAACATGTTTATTCCTGCTGTGAAGTTGGCCTTTTTTTAACATTGGGAGTCTGTGGGGACCGACCCTGTTTTTGAGCCATCCCCTAGTGGATGAGGGGTGAACTGCTACTTTCAGCATTTCCACATGGGCTTCAATTTTCTCACCAGACTTTGCCGCCCTGGTGGGGCACCAAGACAATGCCAGGCATGCAATCTGTTGCACCAATGTAGTGACACATCTTTTTTTATTTTTGGACAAGCATGCCAGTCGGGCCACTTCGGTTCCAGCATCACTTAACAGAGAAATGAAAGCGGATATATGGGGCTAACGTGCATTGAAAATATTTTTTTAAAGGTAGAGTCCCCATTTACAGATATTTATTTGTTATGATGTTGCATAACTAGTGACGTCATCAAAACCGCCGCAATGAAATTTTGAAAGAATGACTAGTTGCAGGTGGGAAAGATGTTTCTGTCCTCTAGTGACACGTCAGTCACGCCAGACGTCCATTCAGATTTCAAAGGCGGCCAGTGGCCCCTGCTTCTAGTTGAAGTTATCCAGCTGGGAATTTGTTGATTAAATAGAAAGAAAAAAACAAAGGGACAAAGAAGATGTTACGATCCATTATTGTAGATCCATCAAAGATGTTTTATCCTTCCCATAGCCCAGCGATAGCCATCTGTACCCTCACTGACCTGTTAATGCTGCCGCTTTGCCCCCGGACATATCTGACAAACACACACTGTCTCCGAGCATATCTCTCCCTCTCCAGCTCCCTGCTATCCTCCATCCTTCTGTCCTATTTCTGGTAGTTCTGTCACTCTCCATTCTTTTTACTCTAGTCCTTCATGCACATCTTTTCCTGACACATACAAATATCAAGTGGATCTTTCCGTGCCCCTTTTCCATTTGTAAGCTGTCACCTGTTTCTGAATTCCAGTGATTCCTAAATGCCATCTCTTTCCTGTTATTGGCCAGTAAGGTAACTCATTCTTTTTTGTGAAATGTCTTTCCTAACCATTTTGTCTTATCTGTATTTCTGAAGCCTGTCTGTCGATGACATTTTACAGAGAAGAATATGATGACTAGCAGCATCTTTAGGGAGTTATTGTTAGTACTGCTTAACTAAGATATTTTTATTGGACAGTATTTTTCTTTCCCCAGTGCATCAGTCGCTCGCATCACTTCTGTTTATAGCACAAACAACTGTGCACATTTTACAAATTGAAAGTGCACAAAAGCATGGAGGCTGTATTTTTCTTCCAAAGTCATTTCTGGCAAAGAAAAAAAAAAAAAAAAAAGCTGGAATAGATTTTGCATGCACTGTGACAACTGAATCACGAGTGAGATGTCATCTGGCTGCTTTATCTTATCTTTATTCTGTCTCACTGGAGTTGTAAAAACATGGAGTACCTGCTACCAGGCATTTTTCCGTCCCATAACATGAAAGTTAGACACATAACTAAAACGTAAATAAATGGCTTCGTAGGATATTGGCAAGTGTATGCAGTTGTAACGTTGCCAATAGCGATGGTGCAGAACATCACATTACTCGAGGTAGGCTGGCAGGAGTGGAGCTTAGGATGCGATTCACAGATGCATAGACTGATTGTGTTGCCTGCTTCACTGTGACTGTGCACCAGTAGCATCTTGTGGCCTGCAGCACTTATATTCTCTACAGATGTTTTACAGAATAGATGCAGATACTATTTACAAAGACTTCAATTGTATGAAGGTGTGCATTGTAGAAGAAAAACTAACTGAACGAAGATTTATTACTGATTTTGAAACCTTTCCAAATAGTTTGAGGCCTCTCATCACTTTAGGAGAGTTTTTGGCACATCCATCCTTTTCACTGCAAACAATCTGAATGGCTTTCATTGATAAGGGACTTTTTCTTTCTTTAAATGGAAGATCAGTTCAAATAATTTAGTTTTTAGGGGACAGCACTTCAAATCCCATTATCATGAAGTGGTTGTATTTATCCTGATGTGAAATTGCAGCTACTCTATCATCTCTTACGTTTTTATGATGGGGCTCCCTTTCATAATCTCAGCTCTGCTCTAATGTGTTGCCCTAATCAGCCTTAAATTGTCATCTTGGTTTGATTGTAACTTGGCCATAATGAGAAATCTGCTTTTCAAATGACAGTAGCCTTCCATTTATCCTTTCCATCTCTCTTCACCTGGCCTCTCACCACCTCCCCCAGACCATCCAAATTGAAGTTGGAAGAGACAAGCGAGGCTGGATTATGTGATGACAAAAATATATATATTTCCCTGGACAGAATATTAGGTTTTTCATCATTCATATTGGATTATAAAGGAGAGGGAGATTATTTGAAAAGGTAATTCAAAGGTTCTTTGCAATAGATCACTAATGGGGACTGTGGAAATATATTTATGACTTTTGTGACCGTGTTGACTTGATGAAAGTACAGAATGAGGGCAAAGTCTAAATGGATCATTGCACAAGGAAAAGGTCCTTTATGCTCATAAGCATCACTCATTCTCAATTTCCCCCATGTCTGCAAGCGATTACCAGAGAATGAAAGTAAAATGAAAGCAGACCTGTTTCCATTTAGGCTTTGTTTGGCTAGTGACATGTTTTTTGGGGCTTTTGTTGTCCTTTAATGGGGATGTAGACAGCCTTGTCACAGAATTCTGCCTTAGACTGCATTTCTCCCATAAAAACACATTATTTTGACATTTCTGTTGTTTGACCAATGTTAGAGCCTTCTTTAATGTCAGAGAAGCAACAATGATGTCAGTCTAACTTGGATCCAGGTACTCATTTACCTGTATTAGTTCATGTGTGTGTATCTTATTATAAATAGTATTAATAATAATAAAAAATAATAAAGTAATAATAATACAATTAATTAAAATAATTAGTTATGTAATAGCAAGTTTTTTCTGTCACTTTGAGCCTGTTAATTCTCCAGTCATGTCACACAATGATAACAGCAGCTCCTGAGTGGTGAAAATCTGCACCAGTACAAGCACTAACGTTAAACTAGCACATTGTCGTGTTGTATCACTAAATATGTCCAATGTGTTATGCATGTCAGCCATGATCAGACAATATTGACATTAAAATTGGTGATATTAAAAAATATCAGTTCATATCAGTTAACGGACCAATATTTTTTACTAACAAAATCTCACGAGATTTCATAGCGGAACAATGAGCTCCTGAAATATCTAGCTCCATTAGCAGCAGTGTTATCCTGGAAGAACTTTACATCCCAGCATTCCTTTCAGTCATGTGACCACCATGCAGCAGCTGCTGCTACAGACTAACTTGCATTGAAGCTGCTTGTAATATGTCTGGTTTTAAGTTGTTGGTTAAGTTACCAAGTTGTCAGAAACATAAGTAGCAGGCCTGTGCAGAGACCTCCGGAGGGGCAGGTGCTCAAAATTACAAAGGGCAAATGAGCACAAATTTGAAACAGCAAACAGAATCGACCCCATACTGTAATTTGACTGGTTGAATTGCAGCAACTCATATTCATAAAGAATGTAACATAGAACAACAACATCCAAATTTTTGTCTAAACCTCCCATTTTTATTAGGAGGCAGTGCAAAGCAAAAGCAGTCCATCTTTAACCTGATGGAGACTGTGAACACTTTCTGTGGAGGTATTTTAGGTTTTTGTGGTGGTTCTCATCATTAGCTGAGCAGACACTAAATAGCATCAGAGACTTTGTGGCCACTTATATTCCCCCCCAGGCAAGTTGCTGCAATCATTGCCATTAGGCTGTTGGCAGTGATCTGATTATCAGGGGGAGACTCCTGCTGAGGGAGGCTGCAGTCAAGGCTAATTGTTTAAATGAAACAAAAACAAGTTGATCATCTGTAACTAAAAAGGAACTTAATTTGGGCCCACTATAAAGGAGGGTGTAGGCACAGCCTATATCCAGAAAACCATAACCTAAGCTGTGTAATTTAGGACATAGGAAGATAACATATTAGTTTCACTAGATCACCATTAAGCTACTGGACTGTTAACCTGTGGCTTCTCCTAACACTGTAGTCCTCACTTTTCCAGTTTTAATGTAAATCAGAGGAAAAAATGGAAAAAATTCAGACACCTTTATTATAATTTTTATTATTATCTTTATTTATTTATTTATGTATGTATGTGTGTATGTATGTATGTATTTATTTATTTTACTTGTCCTGTCCAGCATGAAAGCGCAGAATGATGCTCTGGCTGCTTTATTGTGTGTGAACAGATTTACTTTGGCAAGTGGACCTTTATGAATATAAGGCTGCTCTTCATATTCTGAGTTTACTTCAGCCACAAATATAGGAATCATACAGTATATTTAAATATAGGGTATTTGTAATTTTTTTTTTGTTTGCTAGTTTTATTATCCACTTTGCAAATGGCTGTAAGGGACAGTTATATTTAATTTGCGTGTAAATGTTATGTTTAAATAAGAAGTTGAAAACATCTTAATTCAAATTCTTCATGTAATTGTACTTATACTGTAATAGTCCAAAAGTATGTGAATATATGCCTGTACTGCTTAGTTTTACCTAAATAACTTAACATAGGCCTTGTTGCCTCTAAACAGAAAAAGCCCCTACTTAAACTCACTTGATAGTAAAATGATACAAATCTCTTTCACTTTACTGTCATAAAATGACACAGGAACTTTTACTCAAACATTAGTAGCTACTGATACTGTATGCATGAAGGAGACAACTTGGGCACTTTTAGCTCTGGGATCTTAGATAGGCTTTTTTTTTCTTCTTCTAAAAAGGAGCCCCTGACAAACTTTTCCGCTCAGCACCCTGTGCGTGTGGTTAACTAGCAGCTATATCTTGTGTCCAGAGAGTCAGAGGACGCACAAAAAAGAACGCTCACTTCACTTTGTCAGTTATCTTGCAAGAATACACAGAGCAGCACTTTGCAAAACCTACTCACCGAAGCATCAGCTGATACTCCCCTCCCTTGCAGTTACACTACCGTCTCCAGCTGCTGGGCAGGGCTTTAGGGTGGGTGGCAGCACGTCAGGGCAGTGACGTTTATATGGATTATGTGACCAACCGTAAGGTTATCTAAATTATTTCCTTTTACTGATTGTTTTTGGCCTCACCAACAAACTTTAACTCAACAAGACACGCAAAAATAAAATTTGAAAAAGAGAAGAAAGGAGACAAAGGACACTTTGGGCATCAAGGGGCAAAGGGGCAGGTGCCCCAGCACCCTCTGCACCCCCCTCCGCACGTGGCTGATAAGTAGCCACATGTTAGCTAATACCTGCTAGTATCTGACGTCTGGAAGCCAGATGTCCAAAATGATCTTTGTTCCCAGAGCCGAAAATAATTGTATTTCTCAAAATATGAGGGATACAATCGGTATCGGTTTAGGTCGGATATCGGAATTTAAGAAAATATTAGATATTGCTAAAAAAAAAAAAAACTAATATTGAAAATCCCTAGTTATTATATCATATATTGAGCAATATATACTTTCACAAAACAAACAAACAAACTCATCTCAGTTCAGCTCTACAGCAGCCTTCTTTACTTGTTTACTTTACTTACCTGCTGCGTATGTTAGATTTATGAAATGAAAATCACACGGGGGGGGATGTTGGCAACTGTGGCCATGAGGAGCATAATTTTTGAGGGGCATAAAGCCAGATAAAGGCGCAAATTCACAAGTACATCCCAATGCTACTGCTGTGGCCACTGTGAATTTCCTTCCGTGGTGAGGGGTGACTTTTATCTTCTGACATCAGTATCTTAATGTGGATGTGTAGCAGCGCTGAACATGTTATAGGAAAGCTACTTTAACATGTCCAGTATTATTTTTGTAAAGTTATTGATGATCTTGTCAGAACAAACCCCATTATGGTCCGTTCTGACAAGATCGATTTGTTTCTCCTATGACAACAACAGAATTTAAAAATATATGTATAAATATATATTTGTTATAGTAATATATATATTGTTTATAGTATTAAATTTATTCTATATATAAAAAAAACTTAAATTTCAAACAATTGAATGAAAATGCGCAGAAAGAAGAAAATCTTATATGAACCGCCCCTCTTACACAAATAATTCTACTACAAATAAATACAGTAAAATGTATTTTACTAATAAAATAAAACTAAAAGCAGCAGCATACCAAGACTTCATATTTTACTCTTTTTGTTACCATCTACAATTAATTGTTGGGGTAAACAGGGCAAAACAAATTAACATCATTCACTAATTTCCTCATCATAATTCTTTTTAAACGTAATAATTGGTTTTGCTTCTGTCTTTTCTGACTCCATATTTTTTCATGAAACGACTGTACACAGAAATACATCGCTTTGCTTTACAAGGAATAAAACTCATTGAGATTTAAAATAAAAAAATAAAAAGCTTTTCAAAAGAGTGACCAGGCCAAGGCTGCAGCATAAAATCAACATAAAAGACATAAATATAAAACAATAGACATAAAACATAAAAAAAATAGACTGGATGGATATCTGCCTGATTCCAGTAATGACTCTTCTTTTTCTTTATTGTTAAATAAAAACTGAGTTAATATATGTTTTATATGTACAGTAGTTCCCCAAGTTTCAATGAAAGTCAGATGTAAAAAAATCAAAGAATAATACAACAGATATAGTGCATTAAAATTAATGTAATCCTTTAATTTATGTAATATATAAATTTTTTATTAATTTTGGTTTTATACCATTAATGTTACTAATAGGGGGAAAAAACAAATGTATATATATAAATATATATATACAGTATATATATATATATGTATATATGTATAATGTCCAAAAACTTAATTTCTCTTACTCATCAATTGTAATAGGCTTTCTACTTCAATATCCAATTATATGTCAATATTAATATCTATATTACTTAATACATTGAAATGGCTGTCATCATATAACAGCGTTGAAAGGATTGTCATTTATTGTGATTGTGTTGATGAGAGGTGCTCACATGCCCATTAGTTTTAAACAACCTTGTTCAATTCAAAATTCATGGAAATACTACTGCTGTTCGTGCACAGCACTGATACTATCTCCAGACAGCATGCAGCTATTTTTTTTCTACAATCACATAACACTGGACATATTGGGGGCAATTTGGGGTTCACTGTCTTGCCTTTGGCGTACGTTGACACATGGACTTACAGAATATCATGCCACTGACCTTCCATTTGGAGGACGCCTTGCTCTAGCCACTGAGCAACAGCTGCCCCCAAGACTGCGAGGAGCTGCAAGTGAGAGAAAAGTAGAGTGAAAGCACTGTGGAAACCAGTGTAAAATGGGCTGTATGTCAACGTCTGGTGTCTTGTATGAACATCTACAGTACTATGGTCGAACAACATCTCACCAGCCCCACTTCCTCTCATATAAGCTTTTGTGCTTTTTGAACCTTTTTCTTTTAAAATTGCATTGTTTAATGGTGTGAAAATGTAGCTCTTCTGTTTTGGGGGAGAAAATGGTTGCACGATGCATCATTTAGTTTTTCAGGTTTATGCTTTTATGTTTTTTCTTTCTTTTTTCTTCTTTTTTTCCCATGTTGAAGCAAAATGGGACAAACAAACTGAAGTACAATGTTCCTTTTGTTTGCTTTGGTTTTTTTTTACTCCTGTGTGATATGTATGTTATGTCCTATGCAAATTAATTCAAACAGGACAAAAATCAAGTTAAATGAAAAATACATGTATAATTTCTATGATTTCTTTTGCCTTAGCAAATGAAAAAAAAGAAAGAAAAACGTATATTTTGTTTTGTTTTATTGATTGATTGTGTCTTTACCATACCAGCAGCAGCACTGACCTTCCTGGCCTTTTATTGCATGTGACAGCACGACTGTGTGATGTAAGTTTAGATGACTTTTCACTTGGGGGTTAAAAAAGCAGAGAGCATTCTTCGGGTTACGGTAAAGTCACAGTGTAAGGTTGAATGTTTGTCAAGATCTCCTCCTTGAAAGCACATGAGTAACTGACGGACGATAGATGCTACTGTAAATAAGGGCTATATAGACCCCAACAAATCAACGTGATCCATTTTCCATTAGGTAAAATTCAACTGTGTTTTCAACACTTTAAATAAATAAGCTGCTTTACACAGCAGTAGTTTTTTTTAAATTCTTACTTAAACATCAGTGTAAACACAAATGTATGATAAAAAAGGATAAAAAAAATGTAGGATATTTTTGTTAAAAAAGGCAACAAGTCAGGAATGTCAATCTGCACAGAGGGAACAATATCTGACAGTGAACTTCTTTTGGCACCCAGGTGTTTACCCTGTTGGATCAGAAAGCAGGATTTGGTGACATGTCTTCAAAATGCCAAGTATAAAATCGTTAGACGTCAGAATTTTCTAACTGATGCATTGTGGAGGCAGGGACTAGGGATGTTATGCTCGAAAGCCTGTCTGCTCGACTCCCGCCTCGATCTTATGAACTGGGAAGTCTCGCTTACCGCTGTTTTGGTGGAAGTGTCAGCATGCCTAAAGCCACGTGACCACACAAAACCGAGGCCTCCCACAGTCATCTCCACTGTCGAGCCGGAAACTTTGAAGTGAATTGGGTTTTTTAATCTGTCAGTGCTTAATACAGGTTCCAATCACTTGGGAATTTATTGAAAAATAGTTAATTTATCACAGAGTATAATTCCCAAGATATTAACCACAAAGGAAACATCTGACTGAAGGTTGGCAACGTATCTTTTATTATACACCGTGTCAGAGACAAAACAGCTCCAGACAGCGCTTCCCTCAGCCCCCGTGCACATCCACGGCCAGCAGATGGAGCTCATGCTCACGGTCTCAAATGTCTCGAGATTTGGTATCGATCTCTTGGCAGCTGTGTCAAAACAACTTAGTGTCTCATGAAGCTTCGTTTTCACCATCCCTA
>JALJCO010010240.1:72500-145000 GCA_023101725.1 Atherinomorus stipes | reverse complement strand
CAAGTTTACTAAATTATAATTTAGTGATATAAAATGTTAAGGAATTGTAGTTGAAATGAATGATTTTAAAAAAACAAAACTGTCCCAGACAAATTACTGTAGAGCACCTTGCTCGTGAACAGTGGACCAAAATACCTGTCAACAGGTGCAGAAGTCTGATTGAACATTTCAGAAAACACTTAATTGCACCGATTGCCTTAAAGTGTTGTAAAGGGTATGAATAATTTAGAGGACGATGGTAAATGTCTTGAATAAGCATACAAAACCAGCAGACAGCAGAACATTGCGAAACTCAAATTAGCCCATCATCTCTTTCTTTAAAAAAAAAAAAATTTAGATAAAGATTATCACTGAAGCAGAAAAATAAACTAAGCACAAAAAGAGAATTTGTCTTCGGTTGAATATTTCTCTCATTTAACAATAGAAATTGGTGTTGTCTTGTGCTGCCTTCATGTGCTATGGGCGATCTTTTCCAAATTACCAGTGTGCTGTGTACAGGTGCTTTAACTGTTATAAAATGAAACAATGGAGGCTAGTCATTAACTGACTGCTAGTTAGCCTCTGTTCTTAAGGGGTAAAACCAACCAATAACAGTATTTTTAAAAATAAATGTTGATCGTATGCCAGAGATTTATATAGGCTACAAACTAACAGACAAAGAGCAGTGGAGAACTTTTATGCAATGCTTATCATTCATGATATTTTTGTTGCTCTCCACCACACTGACAGTAAAAGTTTACCTCATCTCAGCAGCTCAGGTATCATAAGAAGGTTTCCATCTTTCCAGTGTAAATTACAAAGTTAATGGGTGTTCATGTGCAATTTTGACGTCGGATTTTGAGATTTACTATAATTATGATAGCACATGAAGGCTGCATTATACATCACTCGAAAGCCTGATCTTTGACCTGGTGATGATCCCATATCTCAGGAGATTGGGATCTAACTCTATCCTCCAGGATGACAACACTCTCCCCCACAGAGCCAGGGGCAGCTGCTGGTTGATGTATGGGATGACAAAATGTGACTGGTGACCAGCATGAGGAGGTGGTGCCAAGCTGTTGTGGCTGTGTATGGGTTTCCCACCTTGACAGTGTCAAATGACCAGTATATGTTCTTTTTTCTTTATGGCTGTGGAAAAGTGAAATCATCCTATCCACCAAGAAACTCAAAACAAGGGTGAGTACCAAAAGTCAAATATTACCAGATATTTTGGCTCATTTTGGGGGAACTACCAACGTGTTAAGCTGTGTTGGTCATTCCACAGAAGCACCATCTCTGCAAGTTATACCTTGTTGAAAAGGTGACTATTCAGGCTTTCTAATGATGCGTAATACAACACAAACTAATATTATTAAAGGGGAGAAATAATCAACCACACTCAAAATTCCTTACTTAAAGGTACAGTATGTAAAAAAAAAATCAAAGGTCAATGGCATAAAAATGTGATATATAATTCAAAACTGTGTTTCTATTGATGTGTAATCGCTGCACTAGAATAGCTGTTACAAGTTTATTTTCTTAGAATGAGTCATTTATATCTACTTGCTAGGTGGTGCACGTACATAGGCTGCCATATTTGTTCCACCATTTTTATGATGGTGTCCCTGAATGGACAAAACAATGTGTGTGAAGTGAGCACCCTCTTTAAAACTGCTGTACCAGCTTTGTTTAATGAGAGTTAGAGACTGTTTTGGATAAGTAATGCCTTAAAAAACATTAAAGGTAATTACTCAATAGCTGAGACTACTGGATCCACTCACAGATGAAAACATCTTTATGTCTAGGAGAATTTTGGACTTTACTGGCCACCATACATTCACAACAGTGCTTGGAATATGAAGTAATTTGAAAGAAAACATCTTCTCTCGTAAATACTCATCTTTACCACGAGATGTCAGTAATTCTTACATACTTTACCTTTAAGTTTCTATTGTTGAAGAGCTTTAACACGTGGATTCAATCATGTTTATGTATTTAATTTCTAATATGTGGTGTATGGGGCATTAACACCACTTCATGGTCCACTGAAGCTGTTTGCTAAAGGCAAAACTTGATGTCTACGAGCGACAGACACTGTGAAGCTATACTAATTTCTGCTTCTCATATTCATTTACTAGAATAAAACAACTAACCTTTTGTAATAAAGGTTATATTCAAAAACCTGTATTTCTGATTCATGCAACTGCATATAGCGCTTTTCCTCAAGCGGAATACTTGGTGCTATTTTTATATATACTGAGAAAAAACCCTAAAAATATACTGGTAATACTTAACTAGGTGTATGGTACAATTCTCTACTTACTAATATCTCTAAAGTTCTTACTCTAAAAGCAGACTGATACTGGAGTCACCTGGTTTTTTACCGAGTGGTGTTGAGGATGAGCAGATCTCCGTGTTTGTTGACCTCCAGGGATCCATGAGTGTGAGAGCGCCCCAGAGCGAAGGCTGCGTTGATGGTGGCTGCAGCCAAAGCTTCGGGCATGGACATCCTCATGTTGACACAGGCCAGATGCATGACTATCGGCTGAGGAAGGACACACAGTGAAAACAGGAAACTGGCAGGAGGTGGAGGATGTCCAGGTTTTCACCATTTCACTTCCTGCTGTACTCACCATGGAGCAGCAGTAAGCGTTTGGGTTGAAGTCGCTGCCGAGGGCAACGATTACACCAGCATCCAACATGTCTCTGGCTCGAGGCTGGGGCAACCTAAACACACACGAATCACTTTAAAGCCTAAAAACTAAGTGTGGATTTATTTCTTAGTGTTTTACAGTACCGAAGAATGTAAGCTGTCGTTGGTAAAAGAACAGCAGCAGTCTTTGCTTTCGCCATGGCAACGATCCCATCATCTGTGACCTCCTCCAGATGACTGATAGCCAAGGCTCCAAGCTCTGCTCCTAGCTGACACACACATAAAAACTCATGTTAACAATATAATAACTCATGCATTACACATTAGCTTTCATAGAGAACAAAAAACAACCCATATTTTCTGGTTTCAGTGTCCAAAAGTTGAAATTAAGCTGTAAAATATGCTAAAAGGTAAATTTTGTTCTACTTTCTGTTATAGTTTAATGAAGTGCTTAAAGTAATCTATCAACAGCCAATCTTATTGGACAAAATCATATCATTTTACAGCTGAGCCTCTCTCTTCTGATTCAAAAACATTTCATTGAGCTTTGCAGGGAACTAATACCTGAGCAGAGTTCATGGGATGAAGCTCATCCCCATGGAAGTTGATGTTGAGGCCCATGTCTTTACCAGCCTGCAGGATGCGGCGTGTGGAGCTGAGATCAAACACTCCCTGCTCACAAAACACGTCAACGTTGTCCACACGAAGCCTCCCAGCAGTCATCAGCTCCCTCATCTTTGGCAGCTGAACCTGTAGGATGTCCTCTGTGGCTTCTGCAACAGTTTTCCCTCTGAAAAAGGACAAAAGTTCTTGAGGCAGAGTGAAGATTTTTGTAGATATAATGCAGAAGTAGATGATGCTGACTTGGGGACTGCATGGGCTCCACAGTATGTTGAGGAGATGTTGATGGGTAGGGAGCGTCTGGCCTCCTCAATCACCCCCAGCATCTTGAGCTCAGTCTGCAACTCCAGCCCATATCCACTCTTGCACTCCACCAGGGTGGTGCCCGATCGCTGCATCCTCGTCAACCTGCTGCTGAGAGAGGCCAGAAGATCTGTGGTGGCAGCAGCTCTCGTGTGCTCCACCGTGAAGTGGATCCCTCCACCGGCCTGGTGCACTTCCATATATGTGGCACCTGCAAGCTGCAGGAGAAGGCAATGCATCAATTAAAAAAAACTGAGATGAGGTCAACGTTCATTGTGCAATTCGATTTACCTTCATTGCAAATTCATGCACTCTGTCTCCAGCCCAAACCGGATGAGTGTGAGCATCAACCAGCCCTGAAAAGAAACTTACTGTGATCGTTGCTGATTTAGGTCAAATACAGAAAGCCATAGTCAAAGTATCAATGCTCAAGGGTGAACAACTTCTGGGAAAAATTGCAAAACTGTCACAGTTGAATGAATAGTTTTGCCATATTTGTGTTTAAAAAACAAAAAAAAAGAAAAGAAAAGAAAAATAACCTGAATGCTCATCCTGCATTACTGGCAATAGCATAGTTCGCACCCGTGGTTGTAGTGTTGGGGATGTTGGGGTTACATTTTTAACTAGCAATTTTCCCTCTGAAAGGGAAAGCTACCACATTATCATAAAACATGAGAATAAAACAGTAAGTTTTAGCTACTATTTATCCAGACAGGTACTCTAAAAAATAAACCATCTGATCCATTTTCAACCTGCAAGGACTTGGACCCCCACAAAGGATGACTACATAAATGTTATAAGTAGTGAGATTATTAAATGGAAATATTTTTTGTTCTTGTAAAGAGGTTTAGCTGTAATTCAGATTAAACTGAAGCAGTCATACAACAAGAACACAGAGCCAGTTAAACAGCTATAATGTCCTCAAACCAGGAAGGTTGGAAACTTCTGACCAAACTTTTGAATGCAAAGAATTTTAGGGGTTTATAGTAATTTATACAGTGGGTACGGAAAGTATTCAGACCCCTTTAAACTTTTCACTCTTTGTTTCATTGCAGCCATTTGCTAAAATCAAAAAAGTTAATTTTATTTCTCATTAATGTTCACTCAGCACCCCATCTTGACAGAAAAACACTGAAATGTAGAAATTTTAGCAAATTTATTAAAAAGAAAAACTGAAATATCACATGGTCATAAGTTTTCATACCCTTTGCAGTGACACTCATATTTAACTCACAGGCTGTCCATTTTTTCTGATCCTCCTTGAGATGGTTCTACTCCTTCATTGGAGTCCAGCTGTGTTTAAATAAACTGATTGGACTTAATTAGGAAAGACACACACCTGTTTATATCAGACCTTACAGCTCACAGTGCATGTCAGAGCAAATGAGAGTCATGAAGTCGAAGGAACTGTCCAAGGAGCTCAGAGACAGAATTGTGGCGAGGCACAGATCTGGACAAGGTTACAAAAGAATTTCTGCAGCATTAAAGGTTCCTAAGAGCACGGTGGCCTCCATAGTCCTTAAATGGAAGAAGTTTGGGACGACCAGAACTCTTCCTAGACCAGGCCATCCAGCCAAACTGAGCAATCATGGGAAAAGAGCCTTGGTGAGAGAGTAAAGAAGAAGCCAAAGATCACTGTGGCTGAGCTCCAGAGATGCAGTAGGGAGATGGAGAAAGTTCCACAAAGTAAACTATCACTGCAGCCTCCACCAGTCTGGGCTTTATGGCAGAGTTGTCTGATGGAAGCATCTCCTCAGTGCAGACATATGAAAGCCCATAGTTTGTAAAAAACACATGAAGGACTGTCAGACTGTGAGAAATAAGATTCTCTGGTCTGATGAGACCAAGATTGAGCATTTTGAGTTAAATCTAAGCGGTATGTGTGGAGAAAACCAGGCACTGCTCATCACCTGCCCAATACGATCCCTACAGTGAAACATGGTGGTGGCAGCATCATGCTATGGGGGTGTTTTTCAGCTGCAGGGACAGGACGACTGGTTGCAGTTGAAGGAAAGATGAATGTGGCCAAGTACAGAGATATTCTGGAAGAAAACCTCTTCCAGAGTGTTCAGGACCTCAGACTGGCCGAAGGTTCACCTTCCAGTAAGACAATGACCCTCAGCACACAGCTAAAATAACAAAGGAGCGGCTTCAGAACATCTCTGGGACCATTCTTGACTGGACCAGCCAGAGCTCTGACTTAAACCCAACTGAGCATCTCTGGAGAGACCTGAAAATGGCTGAACACCACCGTTCACCATCCAACCTGACAGAACTGGAGAGGATCTGCAAGCAAGATTGACAGAAGATCCCAAATCCAGATGTGAAACACTTGTTGCATCATTCCCAAGAAGATTTATGGCTCAAAAGGTGCTTCTACTCAGTATTGAGTGAAGGGTCTGAATACTTATGACCATGTGATATTTCAGTTTTTCTCTTTTAATAACTTTGCAAAAATTTCTACATTTCTTTTTTTTCTGTCAAGATGGGTGCTGATTGTACATTAATGAGAAATAAAATTAACTTTTTTGATTTTAGCAAATGGCTGCAATGAAACAAAAGTGAAAAGTTTAAAGGGGTCTGAATACTTTCTGTACCCACTTACATTATGTGGCAATGGTGTTGCATAAAAAGCAAACAATACAAAGTAGGCAGGCACACCTTTACATTGTACTATAGTGCACATTTTTTTACCTGGAATACTTCCTGCATACTGTTGTAGTCTCTGCAGAGCATTCATACACAACCCAGAACTAAAACTCACCCGGCAGGACGCACATTCCTGTAGCATCAATCACTTTATCAAAGGAAGATTCTGAATACTGACATCTGATGGTTTCTGCTGGTCCCACATCTTTAATCAGCCCATCACTGGATGGAGAGATTACTTGAATTAATAGCAGCATTCATATTTCAGTCCTGTAGAATAAAAATAGCTAAACATCAAAAACTTCAAACATGTGATTTGCTCTGCAAAGGTTCCCTCTGGAATAAAAATGACTAACAGTTAAGGTTTATATTTAGTGTAGTAAGCCTCCTCATCCTCATGAGGGCGCCATTGTGTGGTTAGAAAGAAGACGGAGATCTTGAAGCTGTTGCCTGAATATCTGAGGGCAGCTACATGACTGCAAATTAAGACAAGTGTTGACATTTTCCTTATAAAATTCAAACTATAATTAGGAGCAGCTCAGATGAATTTAAATGGATTTATTCAAAATCTTCTAAATGCATGTTAAATGAGTAAATAATTTGAAGACTTACCTCCCTATCACAATGCTGCCATTTTCAATCACACACAGATTTTGCATCCCATGCTTACTTAGATACTTCTCTCCATTGTTGCAGATTAAAACAACCTGCTTGGCATTTTTCACCAGCAGCCTGTAGTTTCTGGACATTTTGACTCCTTGAAAGCTGCGATTTTTGAAGTGACTGGGTTGCAACTAGTTTGGAAAGAAGTTAAATATTTGTCCAAGAGAACAGAGTTTAAAGTGCACAGAGAAGGGCGGTGCTTTGGGCCTAAATTCAGAAATCCCACAATGGAAAATAACACAAAATCCCTGTTTAAGAAACTGGAAAATAATCTTACTGGTCTGTTCTAAAACATAAAATTAGTCACAAAGTTAAAAAAAAAAAAAGAAGAAACATCCCCTTCTTCTAAACCTGATGTATAAAACACTGTTCCATCTGCAACCACAAAATATTTCCACAACTGACTGCAGAAGTCTTTCAAATAGATCACATAAATCATTAACAGGTTAGTTAAGCTGGTTAGTAATCTGTTAATTTAACCTGAGGAAACAAAACCAGTTTTCTCAGTAAAAAGTGGAAAATATTTCAACTGTCTGTCTATTCTGTCATATGTGCTGACAAGGTTGTTAAAAAAAAGCCTCTAAATTAAAGCAGCTTTATAAAGTGGTTGTGCAATAAAAATAGAGTTAAGAACCTGCATAACTGACCACGACGTCCCACCAACACTCATCTTCATGGTTGCCAGCTGACAGAAATCATGTAAAAATGAAAGGTAAAAATGCAATAAAGTTGATAAATGATACTGACGTTGCTTCACTCATCTGTGATGCCTCTGCTTCCGTAAACAGAAAAATCACCGACAAGATAGCACTTTTATATGAACTCACTGGAAATGCCTTTGGTTGTTACTTGGTAGTTACAGAATCCCACAGGAAAAAAAAGACAAAATTCTTTAAGAAATTGGAAAATAATTTTATTGGTCTGTTTCAAAACATTAAATTGTAGTCACAGTAAAGTTTTTTAAAAAAAGAAGAAGAAGAAGAAAAAAAAAACACAGTCACTGCCAATTGCCTGGGAAAAAAATAACCAACAAGTGTTCGGATATTTCACATGGTGAAAACACACACATCCATACATTAACTCCTCTACAAGACACTCCTCCCCATCATTCTCTCATTTCTCCATCTTCCTCCTCCTCTTCTACGCCTCTGATGTATAAAACATTGTTGCATCTGCAAACACAAAACATTTCCACAACTGACTGCAGGAAGTATTTATCATGTCATATTAATCATAAACAGGTCAGTAATTTTAAACCAGAAGACACAGTTTTATTCTGTACGAAGTAAAACAAATGTAGCAGCACATTTGTCGATTCTGACATGTGCTGACAAGATCATCTAAATTAAAGAAGCCTCTGTAGAGTGTTATAAAGATGAAGAGGAGCAAAGAACCTGCATACCTGACGAGCACTTCACCGAGATGTCCTGCCAACGCTCCATCCACATATTCTTCTGTGTTTGCCAGCTGCCAGAAATTATGAAAAATAAAAGGCAAATTTTCATAATAGCCTTGACATGAATGCTTTTCTGTAAAAATGGTTTTGATGTTCAGCTTTGGTCAGAAATGTGTCAGGAGATTTATAGTGTTATAAAAAAAAAAAAAAGTTTTGTTAGTTTTTTGTAACTCTAGTTGCAAGGTTTTTGCTCAAAATTTCTTCAAATTAGTTAAAATATGCAAAAAAAAAAAAAAAAAAAAAAAAAGGTTGATAAATGACGCCAAGGTTGCTTCGCTTGTCTGTGGTATCTCTGCATCCTTAAAGCAGCTATGACAGCTGCAACATGCAGTGGGAATCCCTTTGAAAACCTGACCCAAGAAACAATGAGAAAATTTCCATTTCATCCATTTATTTATTTTTTTTCTTTAACAAAAATAATGTTTGTGTATTAATTACTTTTTGTTACTGCGCAATATATCAAAAATATTGTCGCGCAGTCTTCTGCACTCTGATATTTATGAGGTATATCAAATTCTATACAACAGTATTTTGAGTATGGCTGGACGATATAGAAAAAAAAGATTGATAAAAAAAAAAAAAATCTGTATCGATCGATATTTATATAAAAAAAAAAAAACAACAAAAAAAAAAAAACATTAAATTAAAGGCTATTTTAGGTGCAGCCCTGAACATTTAGGCTTTTGCTGAATGACCTACTTATAATAAAGATCAAACTAAAGCCGTTGTCAGACTTGCATTGCGGAACATGAGCGGTAAAGTCCATCCGCTCTTTAAACAGACTCATCTTTTCAAAAATGCCGCTTCGTTGCGGACTTGTCATGTTCCGGCACTTTCATACATCACTAAACGTTGCAGAAAAGTCAGCACAGCCGTACTCTCCCTTCAACTCTGTCTAGAACATTTTCTTGTGCTTTCAGCTAAAACGACGTGCCGCAACATTTCCGCTAGTGACATGTAGGCCAGCAGGAACATGTCTGCTACATCTCTGAGATAGAAAGACCGGTATGCATGTCTGAATGCAAGCGTTATAAAGGACAGAGTCCGCAATATTACCGCTTTCCAGTGCAAGTCTGAAAGGGGCATAACACTGAATTCCAATTCAGCCTTTGCCTGGGTCTGCGTTTGTGATTGGTTTGGCAGAAGGAGTGACTGTAGTATCATGCTACCTCATAGGCTACAGCAGAAAACTGTGTTTCTATATTGACCCTCTTTTTTTATATAGAAAAAACCTCTATTGATCAATATATATTGATATTGAATTCTCGTCCAGCCCTAATTTTGAGCAAAGGTTTTACCATTAAGTGATGCTCCAAGTTTCAGAAATTGTATGTAAAATATGATACATATGGCATTGTAGGGTCAAATGCCCCTTTTCCACCATCACTTTTCTGCTCAACTCACCTCGCCTATTGGGCTTTTCCACTGAGGGTTTTTCAAGCTGAGGTGATACATTTTCTGTACCTCCTCTGGCAAGGTTCTGAGCGTGCTAAAGTGAGCTATGTCTGACATCATCTCACTGCATGCCACCTATTGGCCAAGGGGTTAGCCAATCAGATGTCAGGGTCAGAGAGTGAAATCAGTAAATGAGCGACAGTTTACACTCCCTACCAGTAAGTGGTGGTAACGCAACTCATGAATTGTTAGCCAGCTGCTGGTAAAAACTGCAACAGAGAAAGAAGACGAGGAGAAGTATTCTGGAGGAGTGGATGATATCATTATTTGCACAGACTCCAGAAGCACTTATGTGGTTTAAGTGGTAGAAGGTTGCCTTATAATCTAGAGGTTGTGGGTTTAAGTCCCTCTTCTGCCGAACAATGTTCTTTTTTCATTTCTCCACGATCTTGTTGAGATAGATAGATATGATAGATAGATAGATAGATAGATAGATAGATAGATAGATAGATAGATAGATAGATAGATAGATAGATAGATAGATAGATGCTCGTGAGGGAGTGATTTCAGATTTGCAACAAGATCATGGAGAAAGAAAAAGAATATCATTCGGCTGAAAAGGAATCTGAGCCAGGGATCTTCAGGTTATAAAGCAAGATTGCTACCACCTGCACCACATGAATTCCTCCATGATTTGCGTCAGTAATGATATCATCCATCTCTCCCATGTTACTTTCTCCTCATACTTCTTCTTGTCTTTTCCCTCTGTTGCTGTTTTTACTGGCGGCTACTAACAATTAATGATGTGCGTTACCGCCACCTACTGGTAAGGAGTGTGGACTGTTGCTGCTGTCGTTTACGTTGCACAATCTAGTACGTGGCATCAGCGTCATTCTTACTCCGCCCACTTGTGGTCGGGGTAATGGATTGTAATGGGCTATATGCACCCCACTACTTCCTGAACTTCAGACAGCACCTTTGCTTCCTGTCTTTTGTGACTGGACAAACTGATTACTCCAGGTGTGTTTGGCCAGTTACTGAAGTCAGATACACCTGAGTTAATCAGTTTGTCCAGTCACAACAGACAGGAAGTAAAGGTGCTTTCTGAAGCTCAGGAAGTAGTAGAGCTGTGCATATAGCCCATTGAAAAGCTACCCAGCCAAGTTGAACTGAGTTGAGTTTAGGTGAGTTGAGCTGACCTGTGCTAATGGAAAAGGCCCAAAAATGCTTTCAAACACAACTTCACAGCTTTTTTTATGTGGCTCTCCTCTCAGAATCGCTCCATAATTACAAAAACATATCAAATCTTTTCTCAATTTTTTTTCACATTCGGATTAAAATGAAATGAAAATTAAAAGCACAAATGTCATTAAAAGTATGTGGGATGTGAATATTTCTATATGAAGGATTTGACTCGAAACAAGGAGTGTTAACTGTGGACAGACAACTGTAGCTGTCTGAAAACACAACTGGCAATAGTTAAAATATTTGTGCATAGTAAAATTTGATTTTTCATAATAGCAAAATTTTGTCTCAGTGGAACTCGAATAAATACCCATATTCTTAGACTTTTAAAAAAAAAAAAATAGGCCACCTTTAAATTAAAATGACTTAGGATTTAAATTAAGTGATTTCGTTGTGTGTACAATTTAATGCTGGAAAATGTAACTAAATGCAGAAAGGGTACTTACATCTTCCTTTAACTATGCCAGGATTACAGTTACCACAGATGGTAACTAAAAGGGAATATTTTTACAATGAGACCCTGCTCTCACCTGCATGTTCATGTATCCATCCACAGACACCAGGTAGCCCTTGTACTCCATACCCCACTTCAGCTTCACCATCACTGGCTTCCCCGTCAGGCCGTTCAGGAAAGGTTTTGGGTTCAGAGGTAAACTCTGCATGAAATGACGGGTGTAAGAGCACTTATATTACACACTGAAAATTATTGCAATTATCATTTCAATGTGTAACAATTCATCCATTCATATATAGCAGTTTATAATCACAATTAATTGCAAACAATGAAAAGAAACAATGTATTTGCATGTACAGTGGTAACAATAAGTAGGAGACCATCGAGTGAGTTTTTTTAAAGAAGGGAGACAATCAGTTTTTCTGATATCTGGTGGCATTTTAAACCAGTTTGGTGAGACTTTAGCAAAAAAATTAAAGTGCATTATAAAATAACACAAACATCATAAATAATCCGACAGTTTCATTAAATAAACACTGCTCACGGACCATACAAAGTGTAATTAAGATCGTTCAATCAATAACAATGAATGAAAAGCTAGGATAGCTCATGCTAGCTTGCTATCAGGTTTTTCTTTTTAACATCGTTTCGATTTGCCCATAAAATAACCCAAAGAATATTCACTGAAATAAAAGCAAACATTTCAAAGCTTCACTTACCATTTTGGCTTTGAATAAATAGCTGTGTGGGAGTTATAATTGAACAGTTTTAATGCGTTTCGTCACGATAACGTTTCAGCTTTACTAACTAGCAGCACGCTTTGCCGCCGACCGGAAGTATCCTTTGACCTTAAAAGGGGTTACCCTGTTTTCATACCGCCACCTAGTGTGCTGGCGCTCACACTGCAAGGGAAGTCAACGAGAGTCCCCTTTTGTTGAAGGTTTAACTTTTTCTGTGCAAAATTATGCATTTGAAGTATATGCTCCAACTAATTTTATAAGGCTTAACAGCTCCCGCGTGAAACTAGAGTACAGTTATGAGCTCAATATAATCATAAATTTGTGTTTAGATGCAAAATTTCAGCTATGTCCCGCAGCAGACCACTGTTTCTGACCTGCTCCACTGACTGGAGAACTCCTTTGTCCCCCCCTGGCCATAAAACTTGTTAACCTGTTAAGTTATTTACACTAACCTGCCTTTTTGTATTTATGGTTTTACATTTATCAAACTGCTGAACACTTGATTTTCCTTTGGGATAAATAAAGTTTAATTTAGTTTCAATATCTGGTCAAATCTAATAATTTGATTTTTCAAAAGCTTATGGATAAAATCTTAAGTTAGTTTTCAAAGTAACAAAGCAAAATAAAAACACAGAATATCTACCCCAAAAAATCAACTGTTAACCAGAGTAAAAGGAAGCATGATTACCTTTGCATCAAGATATATTTTAAAGACAATATTTTAAAATATTCCAACATAACAAATTAACTTCCTTTCTTGATTTTCTACTTTTTTTGATCTCGAGGAAATCCAGTACCAATATCAATGTCCCAGTCTGCCCTGAACTAAACTATACAGCACCTAGTATCTGCTCCGTTTTCACTTTGCCTCCAGGTTTTTTCTTTATTTGAAAACTGTGACCTGCTGAGGAGAAAAGAAAAAAATAAAACAAACTGTATGACTGCCATATCTGGGTCATGCTTGCACTCTGTCTGGACAGTTATTCCTCTCCAGGCTCAAAAACTCGGATGATTGTACATTTTTCTGCGTTGAAGCGTTCATCTGTAACCAAAGTGTCAAACAAGTTTAGACCTGAGTCGATGAATAAAATTAACATCTGACTTCCTACAGCAAACGGCTGTTTCAGTCAGAAAATTCCTCTGAAATTGCTCTAGAATTTTCTTTGCATGTTTGAAATACCCGTGTCCTTACATCACTTAGTTCATTTGCTTTCCTTTGACATTTGTGCTTCCCGCCATGTAATTAACCAATCCATCAGTCAGTTATGGTGTCAGTTTTGTCATGAAGACAGTGTGTGTGTGTGTGTGTGTGTGTGTGTGTGTGTGTGTGTGTGTGTGTGTGTGTGTGTGTTTATGATCAAGTAAGCCTCGAGGCCAGAGCAGGTCAGCTTTCCCCCAGGACCCCATACAGGATTCAGAGCTAACATGCAGGGGAGTAAGGATGTGAAGTACTGAAGGTCTTTTCATTGTCTGGTGTAAAATGACTTAAAAATTGTGAAATTACCACAACTAGACGCAAAAAGAAAAAGAAAGAAAATAACACTCCCCAAAGGCTGAGTAATGACCAACATTCTCTATTAAAATAAACGCAAAAATACCACAAAGTGAAAAAATTCCCCAAAAAGGACCCAATAGAGTGGCAGAAAGACATAAACGAGGAGCAAAAGGGTAAAAAAACAAATAAGAGAAAGAAGAGAAAGTTGGGTTTTTACCAGAAAAAGCAAAAACTCACGACTAAACCAAAAAGACTAAAAAAGAAACAAACAGATATTTTTTTAAATATGGATGACAAGAACACTTTTAATCAACAGGAAATATGTTTAAAACCCCTTTGAAGATTTTCAAAAGGATCAGAAAGGGACCAATAATCATTAAGAATGCTAATAATAATAAAAAAAATCACACAAATGGGAAGATGTCACAGATTTGCAAATGGCTGAAAATAAATGAAAAATTATTCTAAAAAATAAAATTAAAAGTGACAAGAAAGAGTATAAATTTCCCGATAAAAACAATTAGAAGCAGAGGCGAAACAGCATGAGAGAGATGCAAATAGGTTATTTAGAGATATGAAGTTACCTGAACATTTTTCTTAAAGATCTGCAGAATAATGACAAAAAAAAAAAAAAAAAAAACCTTTCCTAAAGGCAACAGTGAGAACATGCTGTGTCTGGGGTGTGAATAGATAGTAATAGATAGGTCAGCTATGCAATAGTGTGATGTCATAGCCATGTGACACCTTCCTTGACTTTTAATAAGGAAGAATGAAACACTTTTTTTTTAATTGCAATTTTTCTCATTGTACTTTAATTATAATTCTGAAATTGTAACAGCTTTGGCAATATTGTAAATCTACATTCATGCCAATAAAGCTTATTGAATTGAATTGAATAAAACACAGAAACAAAGAAGGACAAAGGTGGACATCCAACGGTTTGTGCTCTTTCTTCTTGGTAAGTTTTTTTTTAAAAAAAGAAAATCCCAAATACATTTAAACATGGCGCCGTTGCTGCTCTGTTCTGATGGTACTTTCCAATTGTCTCGTATTTACAAGTGGGCGAGAGTAGGTGATGTCATTACCAGATAGTTGGTTCTCCTGCTGATTTGGGAGCATCTATACTTCTACTGTATAAAAATAAAAATGTGGATCATGAGAAAAACGGTCAGTTTGGGAATAATGATTATGAAGAGTCCCACATTACAGGTGGTTACTGTGAACAGCCATCTTTAAATCTGGAATCCCGAGGTCCCCCTCACCTCAGCAGTTTTCATTTGAAATAATAAGGGTCACCTTGTCATTTTCAGTGAAAAAATATCAGATAACTGACTCCGAAGACAACTGGAACCCATGATTAGTGCCAACTCGTACAAAATTGATGGCTGTTTCAACCAATCGACAGATTACTCCACCTTTTTGGGTATAATTGGGAACCTATTGAAGGGTCCCAAATAAGCGGAATGGGTCAGATATTATGGCACCTATTTTTTGCCTGTGAAAACACATGTACGTGTTCCAACCCAGACCTGGAAACAAGGGGAAACTGCTTCCCGTTCTTCTTTTAGAAACTTTGGAACCACAAGTAAACTTGGATAAAAACAAACAATACAGTCAAAGAGATAGAATTGTACAAAAAACACCACAAAGACACAAGAAGTCCGCACAAAGAGATGCAAAGCAAACTATCATAAAAGTCTTTTCCATGTTTTCATCCAGTGATGTGCCACCATTACCTGCCCAAGACTGTGAGCAAAAAGCTGCATTTTGTTTAAATTACTTAACAATATTTGTCATGAGTTCTCTTAAAGTCTATAAAAACTTGGTCAGACTTTTTTTTGTGCAGTCTTTAACTTGTTAACATCATTTGTAGGAAGTCGGCCTTGTTGAAGAGGCCAGTCAAACCTTTCCAGTCTGCTGGCGGACGGCCCTTTGAAGCCTGCAGAGGAGAGCTGAGTGGCCCTGTGGAGTGGATGAACTGAGGGAGGAGTGCACAGCAAAGGGCTCACAAACCCAGCCAACAGTGAGCAAAAGCATTTTTAGGATGGCAAAGTTCATCCACCCATTACTTTGGTTTATGACCTGAAAATCCAAAGACATTCCCATCAGAGTCAGCTGTAAGTTCGGTTTAATGTCAATTAGCTCAATTTAGCTCGGTGACCCTCTGGCACAGTGAACTTAATAGCCAAAGCTATGAAAGATCAGTAGGCCACCACTCCTGTGTGTGCGTGCTGTGTGAAACTACAGCCAACAGGATGTTTGCTTAGTTTAGTGTAAAGACTGGAAACATGGTTTAAAAGAACAAAGTTGTCTCCTTCACTGAGAGCAGGCCTGCTGACTGAACGAGGAACAAAATGAACAGGTGAGATAGTTTAACTTGGCTCAGTGCTTACTGGGCACGGGTCAGATGCTTAGAAAGCAGGTCATGGTCCGATTACAAAGGAGACAGAAAAGCCAAAGCCATGCTGCGTTCAACAGAGCTTCACCCATATGGGCCTGAAGGAACATCTTTCTAACATCAGTTTGCAGCTTATTGTACCATCACCGAGCACCGGAGGGCGCTCTAAAGCCTGGAAGTTGAATCCTGTCACTTCCACGATGCTATTAAACTGCTTTTAAGACAAAAAGTTGTCTCTGATTTCATGAAAAGCTTCTTCCCGCCCCCTCCTTCTTCTTCTGGGCTACTGAGCAGCCATTAGTGAGAGCAGACACTCATGTGGAAAGCAGAACTGGAATTAAAGAGCTTGAAGTTTATTGGCTTACATATTTGACTGGTTTTGTATGGACACCAACAATGTTGTCAACAATGGCTGCAGTCGTGTTCAGCAGAGCAGCCAATCGTTGCGCTTCAAAGTCCATCAGCAGCTCACGGTGCATCACTTAGTCATGACAATTAGTCAGAAATGTGCATATGAGCACTCTGCTTCAAATAAACTATTCACTCACACAGGTTGTCTTAAATTATTTATGTAGTTAACTGTGTTTATATCCAGTTTATACCCTCAAACACTATATGAAATGCACTCCATAGATAATACAACATATGATAAATGTAAAGCCTTTCTGACACCTTAGTCGCTCCCCAATGAGCACTGAGTGCCTTTAATCATGCTGCTGAGTCTCCAACTATCTTTCCTGAGACACATTCTGACAGGTCCGAAACCACTGCACACTGGGAAACACATCAAGATTTCCCATTTTTGAGATGCTCTGAGATCATGTCTGCCTTTGTCAACTAGTTCAAGCAACTTATTGTCATGCCTTTAACTTCTTGTGTCAGAGAATCTACCCATTTCCTTAAACCTATTCTCATCGCAACACGTCTCTTGGTTACTAAGAGTCTTTACGTATACGAGGTTTGAAAGTTGTAGTTTTCAGCAGTATATGACACTGTAACTTATTATTGGCTCATCAAGCACAAGCTGTATTTTAGAGCTGATTCGGTTGGTTTTAATCACAAATTATTTCATGTTTAATAAGTTATTTATTTTGGCATACAAGAGATACACTGATAATAGTTAAATATCCACAGTTGAAATTTAATTATTTTAATCAGTTCAGTTATTCTCAGGAATATCTTCAGTCTATCAGTTTCATGGACATAATGATGCCTACATTATGGCACCTTTCCATGCTACATCTTTGAAGAAAAGTCATCTCGTAGTCTCAGGTGTCATATTTGTGGCTGTGATGCCAACTTCCAATTGGAAATATCTGTAACAGAGGTTCTTAAATGGAAGATGCACAAAGGAGAAGCTGATACAAGCCTCAGCAAACTTCATAAACAAGATTTCTTAATATTAAGAAGCACATTATCTGTAGGGTTAAATGTGCTATACTGTATTCACCGTTGGCTATAGATATGCATTACATTGTTCATAAACATTTTATTTTCACAGATTCCAATCTGCTTGCTGTTCATTTTTATTCATTTAACCTTTATTCAACCAGGTAAGTCAGTTGAGAACATCCATTTATAATGACGACCTCGGCCAGAGGCAACAATAAAACACACACTGGATCCCACAAAAATGCAGCGAGTTAAACCGCAAAATATTGAAATACAACATAATCCAATTTAAATATGCAGGGTTACAAAGTGGAGCTTATCCCAGCAGCTGCTGGGTGAGAGGCAGGGTACACTCAGGAGTTCATGGAAAACTAATACGACTGTATCTGTATGCTTTTGTGTCCTTGTGGATTAGATTGTGGAAAGGTCCAATGATTGACATTTTCTACCTCTTGACACATGCTCCTTCTTCTTTTGAATTCCTTAAATATTGAAGCTGTTCATCTTCCATGTAGCGGAGGGAAAATTCACAATCTGACAAAACAAGAACAGTTCTGGATTTACTCTTTAGAATATTCTTGAGGGCAGAGTAATGAACAACTGCTCCTTTCTATGATTAATGTCTGTCTCTCGCTTCTAGTTTCTACTAAATGACGGCTTGTTTACTGACTTTGGCTGGAGGTCAAACTCTCCTGTAGACATATTTATTGTATTGTGTCATATTCCTACATGTTCTAGTTATACAATATCTGAGTATTATAGATTTATCTACGACATATGTTTTCCATATTTGTCTTCAGGGTGTGCAAACAATGTTTTGCAAACACAAGATATTCCAGTAATATATGTGTAAAATATAGTAAGGCAGAGGACTTTTGCTCACGTGATCAGACTGTGAAATCAGCATCATGTGTGACATAAGATTGCAGCTGTCTAATGAAGAGCTGGTGCGCTTGAAATGTCACTTTAGTGTGATAAAGTCGTGCGAGCTGTGTTAATCAAATATTTGATTCATAATAAAATATTTATAATAATAGACATATTTTTTTATGAAGACAGTTTGTTCATACAACTTTTTGAAATATAGTTTAAAACACATCTATGAATGTGATTATTTGCACATTTTTTACAGACGTGGACAAAACAAACTGAAAATTGTTGGTACCCCCCAGTTAAAGATGGTTGTCCAGGCCTGTTTCATGAGTTTATTTTAGAAAATAATTTCGCTGAAGCATGGTTGAAAAGCATTGTCTGGCTTTAACTGGTTAATTTTCATATAATTTTTTTCTTTATTATTACTTTTGTCAGATTCAAGTTATTTCTGTGACCACTTTGGGTTTTTTCTTCATTAACCGAAGAGTACCAACAACTTTGTCTCCGTCTATATTGGCAACCTCCAGTGGCCAAATACGAAGAAGTGAATATTTGGGGTCGTCCGTTCCCCCGCCCCGCCCCGCCCCGCCCCGTCTTAGGGGCTGGCTGCAAAACAGAGCAAATTTCCATAGACACCCATGTTAAAAACGCCAACTTTACAGCAGAAATAAACATGTTTATAGCCTGGTTCAAAAAATCATTTTAGGTTTAATAGGTCAAGTTTACCTTCATGTCAACTGTGAGGGTGTGTGTTTTTTTTTATATATATATATAATACATCTGTTTAGATGTTACTTAATCTTGAAATTACGAATAATTAAGGGCGTGTTCTTTTGATTGATAGGCGGCAGATTGGATGCCGGCCAGCTGACCGTTTGCTCTCGGTGAGGTCTGAGATTGTAGCAGAGTAGGCAACTGCTGTTTTTAATTTGCTAATAGCAAGTCCAAGTCTAAGCGTGTCTTACCTTTACCCCGCCGCTTAGGGGGCTAATCTTCGTTAGCTCCTGTTAGTTTCGAGGCAGCTCGGTTAGCGTTTAGCCCAGAGTACGTCAGCTGTCAATCATTTGCCAGGAGGCCACACTTTGCCCATTTTAGTATTTTCTGGGAGTGACGACGCACGCGACAAGGTGGCGATGGTGAGACACAGCCAACTGGCTTCACTTTCCCCGATTCAGACGTAATCGGAGATTTCATATAGATTGAAAAATGCAATATTTATCTATTTTACCAATGAATTCTCGCGAGATTTCGTAAGATAATGGCGAAAACGGTGAGATTTCACGAAAACCCGCGAGATTTCTTGACTGAACAACAAAATCACGCGAGATTTCATTAGTAAAATAGATCCATGCCACATTTTTACATATCGATATGATGTCAGCATATGAAAATATCGCGATATTTCAGTGTATCGATCTTTTCCCCCAGCCCTATTCAACAGGTATTGGAAACATTCTTCAGAGATTTTGTTCCATCTTGATATGATGGCATCCCACAGTGGCTGCACATCCATGATGAGACTCTCCCGTTCTATCACATCCTAAAGCTGCTATTGCATTGAAATCTGGTGACTGTGGAAAACATTGGAGTATATTGAACTCATTGTCATGTTGGTGATGATTTGAGCTTTGTGACATGGTGCATTATCCTTCTGAAGTAGCCTAGCTACAGAAGATGCTATAAGGGGATGATGGACATGGTCAGCAACAATTACGAATACTAAGGGGGTCAAAGTGGGCTAAAAAACATTACACCAGCGCAGGATTAATTCATTCTTTCATGATGCTACCAAATTCTGAGTCTACCATCTGAATCTGGAGCTGAAATGGAAACTCTTTAGACCAGGCAACATTTTCCATCTTCTATTGTCCAGTTTTGGTGGGTCTGTGTGAATTTAATATTTCACACCTGGCTCATTTAAAAGTTGGATCCAGCCATCGATGCATCGTTTTCATGCTCAGATATAGATAAATTATGTTGCAATGGAAACAACACAAAAAGCCGGAGTGCCTGCAGAAGCCTGTGTGATGGAAAGCTGCAGGTACCAGCACAAAGTGTTTGTGGTGGGTTTGTGCCACTGGAAGAAAGGAAATATGTGAAGATTTCATCAAGAGTTGGACCACAGATGTCCAGGACTCCAGCCTGGGAGCGCAAACTAGAATGTTCCTTTAAGTCGGAGAAAAAATGCGGAGAGAGGCGGAGCTGGCGCACAGCGCTGTCACTACACAACCTCCGCGTCTCTGCGCTCCTTAGAAATAAATGTGCAGGCGGCGGACTCACACTGCAGGGAGATGAAACACGCTGGAGGTCCCGGAGCTGCAGACGTGCTGGGCAGAGCCGTTCACTCCTCCTCCACTTCGGCCGCTCTTTTCTTCTCTCAGCGGGACATCACACACCGTCCGGGATCATGTTGTTCTTTCATACCACCGAGTTATTGTCGCCTCTTTGGATCGCTGCTGAGTGAAAGAGAAAGTCCACACTGGATCTGAACCCGACGCACTTGTCTCTCTCTCTCTCTCTCTTTTTTTTTTCTTTTAAATGTCTTTTCCCACTTGGCCACCAGTGGATGAGATCTTTGCACACTTGATTGCTGGATAACTGCAGATTTTCTGGCTCTGTTTTCTTCCTCACATATTTCGGATATTGCTGTGAGGAGAATATGTTGATTTTATTTGTCATCAGTCTGGCCGTGTTGGCAGATGCAGGTTAGTGGGATTTTTATCTGAGGTGGTCTAAAGGCGCCGGTAACAAGTGCAACATTTATGAACTTGACATTAAGAATTTCTCTTACTTTAACAAATTATGCTCTCATTCTTCCAAATCTACACCCTATAAGCTAATCATCACAAAATGTCACAACTTTCTCACCTTTGACAGCTACACAGTCCATCACAAACATTAAAGAAAGAGAAAAAAGGGAAAAGCAAAAGTCCAATCATTCATCCAGTTAAGTTTAACGAGTCAGTCTTCCACATGAAAAATAACTTGAGCTGCAGATTTAATAATAAATCCACGGTGGAACATGACACTGTGGCGCTCGAGGGGGGCGCAAAGCGTCTGAAAGGCGTCTGAATGCTGCTCATCTTCCCTGAGCTGCCAAACTTTATCTGTGTCACAGTCCACGCTGGCTGTAGTCTGCGGCAGGCAGGTGCACAATGCCTCTATTATACTTTTTTGCATAACATTTCCGATCAAGGTAATTCACTTGACTTGTAGCTACAGATACACACGCAATGAGTCACCCTCATGTTCAGATTGTACCTTAGTTTCAGGTGAGTTTGGTCAGTTATCTCTTAACAGTTTTTTCCATTACTGTAGTGTTCCCCAAAGGCATTTAGATTACATTCTTACAAAACATAAAAACATGGGGTTATATTAAGCGGTCCGTAGTTTTCTAACTTTCTGACATAGTTGTAGAACATCAGGAATCATACCTGCATGATTGTGGACCACTAATCTGCCACCTGAGCTCAATGTCAAGTGCACTCATGAGTGTTTTGTCTCCATCCGTTCATGCAGGTCTGTCAATGGAGGTCTTCCGTGCAGGTGTGGCCCCCCGCTGCGAGAGCCGGGCCTGCAACCCTCGTATGGGTAACCTTGCCCTGGGTCGCCGGGTCCTGACCCAGACTGTCTGTGGCAACAACGGTACCGAGCTCTACTGCTCCTACCCCGACCATAGCGCCAACTCGGCCTGCAGCGCCGCAAAGTGCGCCAAATGCAACGCCGGCCTGCCTCTCCTGTCCCACCTGGCCGCGGCCATGTCCGACTCCTCCTTCCGCCATCCGAACACCTGGTGGCAGTCAGCGGAGGGCGTGGAGTCCGAGACGGTGCAGCTGGACCTGGAGACGGAGTTCTACTTCACGCATCTCATCGTGGTGTTTCGCTCGCCGAGGCCTGCGGCCATGACCCTGGAGCGCTCGCAGGATTTTGGGCGAACGTGGAAGATGCTGCAGTTTTATGCAAGCAACTGCAGCACCGCGTTTGGGCTGGAGGAAGGGAAGGCAGGTGTGGGCCGGGATGGAGCCACTTGCACCTCTAAGTATTCGGGTGCGCACCCCTGCAGCCGAGGAGAGGTAAGCTGAAGCTGTTGTCTGTTTGATTTACAGCATCAAGACACTCCAACGACAGCCGGTGACTGTATTTGCATTTGCTCTTTAGGAGCTTTTGTTGTTATTGGTGGAGTCGACTCAGGTTTCAGATTTTATCTCCACACAGGAAGTTATTTGTGCTTGTACTGGACATTGTACGCAAAACAAAGGCTGGTATACTTTTTGCATTTCGCTCAGCATGAAAGGCAGCCTTTAGTCGGTGGGACTGTCTTTCTTTGGTCTTCTCCTTTTAAAATGTCATGCTGCACAGTTTCTCAGCTCACACCCAACAGACAGTTCAACTAATAGCCTGTGATTCTGCTAATAATAAATTAATAAGAACCATAAACTAACATTTAGAGAACAATCATAAAATGTTCTGCAGCAGCAGAGAAAAGATGTTATCTCAAACCTCTTTAACAAATGTTCCTAATTTATTGTGTTTTGTTAGGCCTATTTCTGAATAGAATAATGAGATAATGTGTCAAGAACTTTGCACAGAGGGTGAATGATAGCTTTTAAACCAGCACAGTCTAACACAGTTTCATTATTTAAGACTGGTGACAGAATGATCTCGTTTTAGAGCCATTTATTCATCTTTTTTTAAAACTTAAGAGAAGCAATGAGTGTCAAAAATTTATACTAAACTATAATGAAGGTAGAAATTTATGAAGTTGCTGAAGTTTCTTTATCATTTAGACATTTTGTCCATATGGAACCAGTGTTTCAGGAGCCTAAACCTGCAATTTTTTAAAACTAGGTCCCAATGGGGAAAAATCTGAAAATACAAAATGCTGTTTCCATGTTAGCAATACATACACATCTTCCCTGAACCAATGACGCCATAACTGCTTGAGCAAACCCCACTAACACCTCCATAATGTCGGGTTACAGTGTTGTGTTTGTGCTGATCAAGCTACAGAACATGATATGGCATTTACGGCAAAATCTTCTGCTCCTCTACTCTCACTGTCAGAACAGCAAATAGGAGCTGTTTATGCACGCGCTCCAAGTTTTATATTGTGTTTAGTGCATTTTTGTCTCAGCACCACTTAGAGGCCTGGCATATTTACGGCAGTGCTTGCAGTGTTTCTATTTTTAAGGATGTTGCTGTAGCATCTTGTCATATCAATATCCAAAGGGTGTTGCATTCATCAAGAACTTCAGGTTTGTTCTGACTGAAAAACTTACAGATGCACCAAAACACAACATTCCTGGAGTTTTGGGGAATCAAATTTTCCAGATCTGAACTTTGGTTTCACTGGTAACTCCTCTTCAGCAGATGGTGGTGTGTGTTCATTGTGTGCTCATCTGGGACAACAACCGAAAGTAAATCAATAACCATGTTACAAATGGACACAAGACCTTTTACTAATTTAAACAAATATCTTAATTTGCTTCAAATATTCTGTGACTGTAACGGGCCACAGTACAAAATTTTCTAAATTTAACAGAGCTGTCCGTGAATGCAACAGGGCATATACTGAGGGAGTACAGAATTTTCCATTACTCTGATTGGTCAGCTTACTGGTAAGAATGGCAGAGTGTGAGGCAGATGTTCAGTAGCTGTTTGAAGTTGTGCCACATACTAGGCAGGCATTATGGAAGTCTACTTGATGGTCATAATAACTGCCTTTGGTGTGGACTTTGTATCATATACACTGATGGGGAAACCCCAAAAGCATAATACGACTTCTTTCATAGAAACCTCTCTAAATCAGGAGGTGTAGATGTAAGATGTACCATAGTAGTTTAGATTTCCTTTTGTTGCTCTCTAGTCATTCAGTCACATTTGAGTGGGAAGCAAAAGATGCTGCATAAGTTTGACTTCCATATTATCTGTACTCATTCAGTGACTGTTGAACAGAACGGGAATTCTTGGCCCAGATGTTTATTATTTAGACTTCTGCTGGCTACATTAGCAATACGGACCTCTGCTCCACAGACATAATCATTAAACTAAAGTTAATAAGTTCTCTCCTGTATGCAGCATTTTTAATTTACACTCTAACAACCCACACTTCCCACAGCTTCTCTCCTCCAGCACTCTGGCTTTATTTCTGGAAGTGGTTTTGATGATCGGATTTGTCTCAGGTGTTGAATTCCCACCTTTTCTTTTAGTCCAAACACAGCCAGCTTGCTCAGAAAGCAGGTGGAAAGGAGGGCGGATCCACACCTGCAGTGTAACGCTGGAGGGGTGACAGGGCTTCCTGTTCACTGCACACTTCTCTTCCCTCCTCCGTGAATGAAGTGCTAATGATGTCATATTTTACATGCTGTGTTTGGCAGGTAATTCGTGCTACAAAACAACTGATTTTGCAGTGCTGATGCAGATGGCGATAAGGTCATCATCAGCCCTCCTACTGGAACTCAGTCAGGGCTTTCTGGAGTTAAGTCACGCAATATGCAAGCAGTGTGGTTATCACGCAGAGCAGAATGAAAGTAAAGCCAGGTGGGGAGCGTTGTGAGTGCATGATTGAGTGTTTAATAGGCGTGCTTTGACTGTAGCAGGAGAGAGCTTCCTGAAGTCCATTGATGTTTAATTGAAACAGTGTGTGTTGGGAGCTGCGCTGCAGATGTGTGTGGAGGAATACGCCAGTCGTGGTGCTGCTCTGGGATCCCTGCAGCGTTCTTATATGCAACACCCCACAAAGACCACTTCAGAGAATTTCTGACAGCAGTTGTGGACATATCCTGCATTTTTCTGCTTGTTTGTCTGTAAATAAGTGTTTTAGTTCTTCTCTTTTTGTGCGTGAATGTGTGAAAATAGCACTCAGGTCCAAGACAAAAAGAAAAACTTACATGCCAGCATGAACCACCTGTGCAGACAGCGTGACCTTCAGCCTCTAACCCCCTCAACTTATGACCCTGGGGTTAAAAGAAGTGAGGTTGCACTCTGGCAGACGAGATTTTTACACCTGCTTCTCAGCTGTTCATGTTTCTCTGTGTCTGTGACTATATATCACTTGTAATGACAGTTAAAAAGCCAACGCTAGGCCAGAAAACAAAGCTTTACATTCTGCAGTACAGATGTTAAGATTCAATAATGTGTCACCTGCACCAAAAGGTTTATAAGGTTGGTTCAGTTTGTTAACTTTGTGTTTTTATTTGCAGAATCATGGTTATTTGTTGCATGAACCAAAACTGGAGCACGGCCCACATCTTTTTTTTAAGCTAGTCATGATCTGACCTGAATGCAGGAATGTTTTATTCATCCTCGGCTTTAGTGTCATTAAACTAAGTGCCAGATATGCTGATAAACCTTTCTTAAAAAAAAAAAAAAAAGGGACATAATGCTCTTATTTGGTCTCCTTAAAGTTCAGTATATTATGGTGTATTTATTCCTTTATAAATGTAAGTAAGAAAATGCATGTTTGGTTGATTATTTCTCCCATTTAATAATATAAGTTGGTGGAGTATTATACATCATTGGAAGGTCTAATTAGTCGCTTTTATAACAAGGTACAACTTATAAGGATCATGCTTCTGTGGGATGAGCAACACAGCTAAATGTGTTGGTGGCGCCCCCAAAAATGTGCCGAAACCAATGGAATACTGCAATGCAATATTTGAGATTCTTGATGGATTAGATGGTTGCACTCTTCCACAATAATCAGGAAAAAACATACTGGCTGTTTTTTATTTTACACTGTCAGGGACCTCAGTAGTGTGGAAGATCCATATGCAGCCACACATGGTCTCCTCCCCATACTGGTCACCAGTCTGGTCACATTTAGCTGTGGGATGGCATCCCATTACTCAACCAGGAGTTGCTGAAAGTCAACCAGTGTGGTTCTGTTGGTCATTCTAGCACGTACAGCAAGCCCATGCTAAACCAGGGAGAATTCAGCTGGACTGAGGTCTAAACTCGTGGCAGACCATTCCATCTTCTCCACTCCCAAATTCTGGAATTACTCTGATAATCCTGCCTCGGGGGGGGGGGGGTGTCAGATCCTGGAGGTCTCAGGTCTCAGATTCTGGAAATATGGAGTCGCCACTGGTTTCAGAATCTTATTCCTATGTATCTGTCTATGAATTAGGTGCCAACGAGGAGCACTTAGATCTCAAAACAAGATTGAACATCAGTCTACATTTTTATCAGTTCCCAGAGTCAGAACCAGACCTGAAGAAGCTGCATTCAGCTTCTTTGCTCCAAATGTCTGGAACAAACTCCAGCTGAAACATCCAGAGTTAAAGACCCACCTGTTAATTAATCATTAAAAATATTATTACAGCTTCATATTGTGGCTTCAGTCAGCCATCATTTTGTCATTGATCAGCATCACTACTGATCAAACGACAAACATAAATGGTTTTTAAACTAAACTCAATCCCTGCTGAGAATCTGAAGTAAAAAGTAATGTTTTATATATATATATATATATATATATATAACTGTATATATAAATATACACACTACTCACATAAAGTTAAGGATATTTGGCTTTTTGTACGATGTCAGAATGAATCTAAAATCCACTACAACCTTTTCAGGTGAACTGAAATAAACTTTCTCTAAACTTTTCAATGCACATGTACATTGTTCAATGGTTAAATATTTATTCTGCATCATTATGTTCTCCAAAAATCGAAAGTTGAATATCCCTAACTTTTTGTGAGTAGTGTGTCTGTGTGTATGTATATATATGTATATGTGCGTGTGTGTATATATATATATATATATATATATAATATCACGCAGGCCATGTGCATGAGGGGCCTGGGGGCCAAATTCAATCTATAACATCAGAAAAAAAATTACTCTCCACTTGCAACAACATTACGCTTAATTAAAGTTCAGCTGCTCACTGAAACAGTGTGTTTGATGTGTGTTTCTTTAGCATGTATCAAAGCACACTGTGAGTGTCAGAGCTTCTGTGATCAGATAAGTGGGAGTGAACATTTGGGAATGGGGGGGGGGTCGTAGCTGGAAGCGATTACAAACAGCAGGTATTCTCAGCTTTCTACTTCTCCCTTTCTTTGGCAAACATGAAAGCATGTCATCTCATGCGCTGAAAGCTTTTCGTGTTCACCTGTGATGTGGGGAAAAGGTGGTGCATGTGTGTGTGTGAGAGAAAGCATTCAGAGCTCCTTGTCTTATTTATGAGGTCAGCTGGGTTGGAAGAATGTGAGTGTTTGTAACAGAGACTGACCTCCTTAGGGAAGAGAAGGAGGCAGACCAGTCGAGTACAGACGCACACACACACATGTTCTTCCCCATTTCTGCAGTTCCTCGAACACACACTCATCCATGCCCTCTCAGATAAACACATACAGTCGGCTCTCCGTCTGTCTGCTGGGAAGGAAATGCTGTTTCTCTGATGGATGTTGGTACTGTTGGCTAGACACCCATCCCCCCTCTCTGTTTCCCTCTCTGTCTTTCTCCTTCCATCAATGCCTATTGTGCCTGTTTACCAGATTACAGTCCACAGTGCTTTGATGGAATTAGGCCTCTTAAAGCTGGGCTTACTTTATTTTTCAGCCTGAAACAGGAAGAAAGATATTCAGTGGCCCACAGTGAACCCACCACTACAGGCCCATAGTGCATATTTTATTGGCAGGTGTGAAACTTTTTCACCTCCATTATGTGCTTTCAGGACAGCATATCCATTTGGTTTCTGATCTTTCCAGCCTCCATAATGATATTAATGGTCAATATCCTCACCCGAGCACCGTGTGCACTCGTTAGTAAATCGTTTGTCTGCACTTTCCAGCCCTTTGCAAGCACATTCCTGCATTTCCACATGGTTAGAATAGCATGAATTGCTCTGAATGTGTAATGTTGTAAAGCAAAAATAAAAATCGAAGTCTAAAACATCATGAAAAATGCATTATTGTGCAAATGTCACCTACTGTAGATTTGATGCATCTTAGGTATTCAAAAGTCATGTTTTCTGTTGATAGGGAAGACTGCTCAACACTATTTACAGTAAACAATGTTTTCTTTCTGCTAACGCAGCTTGATGTAACTCCACCAACACAATTTAGCTCCCAAGTGTTGATCATCTGCCTTTTGAAACCGTTTTTATAAGCAGTTATTTATTGCTCAATAGCAGTTAAACTAAAAAAAATTGGCTTAAAAAAACCCCACTTATTCTGAATCTTAATTTTGAAATTACTTTCCAGTCTAAATTTCCCCTTTTCATTAAATTAACCATTTATGTTGTCATTGTCCTCCTAAAACCCCTTGAAGAACCATGGGAAGTTTTTGGATTGAGATTTATTTGGCATACTTAAGATAAACTTGGGTGTCATCAGTATATCTGCAAATACTAATATTTATCCAAGGAAAACATTAGGAGGTTTTAGTTTTCCAGGTGTAGGAAGTTAGGGTTTCTGTTGCCAGAAGATTTCTTTAGTAAAAATACAAAAACTACATCATTAAAGCAACTCTATATGCCTTTCTCCCCCTAAAACTCTACCTCTGACTGGTTTTGATGTCATCCTTTCATTATACATATATTCCTGGAGCTGTTGACAGCTGTATTTTGCTTTATGCACATCTAAGCAACTGCACATCAACACACTGGATGTTTTGAACACCATGGCTCATTCAGCAAAGAATCAGAAGAGGACATTATCGGAGGAAGTGAGGAAAAGTGAGAAAATGACATAGCAAGGGATAAGACAAGAGTAAACAGTGGACTGATTTTTACTGGATGGAGAGCGCTCAGAGAAGAGACAGATACCAGAATAGCCTTCTTTAGGGGGCACCAGAGTAAAAATCTGCCATAGTTTAGGAGCGCCACATTAAATGACCTATAAGTTAAAAAAATAATTAACACATAAACGCCAATTCCTGTTTTGTTTTTTTTAGGTTGGTTTCAGCTTGTGCAAATATCTACTTGTGATACTACAGCTGAGTTAGATGAGACAAAACTTTATATTTACCAGTCGTCTACATCTCTACCCTCCCATATGACCACAAACTCTGGGTTATGATACCAAAAACAACTTTACAAATACAAAAAGTTTGGGGATATAAAGACTAAAAGAATCTCCCAAAGTTGGTTGGATTTATATTTCAACATTGGATGAGAAGTTTGAAAATCCAGAAGAAACTTGATATCTGGCTCCTTAGATATCACTCCATAGTTATGTAATTTAGAGTGCCTCGTGGGCAGTCAGCTGATTTAGAACTCACTAGAACTTTTTAAGGACCTTGTTGTAGCCACACAGCGATTTAACATAGGTGTCATCGGCATATCTGCAAAGATAAATATTTTATCTATACAAGTAAGAGAAAACCGTGAGATATGATGCAGTAAAAATAAGAAAAAAGAAGAATCCCAGGAAGGCCCCTTGTGGAATTTTGTTGTGTAAAGGAATGCAAGAACACTGATGTGATTTGTCAGTGTACACATTTGCGTACATGCCAGTGTGGGTACATGGGTGCGCTGATGTTGCTGAGGTGTCGCCGGGCTGTCTCTAGGCCTTTTGTCCAGTCCTGAGTTATGTGGAGCTGCATCTTCATTCCAGTCTTTGTCTAGCCCTGCTCTCCGTGCTCTCCCGTGGACCGGCGCCCCTCATCCTATTTGTCGTGTTCTCTTAATTGCTGACCACAATGCTGTGACCCTGTAACCTTTTCCAACAACAGGGAAATTTATAGTGCTCCTCCCATCACACTCCCAGCCACTCATCCAGCCAATCAGGCAAATGCACGGCTGCCTTTCTTGCTTGTCACCCAAAGTTGTTTTTTTTTTTTTTGTTTTTTTTAGGATATAAACGTAGAACTCCTGCAGTGATATCAGTGACAAAGCACACTGTTTTTTATAGACACATGGCAAACACAAATTTCTTTCACAGTAAGAGTTGAGGCAGGCACCAACTTTTTCACCCCGACGACAGCAACAGTGCTGGTTGCTATTGGTAGCAGTAGCTATGGTGATGGCAGCCTATAAAGGGATCTTCGATTTGAAGGATGTCCAAGGACCAGACAGGGCAAAGGGAGGGAGAGAGAAGGGGGTGCGCCCTCATGTATGGATAGCCAGCACCCTTGTGGTCACGTGAGGACACAAGCAGTGATGTTGGGGTGCAAGGTCATAGTTTAGTGCACAAATGATCCCAAAACAATCCCCCATTAACATGTTAGCTGTAGTGACATGAGACGCATCAATGAACCAGATTGTGTCCCTAAATACACCCGTCAAATCCCCCTAAATCATGAAGCTGCAAGAGAAAGAGTGTCCCATCTTTTCTTTCACGCCAAATTTTTATACTGTTTACCACATTGTAGGATATTTTAAAGAAGGAAATGGTGACCAACGAGGGGGAAATAAAATACAAAAACCTAGATTGCAAAGGAACTTGTTCATCCTCATAATATTCCTTATAAGATGTAAACATCTTTGTTCAGCTCAGGAGTGAGTAACAAATTTACTAGATTCCCTTATTTTTGTTGCTATATCTTTGTTTCTTTAAACTGCCTGTAAAGCAACAAAATGAATCTGTTTTCTCGTATATGCATGGGTTAGGATGATATGTTTGCAAATTAGCCACTGGACACTAGTGAGTCATCCAATGGGCTGCCACTCACTAAAAGATAAATAAATATATTAAGTTTTAATGTATAAAAATGCTGTTGCTGTACATGTCTGAGGAAGTAAAATATTGTGTGTGGGGGGAAAAGGTGGTGTTGTTTTTTGAATAATGTATGCATCAGAGGGTTAAACTTATCCAAAATCTTTACTCAATAAGAATGCAGCAAAGCCAGTGGGCGTTTAATGCAATGTCCTTAAACTTATGACTATATTTTGGCAGCTTAAAGTTTGACCAGTTACTCATCTTTTGACCCATAAGAATGCTCAAAAGTCTTATCATTGACTGTATTATCAAACAAAAGACCCGCAAAGCAACTTTTAGCCCTTAAAAATAAGTTTTTGACTGGTTTTGATGGGACACCAACATTCATCATGCACATTTTTGAGCCGTCCGTGCCCAGTGGCGTCCCGAGGCCCAGAAACTGCACTATGCAACTTTTGCGTCCGGGACAGGGCCATGACGTTGCAGCCGACTATTGGTTGCGCACCGCGTCATTTGCTAGTAAACAGATATGAACACAGCAGGTGTTTTGAACGCGCATCATGTCGGATTTGGCAAAGAAACGCAAGGAACATTACCAGAGGAAGAGGGACAGAACAAGAGTCAAGATAAGACTGTCATTTACTGGCTGGAGTGAGCTCACAGTACAGGTACGATGCAAGATGGGTGCTAGTTTAGCCATCGATGGGCGCCTCACTGAGAAAACTGCTAAAAGTTCCATTGTGGGTCTTTAAAATGTTCTTCCTGCAGATGGCCTCCTTGGCTCCCTAAATTTATGAAGTTGGAAACATTGGTTGTTCATTTCTTTGAGACTATTTCTTTTAAGACACGTTGCAATGTAGAAATGCTCATTGTTTGCGATAACAAAGCCTGTCTCTATCTTTCAGGTGATCTACCGAACCCTCCCGAAATGGAAGTCCCTGGATCCATTTGGAATGGAGGGCCAGCAGCAGCTGAGGGTGACCAATATCCGAATCCGGCTGCTGAAGCATCAGGAATGTCCTTGCCAGGCCAAAGACTTCACCTCTGCAAACAAAGGTGTTCCTACTCAATACTTTGCCATCTATGACCTGATAGTGAAGGGAAGCTGCTTCTGTAACGGCCATGCTGAGCAGTGCATTCCTGCGCCTGGATACCAACCCATGAGAGACCGAACCAACCACGTGGTAAGATGAGAGCAGTCAGTTTATGTATTTATTAAAAACATGAATTTATTTTCCAAACAGGGAGATCTTTTTGGGATATTTTAGATTTTGTAGCAGTTTTAGTGAGGTATTTTTGAGTCATAATAACCTGCAGCTAGTCAGAAGAGTTCCACCAGAGATGTATTGGATAGCTTACTGCTGGGCATTAGCTTTGCATATTTAAAAGATTTATGTGCTTTTTACAAAGCAATAACAGAATTGCTAGTCACAGCTGATCCACAATGGGTCAATCCACAGGCAGCATAGAGTGTCAAATAGCTGCATGGATGTCCTTCAGATAAATTTAGCTGTTCTTAGAGTTTGTTCTGAGTAGCTGTTTATTTAGCTTAACCCATCAAAATTCCCATTACTCCACATTGACATCCACCACTGTCTACTGCACATAAATACTTCACATGACCCCACTTCAATAAAATGTGATCTTGCCTTTAATCACGGCATGTTTTCCATCACATAATCTATGCAAGTGATGTACACTTTTGCAGGCATTGAACACTGCATCCAGAGCCAATAGCAAAGCAATAAGCACCAAAAACGCGGCTTGCAAAGCAGAATAATCACAGCTCTGTGATAAGTTTTAGAGTATGACGTAGCTCTGTCGTGGGACACACAGTTACTCTCTAAGTTCTGCGTAAACTCTCAAGGAATGATAATGAAATTATAGCTGTGGTCTGTTGCTATCTTTAATGCATAAACTATATATTTAATTGTAATTATATTGCAGTGCAAACAAGCTTGTTTTCAGCTCTGATGCTGATTGCACCACTCTTCCTTTTTCCTACCCTGTTTTGACAGACTTGACATCTTTTTCCAGTCTTCATGTCTCACTTGTTTTGATAGTCATGCAGTAATCACATCCCATGGGCAGCTTTTTCACGTGTTCTTGTGAAATCAAGATTCTCATTCTTGATATTTTCAGACCAAATTGCTTGTACACGTTGTGTTGGCAGCTGTGTTCATAACAGGCCAAAGACGGGGTCACCTTTCTCTCTTTTCTGCTTCTTTCGGTCAGATAAACATCTGCTTTACTGGTTAAAACAAAGTAAGGGGATAGAGATTTTAACTTGTATTTTTATGGGGGTGTTGATGTGTGTGTGTGTGTGTGTGTGATGATAAAGGTGTGAACGGACGGTGTTTTTGCTGGAGATCAACCATAAGTGTTTCACAGTGGGGCTCCTATCACGACAATCTCCACAAACAAAAATGCTGTGAAGCTAAACGCCTGTTCTGCTGTAATCAGTGAAGCTCAACAGGAAAGTGAGGGTTTCCTTTACAGCGTGTAAGCAAAGACATTTTGAAAGATAAACAACACCACTACATCAAATTACATGCTGTACTGAAATTTATATTTTTTAAGCACTGGTGGAAAAATATGAACTTATGGTTTCTTTGGGGTGTACTCTGTACTTCTTTCTGAAGTGCCTAACCAAAAAAAAAATAAATTAAATATTAAATTTTTTTTTTAAATGAATCAGTTTTTTATTTTTTCAAGGATCAGAACTAATATGGTCAGATTTTACAGTAAAAAAACAAACTTATATTGTGTATAATGGGCAAACAGTGCTATTTTGTAAGTAGTTGTTGCAAAACGACTGGCAACAAATCTGGCCAAACCTGCCCAAAAATCTGTTAATATAATAATTTCTTATTTTTCTTTTTGAAAAAAAAAAAAAAAAAATCCCAAAGCATTCAAAATACATGCTTGCTGAATATGTTTGGGGTCCTGTATACAGGAGCACTGCCAGCCTTCTCTGGTAGTCAGAAAATTTTATTGGGACAAGCAAACCATCCAAACTATGTGAAGTCAGCAAGATAAAGCAGGTGGATGTACAGTAGTGGATTGCTGTTGCAGGTGAAGCAAGCTTGGAAACGCCTTAAAGTGCAATACCACTGATGGACACTAGGCACTGTCTCTAAAACATCAGAATCAGAATGGGTCTTTATTTCCAAGTAGGTTTGCACATGCGAGGAATTTGTCTTGGGGTGATGATGCAATGAAACTAGATGAGACAGACGAAACAAAACTTTATTTAGAAGAGGTAAGTATACAGAAAGGATAAAAAACTTAATATCTTATGAAAAAAGAGAAGAGGAACTGTACATAACATAAATATATATACATATAAATATGTGTATCCAAGTAAATAGTAGCATAGTAATCTGTTGAACTTTTTCAACAATCTCTACTATCATAGTATATCTAGCCAATAAATGTTTCATTCCTTTTAAACAGTGTTGTCAGAAAAAAAAAAAAAACTTTCCATGATTAAACTGAAATTATGCCTTAATGCTCTGCACTTCTGTCCAATCAGGTTTCTTTAGCTCACCCGTATCTTTAAGGCTAATAAAATAGTCACTTTTAATGCTACATTTGCATATGCACCTGGTGTTTTAACATTTCTTTCAACCCATTGAATTGTTCTGCTTATCATTTCTGCACAGGAGCACATCACAAAATGTACTTTCAATGAGTGGTGAGGACTCATGACTCCATGCTACCCTCAACTGTGTTTAACAGCTGTATCTCCATGTTGTAAGACTTTCACCAGCTGTATTGCTGCATTGTGAAATGAACCAACTTTAATTTACATTATAGAAATTGTATACTTAGAACTGTTTTGAGTTTTTATTAGCTATTATAGCCTTATAATTGAAACATTTTAAAGCATCTATTTATGTAGCAAGCTAGATGGCTAACTAACCATCTAGAGATAGATAGATGGATGGATAGATGGAAACAGAATTGTTAGGTAATGTTAGCAAGATTTCTGCTTCCCCTTGTCATCTCTTCAAGTGGTCTGCTATTCATTAAATGAAATGATAAAAAGACCTCATAACAAAACAAGACTCAGGGATTACTTTCAAGACAAGCAGGTAAAAAATTAGATATTTTAAGTTGATATGTCAGAGCATGTTTTTGGCATTTTGCTAGATAAATTAAGAAGACTGCTAATTGCTGTCTTTTTATATTGAAGCAGATGACTTATTGGACACAGCTCTTTACATCTTGAAATCTGACTACTTTTATGCCAAGAAATTCTCTGTAGCTCTGCTGTTTTTCACAAGGATTTCCTTTCTTTGAGGGTAGAAAATCCTCTGAAACAGTCTTTAAACCATAAGACTCTAAAGCCCTCTTCTGCATTCCAATGTAATAGTAATCAAAATAATAATTGCTTTAATGTCAAGGAGCATTACGCAGGTAACTTTTTCAACAAATATTTCCCAACTGTGTCTAAGACTCATCCTTTTAACAGTAAATCTTTCTCAACTGTCCTCACAACATTACCTCAGATCATTGGACTGTGTGCCATGCGGGAGCATTTGGTAAACACACACAGGTTATATAAGTACCTTTTCCCTCCTATGAACAGTTTGCTTTGTGTTTCTGTATCAAGGCTGAGCTGCTGTTTTAGTAAAACCCAAACAAGCAGAGCAGCACAAGACAAGAGATGAAGGAAAAGATTACCAGCCACTCAGGGAAGGGAAGGGCGTACGGTATGTGTGTGTGTGGTTATGCATTTCTGGGATTCTTATGTCAGAGCTCCCACGTCCATCTTTCTATATGTTAAACATACAGTCTGACTTCATACTTTTTTTGTGTTTCGTCTACCATGTGTAAAAGGTGTGCGTTCTATCTTTGGCATGCAGTGTTTTGTCTGCTCTAAGCGTGTGTGCGTGTGCAGTAATCAGCAGAGAAAGTGGCCCCGATAGTCATTACTGCTCAGACACTGTAAGACGAAAGGGTCAGTTTGTTTGTTGTCCCTCCACAGGGGTTTTGTGGTTCAAGATGATTGCATTGTGTGTTAGCCAACCACAAAGCCAATTCCCATTTAATAACATCCAGGGCCTGCAACTGTAGCATTAGCAGCAATTAGTCCACTCAGGATGTAAATTGTTTGTATTAAGGGCTTGACATTAATCTTTTTTGCTCACAGGCCACAGCGGCTACTGGTTTTCCAAGGTTACGAGCCACTCATTATTTCCACTAGCCACAATTTTGCTGTTGGGAAATTTTGTTTAATATGATTAAAGCTGACTATGACATGGTAAAGTTTACTTGAACTACATTTACAACATTTTTAAATGTAAATTACTCTTAAACACTTTCATATCAAGACTACTTAAAATGTTTAACACTACAGGTCATTATCAAGTAGGGCTGAACAAAATGGACAAAATTTCATATCTCGATATTCATGCCAGACATCTCAATATCGATACGATACGATATGACTACGGGTTCATTAAAACCGAGCACTTTTATGGAAACTTCAGTTTTGTTGGTGACTTCCAGAGCTTTATATGCAGGACAAGCACAGGGGAAATCTATATCTTTTATGTAGTTACTTTTGCGATATTAATATCTTGAATGTTCATATCTCGATATAGATACGATAACGATATATCTTTCAGCCCTATTATCAACATTCAGCTCTGATAAGGTTATGTGTAAAGCTCCTTTTTTATGAAAATATTCTATGTGCTAATAAAAACTGTGGTCTCTTAAGGCATAATGTAAGTGATGCAGGGAAGTAGAAGATTAATTTAAAAGATGAAAGCTTAACTGTAAAAAAGCTAACTAGAAACACTGTAAATGAAATATAAAGTAAATACTAACACAGAGCAGAAAAATCATCTGACCACAAAAGAGACCCCTTCCTCTTTTCAACGCCATAGACAGATAGTCTGCAGCATGTCAGAATGAATGCTACTGCATTGAGAAGAATGCAATACTAGGCTTCCTGGTAAAGAAAACCAGGCGGAAAATCACCTCATCCTTCTCATTTATGTGTCTCCCCGTCGCTGCGGATAATCTGCTCTTTAACCGAGGACTTGTCTTTTCAAACATGTCGCTTCCTCGCGCACTTACTGTGTCCCGGCCATGTTTAGACATCAGGAAATGTTCCAGATAAGTCAACACAGCCACACTCGCCCTTCAGCCCTGACCAGAACATTTTCTTATGCGTTCAGCCAAAACGATGTACTGTAAAATTTTCGCTCTTATGGAGGCCAGCTGGTACACATCTGCTACATCTCTGAGGTAAAAGAGCGGAACGAATGTCTGAGTGCAAATGGTATAAAGGACAAAGTTCGCACTCTTGCGGCTTTCCAGAGCAAGTCTGAAATAATAGTGCTCGAGTCCCATGCAATGTGGACAGTGGGTGATGAAGATTCAAACAACATTAAAATTCCTGCTGTATGAGGGATCTGGATTTAACATTTATTTGGTGAGAACGGAAAAGACTGCCGCTTCATTAGGCTGACTCTGAGCTGCATTCAAACATTCGTGCTTTCTTACTTTGAACATGAACTAAGCCCCACAGTTAGAATTCTGAAGATCGCACATGCAGAAGGAAAGTTAAAAGCCTTCTTTTTTAAGCTATCTATGCCCTGCTAGCACCTTGAATATACCGCTACATTATCACCCCTCGTCCCCTCCGCTTCACAACTGTGCTCTCCACAGGGACCACATGACTAAAGTGATGTTGGTCACAAATGGACCAATGAGCAAACCAAGCAGCAACCTCCGGTGGCTAACTATGAGACTACCCGGAAGAAGTCATTTTTTGTAGTTCTCCCTTATCCGCTAGGGCTGGCTGCCGGCCTTTTTCCGTCAGAGTGCCACCATGTTCATGCAATAGTCACAAATCTATTGTAACGTCATAGTGAGGAGGTTTCACGTCTGCATTTGAAGATCAGCGCTACACGTTTGACAAGAATAAGAATAAATACAGGTTTTGTTTCTTCTAGTGAGCTGAAATAAATTACTGTGGGGGATTAATTTGGTATTAATTGTTATGTTGTTTATTTGTGAATACTATGCACAGTATAAAAAGATAAAGTTAATTCAAGTTTTGCAGAATTGCCTTTGTGCCATACTTGACCAATAAGCCTTTACACTTGACTTTACACAGTACTGGAGACTTTTCTAGTTTAGTTTGAGACCTGATCAAATGGATTTTCTTCTGGTCTTAGGAGAATCCAGCTAGTTAAAAACATGCCATCTCCACAATTATATCAAATCAGTCATTTAGCCATTTTTTTCTAATCATATTATTTTGACATCATATATGGTTTTTGTTTACAATCAGCTGCCTAATCCTTGATTAAGTGGTTTATAAGGGGGACAGCTGCAGGATTTAATGCTTTTTGGCAATAATTTCTGCATCTCATCAGAAATGTAAAGATCCTAATATGGTCAACTACTAGGAGTGTCATTCCAGCCCTCTTTGTCCACAATTTACACAACTGGGTGTGTGCAGCATCCCGTGTGTACATGTGTTAATTGTCTCTTATCATGATATGGTAAACATATGAAATTGGTTGAAATACCAGCTGTCTGGACCCGATCCAGATGCTGCTGGCCCCTTCTTCTTCCTCTCTATCCATTTCCTCCCCCTCTCCCCTGCCTCCTCTTTGTCCATCCTTTTCATTAATCACTTCTTCTTGATTTTGAAATGTGTCATTAGGTCTCCTGCCCCTTAGTTGTCTGGACCTCTCATTTGTGCAATCGCTCCCCCTATTAGTGTGAGTGAAATGGTGTGTGATGTGTGTAAAGCCAGTCATGTGTGCATGTGTGTGTGTGCTCATCCAGGCTCAGTTCATGTAGAGGGCGTGTTGTTTAAAGTGCTGTTCCTATAGTATGTGGATCTGTTCTCAGAACAGTGTGTGAATCAGAGCCATTTAGGGGTTGGTGACACATCACATACCGTGGGAAACAAATGTAAGAATGGGTGTGTGTTTTTGTGCATTTTTCACTTATTTTCTGCTTGTGTGCATGTTGATTAGTGTGTCTACCTCTGTAATCACTGTATAATTGTGTGTCCTACATTACAGTTGCACGGTGTAACGCAAACAAATAAAGAGCTTCCTCAGATGCCTTGCTCCCCCCACCTCTCTCTTCAATCATTATCCAGCATGCATGGCATTCCAGCTCAAAGGAATGACAAGGAGATTGTTATTGTGCTCTCAGAGCTGCATACTTGTACTCTTCTCATACACACATACTCATAAACACACACACACAGGCTTTTCAGGGCAGAGGCCCGTTCTCGTTTCCAGCAATGAAGCCAAACAATCAACCTCCATTCACTAATTTCAGGCAAGAGACACAGAGAAAGAGATGGAGCAAGAGAGAATAAGAAAATCAAAGAATATAAAGGAGGAGTGGGGGGGACAGTAAGGGAAGAATAAATGGATATGTGGGGGATTTTCCTCCCAATCTCACTGACCTTTTTGTTCCTCCCATCTTTCTTTGAGTCTCCATCTATAAAGCTGTTTTTTGCTAATGAGGTCTTTCTTGCTTTTTCAGGTCCATGGGAAGTGTGTGTGTAGGCATAATACTGCAGGTGAACACTGCGAGCGTTGCACTCCTCTCTACAATGACCGACCCTGGCAGCCCGCCGACGGACTGACGGGAGCTCCACACGAATGTCGGAGTGAGTCTAAAAGCACCTGCACCTTTTCTTCTTAAATGAATCCATTTTAAAAACTCATCATTTTGCAGCCATAAGCAGCAGCCCTGCTGTCTTGACACTAACTTGCAACTTGAAGAATGTAAATCAATAAACCAAATTACAGGTAAAATTCTGTCAAATCACAACAAGAACTTTGATTTTCTTTCAGTCAGGACAGAATTAGCTTTTATAAAGATTGTAAAAAGATAAATTTGTCAAATATGTTCAAAATTTAATTGAAGAGGGGGTTTCATGTCATTATTAGGCACATTATTGCCTTTTATGGCACAACCATATAATTGTGTTACCTTCAGTAATTTTGAAAATACAGTATACATTAGAAAAAAACAACTTAAAGAAATGTGACATCTAGGGGTGTCCCCAAATAGTCGACAATTCGATGATTCGTTTCCAAAACTGTGCTTTGACTGTAAGTCTCCACGTTGAATAGTCGCAACATGTGGTTACCAAGCAAAGATCATACCGTCCTGCAGTAGGAGGGAGCTGAACGTTTGATTTTTACACATAGTCATTTGTTCTTTACATAATTCACGTTATAGGTCTGTTAGCAGCCGAATAATTCTGTTACTATAAGTGTGGCATAAGGCAAGATGGGCCGGGCAGGCACGTTTAAACCGCAGTCTGCCGGTGATTCGCGCGCACTGACCATTCAGCCAGAGACGTCTCTATGACCAAGTAGCCAGAGACATGATGAAGGATCCTCAACTGTCACATCATCATCATCGTTGTAGCTTCTTCCACTGATTTACAGCATCAGTCTGTCAAGGTGGAAACAGTCTGACAAACATAAACGCCATGTCTACTTTGTGTGTAATGCTCCAGATGGATGCACTGCAGGAGGATTATTCAAATTGTATCAGGAAAGAACGCGTTTTAAGGACCATAATTTCCTGAATCATGAAGCCTGCGGCTGATATCAGACTCCCTAGAGCAGCGCTTTTATCTTTGTCCTGAACTGGACCGCCGTCTCGCTGTGTCACCTGTTGAGCGGCTTGTGGAGCGGCTCCTTAAAGGCCTCCTTCCACTGAAAACCCGTTTAACTTGCTCCTTCTGAAATACGGAGGGTTTCCCCTTGTTTACTTACACTGACTTGCTAGCGTTGCGTTCCCCCCAGTCGGCTGTGCTTTCTCATCAGAGAAACAACACAAAGAAAAGAGCGAATCGGGAACAGCCTTGCCCTTCTACGTCACATTGCGAATAGCGTATCCCACGTGGGGTTTCTATCTGTCCATTGGAAGGCAGGTAACCCTCCACTACACACTAGAAGTGAAGACTTCACGGCTGTAGCTTCGGAGTTGAGAAGCTAATTAGCTAACTGTTTGTTAGCATGGCGGAACAAACTTGTTTGTCGGCTCTATTTCCTGTCTGTAACAAAATAAGAGCGGGGGGCGGAGCTTCCTTCATACACTCATGGGAGGCAGCCAATCAGACGGAAATTCATGAGAAGGACCCGGAAAAGCCTGCCGTTGGACCACAAGCCTCTCTTCTAGTATACAAATACAGCTGGATACAAAGCAACCAGAAGGTTTTTTTTAAACAGAAACGATGCAGAATGCATTCAATAATAATGGAGAACACAGAAATATTAATGAAATGACCATGGAAGTACAACTTTAATGAACGGTGGAGATGTCAGGGGAAGATGCTGTAACATTCCAGCAAGTTGTGGAATAATCATGGCTGTGATGTTCTGCACATTCCCTCCACCTCCACTCCACGCCATCCAGAGGAGAGTCTCCTGCCGGCTTTATTGTTAACGAAGCGAGGAGCACAACTCTCCTGTTCATCACCTTTTACTGCACTTTCTAACTTTTACTTCCCGTTTTACATGGATACTTTGTACTTCATTACGAGCCTATTTTTTGTTATTGTGTAATTAATTTATTTATTCAGTGAAGGTTATTCTATTGGAATTCCTCTTTATATGTTTGATATTTGGACCGTGCGCCGCGCGCAGACTGTTGCACCCTTTTAATTCTCTTTCCCGACTTTAAATTGTTAAGCAAAAAAGAAAAAAAAAAAAATATATATATATATATATTAGGTTTATGCCTGCAGTGTTAACTGAAAGATAAAAATCAAATTAATGAATTGTTTCACACCAACATACCTTGTAGTTTTCTTTTTGTTAAATATTTTGCTAAATAAGGATTGAAACGAGCAGACATGTTTTACAGCCTAATCGGTGATATAGAAAAATGAAAGTTCACGGAGACTGTCCTGTTGTTATCTTATGCCAAGTGAAAAATTTTATTTATTTAATGAGGTGTTAAAGCTTTTTCTATGGAGCAGGAAAAGACGCAAATGAGATTATTGATTAAAAGGAGGGGGGGGGGGAAAAACATGATTCGACTATCGTCGACGAATGGCATGTTCTGACGAATCAGGTTTGACTATGAAAATTCTTAGTCGAGGACACCCCTAGTGACATCACTCCATGTCACGCCTTAAAAATTCACTTTTTAAGGCGTCAGATACAGAGGGGTGTCCTTAAAAATTCACTGCTGCCCCTTTAAGATGCCTCATACTGTTTCCGACACGCCCACTCCACTCATAACAACACTCTCTTGCTCTGGTGGGGCGGAGCTTAGCAAGGAAGGGGGAGGAGCTTTGTGGTAGCAGCCATATTGATTTTCACAGGAGATTCAGGGATTTTGCAAATATGCGTAAATGAGTCAAAATAAACCCCGGGGCATGTTTTACAGAAAGGGAATGACATAATAACATAATAAAAAGCTCAAAGTCAATTTTGCATGTTACCCCCTACCCCCTTCCTTTAAAATATCTTGTGTAAATACTGTATATCACCAAAAAAAACACTAGTGTTGTTGCTGATGTGTTCACTTTTTCCCTCACACACCAGAGTGTAAATGTAATGGACACGCTCAGACCTGCCGTTTTGACTGGACGGCGTGGCGTGAGTCTGGTCAGCGGAGTGGAGGCGTGTGTGACTGTCTGCACAACACAGAAGGCCATCAGTGTCAGAAATGCAAAGCTGGCTTCTACAGAGACCCCCAGCGACCGCATGCCGCCCCAGACTCCTGCAAACGTAAGACACACACGCATCCTCCTGAACATGCTGCTCAATTCAGGGAATTTCACACTGAACAGTCCTCAAGACCTGGTTCAAGACTGGGACTCTGTGTAATTGGGGGTTGAAACACAGCTTGAGTGAGTTTGCGTTCTAGCTGCACTTAGTAATACAAACCAAACCTTTTGAATAACATATTTCCATCCTTACTTGAGGTTACACTGCATCAAAAATACTGCAAGAGAAAACAAGACAAACAAAGGAACTCATCTACTTGTTAATAAAAGGTGACTTTAAAAGTAGAAAACTAGATAAAAATGATTTTACTTGACTTTTTAAAGGGGAGAACATTGCTTTCCATCACAGGTTATAAATATATCATGTTATGTTATAAATGTTATCTAATATTGTGAATTTATATAATATGACTCTAACAGTAAATATTATTGGTTAACAGTGATTTAGGACTCTAGACAGTGAGACTCAAAACTTTGACCTTTGAAACACACCATAAGATGTCAGAAAGTGTGATAAATCATACCTGCGGCGACAAAGTGTTGCTGGTGTGAATCATAACATTAATCTCATACACACCGCACTGGCACAGTTCTCTTACTCTTCTGAGGAATGTTGAGGGTAGAGATCACAAGCTGGGACGTGCTGGGTAACGCTGAATCCTAACGGGCACCTGGCTATGATTTTGTGTGTGTGTGTGTGTGTGTGTGAGGCGGCAGACGGCCTGCACTCTATTCATGGTTTACATCGTAGTTAATAATCAGATGGCGGCATTCTTTCGTCTTGACTCAAGGATCAACACAAGACTCCCGCTTGTCCATCTTGCCCCACGTTTCCATTTTTCAGATATGATTCAGAGCTCAGGTTGCCTCGGGGGTAATCATTGTCAGGGGTTGTAAATGTGTGAGGGTCTTCTCTGAGTGCACAGATGGGTGGTTTGAGCGGCGTGCTGCCCTCCGCTGATGAGACGAACTTTAAGTAAACATTAGATAGTCATCCATAAACAGAGCCGTGGCTACATTCTCCCTCTGATTATCTGTCAGATTTGGCCAAATGAGCTCAGTCCTGCAGCTATGCTGGACTTGAACACGTGTCTTTTTGTTCTCATGAACATACATCTCGTTTAACTCTACACTATTGCCAAGCAGCATCCGACCATTCAAAAACACAGTCAGCAGACCTTCTCTGCTCTATCAGCCCAGTTTTCCCCCTCAGAGTTGTCATGCTTTTTTGTATACAACAACAAATACTCTCATGATGATACACTTATTTACCAAAATGAATCTGTGCACACTAAAGAAAAAGAAATTATATGAGCTTAATACAATAAGCAGTAAAGAAAAAAACAGGAAATGAGTATTTGGAAGGTTTATCAGTTGTCGGTTTGAAGAAAAGTTCAACATATTTTTAGATAGGAATCCCCATTTATTGCTTTATACAGTATGTACATCTAGAGCCATAAACAAGGACATTTTGCGTATTTACATTCCCATATAATTTTGTTTCATGAATAATGTCTATGCAGGTACTACCCAAAAAATTAGAGTATCCATAAAAAGTTCTTGTATTTCTGTAATTCAACTTAAAAGGTGCAATTTCCATATTGTATAGATAAATAATATGCAAATTAATATAGTTCAAGCTTTTATTTGTGTGGATGTTGCCGATTAGGACTTGCAGCTTAAGAAAACCTCAAATTCAAAGACTCAAAAAATTAGAATATTGCATGAAATCAATTATAAAAGGATTTTAAAAGCAAAAAAGTCAGGCTCTCTAAAATATAATCTTGCATCTGTACTTAGTACTTGGTTTGGGCTCTTTTGCATGAATGACGGCCTTCACCCGGCGTGGCATGGATGCTACCAGCTTGTGGCATATCTCAGGTGTTATGGAAGACGAACATGCTTCCAATTTGAGGTTTTGAATGAATATATGAATAAATGAATGAATGAATAACTCTATTGCAGACATAGGTCCATAGGCTTAAGGACTTTTCTTAAGCAGCAAGTCCTAATCAGCAACATCCAAACAAATAAAAGCTTGAAATATATTGTTTTGCATATTATTTATCTATACAATATGTAAATTGCAACTTTTAAGTTGAATTACAGAAATACAAGAACTTTTTCCAGATATTCTAATTTTTTGGGTAGTACCTGTAGTTCTCAAGAGTTGTTCCACTTAAAGTTTATTGAGATGAGATTCTACCCATTTATGGAATTTTTTATATATATATATTTGCAGCCAAAATCTCTCTGAAATGATCAACATCCTTCAAACATCCAGTTGTAAGAATTTGTCTGTGAACTTTGGATAAAACTTCTTCAACATTATCATTCAAAAGGCAAAATACCTGATCACAATGGAGAGTAGAGGGAATCATTTTACCCAAGGATTACATTACATTTTCTGAATTTTGCTATAAGATTGCACCATATGATAACAGGAGCTCTGATCTTGTTTGCAGTGCCAACAAATATCACATTCAGATAAACCCATAATGTGCATTGACACGGGTAAAATACATTCAGTTAATCATCCTGATCTTCACTAATTTGGATGTTTTGTGAAGAGTTTTCCGGGATATTTCCAAAACAGTTTATTAATTTACAGCTCTTCAGTTATTTCCTGATACATAATTTAATAACTGATATAATTTTGGTGAAATTTAGATTGATATAGTCTCGGTATCCGTCTGATAGCTTCTCCAAAGTATTTACAAAAATGAGACGTTATTTGAAGAAGTATTCAATGCTGCATGCAGCAATTTTCCACCATATCCATCGAGGTTATAATCAGATGTTAGAGATCAGTGGTCTTACATCAAGAACAAAAAAAAGAAAAAAAATGTGTGTATGGTCATATTCATTAAGTGTTTTACTGTTTGTTCAAGAAAAATTTCCTAACAAGTGTCATCCGTCCGTCCATCCATCCATTTTTGAGGTGAAGGCCACCAGTCAAAGCACAGACGCCCAGCCTTCAGTTCTTCTGGAGGGCCTGTGAAATGTTACCAAGCATCTCTACAGCATGTCTTGGGTCTACATCAACACCTCCTCCTGGTGCATCATGTCTGAAATACCTCCCAAGAGAGATGTCTGAAATGCATCCTGACAAGATGCTTGACTCATCTGAACAGGTTCCTTTCAATGAGCAGAGTGACTCTATTCCATCTCTGCATTCGTACCCTTAAGGATGCACCACCTAACCACCCTCCATAATTGGCTCATTTTTCTCACTAGCAGTCACAATATCATTGGTCACAACTCAGAGCTCAAGATCAACTGACACTGGTAAACAATAGTGCAAAGGAGTTCAAATCCTCCAGTTATGGCAGCACCTTCCGTCCTTCCTGACCTGGAGTAAGCAGTCCATCCTTTCCCAACTGAATACCATGGCCTCAGACTGGCGGTTTCTAATTCTCGCCTTTGCTTCTTCAAACTTGGCTACAACCTGCCCCAGTGCCTAGTAAAGGTCTCCACTCAATGAAGCTACACAACCACATCAACTGTAATCCTAAACTGGAAATCCTCCAGAACTGGGCTGTCTAAACATTCTGTTCATGAAGGTTGTGGACGGAATGGTGACAATGGGGCAGCCTTGGGGGAAATCAAGCTTGTACTTGAAATGAGTCTGACTTACTGCCAACTACATGAACCAAGCTCTTACACTGGTTGTACAGGAACCAAATGACCCATAACAAGGGGTTCAATGCCCCATAGTTCCAAAGCACCTCCCACAGGACACCTCAAAAAGCATAGTCTACATTCACACTGCATGCCTTAATGCTCAGTTCTAAATTATTTTGCTCAGATCTGATTTTTCTTTTCCCAGGTTGCTGTTCACATTACAAGACATGAGGTCACACACGACATGCTGTGTTTTCAGAGATAAAAGTCCTTGCGCAATCAGAGCAAAAGATAAAATAAAAATGATGATAGTTATTGTTTTCTACTTGTGCCCTGTCTCCACTGGTGCAGAATTGTGAAGTCTGTCTCACCTGAGGTTGTCTTGAAAAAAATAGAATGTGAATCTGATTTAGTAGGCTACCGCATGTCAAAGTTACCTGGGTCTGATTTGGGCTGACTGTCATTACAGAAGATTCAATATGAGTCACATTTGGAGAAAAAAGTCAGATTTCAGCCACTTTTCCCTGCACGGTGTATAAATTACAAATGTTTTATAGTATGGCTAAAATATCTGAATCTGGCACCAGTGGTGAGGATATAAAACTGTTATTCTGCTGTTTACAGCAGGAAAGCTATAGTCAAGGCTCTAGCAGCTCCAACCCTAGGCCAAAGCTGACTGAGAAAAAGTATTACCCTGAGGCAGAAAACGTCTCATTTTGACATCCTGGCAATGGGCCGTATCAACTCTCTAAATACATCAGTGTTGCAGATTATCATTGCTGCTAAAACAACACCAGACTGGTATTTCCCCATCATTCTTTCGAGTTCTCAGTCATCCTGCAGCGTGTGCATCAGTCTTTTTACAAAAGCAGCATTTTTTTGCCTTGCTGTTCAGCTTATGAGAACGACGTTGAGCTGATGAATGCAGTTTGAACTTGTGCAGCCTCCTTTGGTATTTTCCACAATCGTATCTCTGCATCTCTGATAAGGTCAAAGAAACTGATGCACTAACTTCTTTGCAGCAGCTGTGATGTAGGGTTTGAATTTCAGTGATTAGATTGGGTGTTGTGCATATTTGTTACACCTGAGAGCTCACCTGCTAGGTATCTATAGCAGCTAATGATCCTTAAAGATGGCTGATTGATGGGGAAAAAAGGAGCAACAGCATGCTTGGAGAACCCCTGAGATGAAGGTACAGGTTGTGAAATCCCACCTTGGCGGCTTGCTGACAAAAGAGGAATTTCCCTCTATTGCGAGGAACATATTTTTCATACCAGCCTATGAGGGGCCCTGGAGAGAAAGCTTCACGCAACCAGCACACCCAGCACACCCAGCACACCCAAACAGTTTAGCAAAAGAGAGGTTGCGGTGTGTATTTATGAGTGCATGTGCAGGGAGATTGTTGTCTGCAGTGGTTGCTCAGGCAGGTGTCTTGTCATGTCTTAGTACACGCTCATAAAGTTTTCATTGTCTGAGCTCTTGTAGCTGACAGGTTTCCTAGATACACACATATTTACCTATAGGAGTGGTGAAGTGACTCTTTCATATGCTCGTAAATTCTCACAAGCTTACCAAACACATCATCAACCACACGTGTTCTGGTTTTACATGAAACCGAGGTGGAACTGTATAGCCTACTGTCAATGATTAATATGTGAAGGCAGCTCACTAGACAATAGTGCAGATATGGCCTTGTGGGCATGCTAAGTATAAAAACGTGATATCTTTATGATTTTATGGATACTGTGCAGCTTGGTCTTATGATAAGCTTTATTATCTTTGCCCTCCTGAGAAATTTGTCTGATTAACCGTCTGGTTTGATGTTCAGGGAGGTTGATGTGACATTGTCCTTAAGGAGCAAAGGCCAAATGTGGAAAATCTTGAACTTTAGGATGAACTCCCATCACAGGCCAAAAGGAAAAAACTTTAAATCATGTCTCCATCTAGAGAAGCCATAGTTCTTGAAACATCTTCTGTGCAATAACTTAGGTAGAAGAATACAAAATTATTTGCATTAAATGTCTGATGACAGATCAGTGAGAAACAGTGGAAACGCGCATATCCCAGGCAATGAGGACTGGATTCTGGATAAAAGTGGAAATAGGATGAAGAGAAGAAAACCGCACACCAGAATGAGCTCCCAAGGGTTAATTGAAATGTGGCATTTCAATAAACCCTTTGGAGCTAATTTCGGTGTGCGGATTTCTTTTTTTCATCCTGATGACAAAACAGTCCAATGCTGAAACATAGTCAGTGTGCAATGATGACTTAAAAGTGGTTCCCTCCTTTTTTTTTTTAATCTGTACCACTCACATTGTACACCACTGCTACTTGCCTTCTGTAACCTCTAAAATTACCATCTTGGACAAAATTTTTCAGTCTTAATTCTCCTCAGGGGGTATTTTTCTTTAAGGTGTGTTTATTTTTATTTATTTAACCTTTATTTATCCAGGAAAAGTCCCATAAAGATTAAAAACCTCTTTTACAAGGGAGGCCTGGTGTAAGATGCAAGGTGTAAGAACAAATGTTCACTCTACTATGCCTGTCTAGAGGGGTACCCCAGGGCTCTTTGTTTGCCCCCCTTGTTCTCGTAAGAAACACTTTTTTAAATCCATTCATTAGCATGCATGGCTTTTTGTATCACTGCTATGTAGACGACACTCAACTATCTATTCACACCAAATGACCCCGTGGTCTTAGCTTGTTTCTGGGAGATATCCCCATGGATGAAGGAATGTCAGTACATAAGTAAACTTCTCAGAAATTGAACTGTTGGTCATTCTAACCAATAATCTCATCCAGCAGATGCAAATAAGGGTCTATGCCAACTCTCTAAACCTAATCATACAGGCTTGCACTTCTTTTTGACCACTGTACTTTTATGTTGTCTAATATTTCTTACCCTACCTACTAGGCCATCTCAGCCCAGATTGTTTTCATATGTTGCTCCACACTGGTAGAAAGAGCTGCCAAATGGTATCAGGGCATTAACTTCCCTCTGCTTTTCAGAATCTCTAGAGACTTCTCTTGCAAGACTACTCTTCTTCTTACCTTATGGGGCAACGCCAAAAATGACATCACATTGCCTGGTGCTTTGGTGTTGGTCACACACCTCCTAATTTTTCTAATTAAAAAGTGGGCCAAGTGTTGTCTGGGTGCCACATTTAAAAAAAGGGATGAGGTTGAGGCAAGACTGTGCAAGCAAGTCTGATCATGCTTAAAACCAAAAGAAGCAGAAATTGTTACACAAATAGATGAATAGAGTAAATGAAAAGCTTAAAAAGTACAAACGAAAAGTTGAAGCCACTTTCAGATAACACTTCAGAATTTCCTCCAGGACTGTAAGCCTTCAATTAGCCATGCTCTTCATAAATAAAGTAAGTTTGTTCGATCAACCCAGCTTATCATTGGATCTAAAGGTAATCATTTAGAACAGGGATCTCCAACTCCAGTCCCCGAGAGCTGCTGGCCTGCAGGTTTGGGATGTTTCCTTACTACAATCCCTCACTCAAACGAAAAGGTCTGCACAAGCCTTTTAATGGCCCATTGATTTGGGTCAGGTGTCTTGTAACAGGGAAACATCTAAAACCTGCAGGACAATAACTCTGGACGACCGGAGTTAGAGATCCCTGATTTAGATTAAGTTTCTCCTTGTTCAGATCTAAATTACCCCAACATATCTGTCTGTCTTTTGAATCTCCAAAGCTACAAACCTAAAGATCTTCCTCTTCAAAACATTAACAATAACTAAGCCATCATCATGTTTGTGTGAATTATGTACTTCTTGTTTGACTTCTCTTGCTATTCCAGACATGTAGCAGTGCCTTTTTCACAATAGTGACATAGACCCTTTGAAATAAAGACTGCAGTGACAAAAGCATGACAAGAAATAGTCAAAGCAACATATTGACTTTCTTGTGCAGAGAACAAGATATCATGCACCTTTTTAATTAAGGGTTTGGCGAAATAAGTTAATGTAAATGAAATCAAGTGCTTTCAGTCCTGATTGTTTGTAACAGAAGTTATGTGTATTTAATTGAATGTCAAAAAGTTTAGCTTAAAAAAAGAAAACTCCACGGCTTAAATGAAGGAGCTTAATAATTTAAAAGAAAAATTGAGCTGCAAAGGCTTCAGGCTTCAAGTTTGACAGTAAGTTGTCATTTACAGCTACAGTCAGGCTACAGACATCCTTAAACAGAATATTTCCCTGGAGCCATTTATCCTCTTTCTCCCCCCGCTCCTGTCCTCAAGATAGGGACAGATTTATGGGGAAGGTCTGACACCTCCTCCTTCAAGGCTCTAAGTGTCCCCAGACAGTTGTTTTCTCAAACTGCCAGTGGAAAAATGGGTAGATGTTGCAGTCTTTGGCACGACAATATTGTTTTTGGAGGTTGTTTAAAGAACACGCTATCAGCAAACAATTAGGGGGACACTAGGGAAACAGAATGTGCAACGTTCTTCCATGTGCACTGGTATGCCTGTCTTTGTGAGGACTGATTTGAGTTTTTAGACCTTGAGGTCTGCTGGCATATGTTGTCCTTTGGGGCAGACACTGAAAGAGCTGATTCAAGCTGGTACTTGGTGTAGGTATTCAGTAATGAAGTAAAGGTTGTATCATAAAGAAACTTCAGACAGGCATGTTTTGTAATAAAAAAGATAAAAGGCCTTTGTCTGACAGAGCACCAGACAATAGAAAAACTGATAAATGTTGGAGGGCTTAAGAGTTACTCATAAATTATTTACATAACCAACAGCTTAAATGACTGTTGTACTTACTGCTTATTACTACTGTGGTATAGCTGTTACTATTATGTATTTGTCTTTTTTTAAATAAAGTTTTGTACTGACAGTCATATTCCCAGAGAATGTATCCTAAAAATAATCTGTAGATGATGCATTGTTAAACAACCAATCTGCATTCATTTAAATTTTTCCTTTCCCAGCATGTGACTGCCACCCGATGGGCTCCTTACCCTTCCACTTGGCAGATGGCTCACCGTGCGACCCCTCCAACGGAAACTGCATCTGCAAACCTGGAGTAGGTGGAATGCACTGTGACAGATGTATGGTGGGATACTGGGGCTTTCACGAGTATGGCTGTCGTCCATGTGACTGCGCAGGAGACTGTGATCCGTTTACGGGAGACTGTATGTTTGGGTGAGTTAAAATACTTTCTGTCCTCCAATGCTTATGTTTTATTTAGTAGCAGAACCTTTTGTGATAGAATTAGGATGTTTGTGATGGTCTGGTGCTATATGACTACAAGGTCCGGGCCCTCATTTATCAACTGTACACAGAAATTGTTTTAAGTTCAATCTTATTAATGAAATTTAAACTGGTTGCAAGTTAAAAAAAAGGAATCTGTATCTATCAAACTTATGTAGGCCAGTTGTTGCATGTTAGCAAGTAAAGTTGTTGATAAATCCCACATATTCTAAATCACTTGCTTGTACCGTTAATGTTTGTTTGCATTCAGAAGCGCCCCAAACTGTCTATATATGGTGACAACACACCTCTTCAGAAATCGCTTGTGAGAAAAGAAGAATGAATTTCTGCTGAGTTTAAAACCAGAAAATCATCCATTGAGTTCACAAAGTTAAGCCATTCAAGTTCAGTTAAATTTCATTGGAAAAAATAGATTTGGAGCATAATTGCAGAAGTTTAAGACACAGAAGATAAATGTTATTTAATCTTCTGAAACAACAGTATGAAAAGCAAAAATAACAAAATAAAAAATACATAAATGCCACAGAGAGAAAGAGATGCCGTAAATTATTTGACATGATTTGGGATTGAAGGAATACAGTATCTGTCACCATTTAAAAGAAAAAAAAAAGACTTTTTTCTAAACTTGGCAGTGGGAGGAGTTATGCAAAAAGTGGTGGGTGTAGTTACTCTTAACGTATAGTTTTCAGGACATCTCGTCATGGTTGAGGTAGAATATAGACCAGAAATAGTGTCAATGGAAAAATCATTCAACCTCTGAAGTCTGTGAATATTCATGCCAGTTTTCATGATATCCCAACCAGTAGTTTATGAATTATTGTACTCAGGAGTCACGTGTAAGGAAAACGGAAGGTTTATTGTTTTGCTTTAACCAGCTTATTTAAATCTATGTTTACCAACGTGTAGCACCTGATCTGCTTTTAGCAACAGTCCATAAATGTGTCAGAGCTCAGAAAATCAGCTGCTGGACCTTTGGGAGAGGAAGGGCTGATTTAGGATTCCAGTTTCGGGTTTTCTTTTTATGAAGAAGCACCAAATATTTTCAAAGGCAGGCAGACAGGCATCATCCAAACTCTTCTATTTCTTTTCTTCTTATAGATGCACTATGCAGTGTAGCATTTAGTTGCCTGGGGAAGTTAGTTTTTTTTCAACCTGAACCTATTTTCTAGCATGAAATACATTCATTTACTCACCCAGACAGTTTTGGTGCAACTTGAATTCCTTCAGGAGATATTTAGATCCACTCAAGATCAGAGTATGTCCAATATAATGGAAGTGATGGGGCAACCGCGCCCAGCCTCTAAATAAGGCGTTAGTCATTAATCATTAGTCGGACCCCCTGAGAGCTCGAAGCAGCTTTTTTGTGCTGATTCATCCTTATTTACAGACATTACTGCAGCGACTTTGATGACATCACTATTATGCGACACCAGAACAAGTAAATGTCTGTAAATAAGGACAAATCACCACAAAAAAGCCGCTTGGAGCTCACAGGGGGGGTCCGACCAATGCTTGTAACAAAACATTGGTGAAATGAAGGAGTTTGTGGCAGATAATGCCTTATTTAGAGGCTGCGTGCGGTCACTTCCATTATATTGGACATACGCTGATCTCGAGTGGATCTAAATATCTCCGGAAGGAATTCAAGTTGCACCAAAACTGTCCGGGTGAGTCAATGAACATAATTCATGCTAGAAAATAGGTCCAGATTGAAAAAAAAACTAACTTCCCCTTTAAGGCATATGTTTCTCTTAAACCTGTCTAAGCCTTTTTAGAATTGATGGGGCCATACAAGCTGCCAGTTTCACAAGTTCTAATGTACCCCATACAATCAAAGAAGTCTTTGAAACCAAGTGCTGATAACAAGCTCAATGTTTCCTATGAGTGCAGCAGGGCTGACCCACTAGCTTTTGGACCTCAAAGTTCTTTGCACTTGACACGTGCATGTAGCAAGCAAAAGTCTTGAAACCGAAGTTGTCATTTTTTCCTTTTAATAACAAAAACAAAAAAAAAATAGCATACAAAAAGTAAATTTGTTTCTAGCCTTTTCTGAAAAGCTGAACTAAATGCAGTGCAAGTGAAAAGACTGTGTTGCTCCAAGGTCCAGAGGCTTCTGATCTAATTATCTGGAAATTTAACTCATTTCAGTTCAATATCCAGTCAGAAATGAGCAACATGATGTATCATTAGTCACTGGTCAAATTACTCTACTGCAACACAAAACTAACAGCATAATAAAAGTATATTAACCACTTTACAATGCTAAATAGCAAATTACATTATAATTGAAAAATGGCTACATTTCCTTTTATTTCTAGTCTGGATGCAGCGTCCATGAGTTCCTAAAAGAATTAAGATTGTGTCTTATCACAGAGCCGTTTTCAATTTCCAGTCTGTATTAAATAACGTTTTGCGCAGATTAGAATCCAGCATTTCTGGATTGGGTTTGCATATGTCTTCTTTGCATGATAGAGCTTTAACTTTTAAAATGGATAGCATGGTGAACTGTGTTCACCATGATTTCTGGAAGTGTTGCTGAGCCTGTACACTGATTTCTATGACAGAAGCATGCCTGTTTTTAATACAGCTACACAGGAGTGCCTGAACATCCCCAGCACACAAAGACATCTTTCTTTAATTCTTTAAATATTTAGACGGTTTTATGAACTGCAGATGATAGAATAATTCAAGTTTTTACCATTTTAGATCCAGGATTGGTTGTAGATTCAGTTTTTAGTACATTGCTAAAAATCTTTACTTCTGAGAGACTCTGCCCCTTTATGGTGCTCTCTTTATTTGTCAGTGTTTCTGTTTTTTGCCCCTTTTCCCTTTCTACCATCAAGTTCAAAATAAAAGATGACCATTTTCTTTTTACATTTAATATGTTTTCTGTGCTCTTTTGTGAGTAAAATATCAGTTTACAAGATTTGTGAATCTTTGCATTCTGTTTTTATTTGTGTTTTATAGAACATCCCAACTTTATTTGGCATTGTACAGATTCAGTTTAATGTGTGAATATGTTGTATTGTGTTACAGCTCTGATCTGGACCTGTACAACCTGGAGGGAAACTCCAGTGAGCCAGTCAGGATCTTTAGACTTCATGAGCTCTTCTCTGCCCTCCACTACTCAGGTGAGATACAGCAGCGATGTGTGCGCATATGTGTTATTTAACCCAATGATCATACATTAATGTTTAGGTAATTAATATCTTGATAGGGCCTCAGACGAATATGAAGCATTAGTGGATGTGTGTGTTTTTGTGTGTCTTTATAATTGTTAGTGTTCCCTCTGTGAACACCCCTCCACCACCACCTCCCTGTAACTGCAGCTTTCAAAGCCACATTCCTTACTGGATGCATGCACTTTACTTGCATTCTTAGGAAGCCACATATACAGCATCTGAGACCACACACACTCACACTCACACACACATGCACACACACACACGCACACAGTTATTTGATTATGTTACAAATCTGTGCTTGTCTTTCCCCTGCAGAGAAGTGTGAGTGCAAAGAGCAAACCCTGACCAACAGTAAACTCTTCTGCACCATGAATTATGCATATGGTAAGATCTCCCCTACACACACTCTTCCTCATTAGAAGGAACATATAAAAAATGCATTTCTCTGTTTATGTAATTAACTGTTAAGGGATGATTGCGATTATTGCAACAAGATTCCCAGAGGTCTTGTTAGGTAAAAACAAAAATTATGGATCTGACTTAAAACAAGCTTTCAAAAACCTAACTGCATCTAAGGAAACCAAGGAGAGTTAGACCACATCCAAAATATGCAAATAGAAACTTCTCCAAAAGTAGCAGTACTTCTAAAGCTTCCTGTCTGAAATCAGAGGTGATTTACCTTGAAATATAAAAGTGCATTAACACACACAAAAACAAAAAAAATTCTCAGGTTTTAAAAATCATCATACCTTCCCTGAACAGCTCATGGAACCCTTTAGCAGCAATAACTTCAAATAATTATAAGCTTCTCACATCATTGTAGACAATTTGGTCCACTCTTCTTTACAACATTGCCTCAGTTTATTGGGGTATGCAGCATTTTTCTATGCAAAATTCTCTTAGGGTCCCACCACAGCATTTTAATCAAATTGAAGTCTCTATGACTGGATCAGTGCGACACCTTTGGTGTGTTTGGGATCATTGTCATGTTTCATGAGCTAATTTCAACCAACCTCTAGCTACCAGCCTCACATTTGACATGTTAACTGCAAAGTGTTGAGATCCCGAGGCTGCCCACTTCATCAGCCTTCCACCACCATGCTTGACAGTAATAGGGATTTATGCTGATATACTATGATTGATTTTCTCCAAAATTGCTGCTGTGAATTATGACCAGTTAGTTTGTTGATCCAAAAGTCATGTAGTTTGCTTAAATGCAGCTTTGAAACCTGAGCTGTGCCGCTAATGTTCATTTTAGGATGAAAAGGCTCAAACAAGCAATATTTGTTCAGTCTTCTCCTAATTGTATCGCCATGAACTTTAACATTTAACATGCTAACAAAAATCCAGTAGAGTCTGACATGAACTTGCTGGGACACCCACTTCTAGAAGGACTGGCAACTGTCTTGAATGTTTTCTATTTACAAATATCTTTCTGTAAAATGATGGACTCCTTTAGAAATGGTCCTATATCTCAAAAGCACATTTTTGGATATCATCCAGTTTCTTGAAGAAAGGGGAAAAAATTGTAAGTCATTAAGATTCAAAAAGTTAGCATCTATATAAAATATTGGCACAATGAGACCAATAATGAGTTTAGTTCCAAACCCCGCTGGCGAAAGTGAGCTTCAGCTGAAATGATAAAAACTTCCATGATCAGATAAAGCCTCGTTTGAAGTTTGTCCAACCACCAAAACGCAGCTGTGAAACCACCTTCTCCAATTCCTTTTTATTACATTTCAGTACAGAAAACAGTCAAATTTATTGTTAAAAAAGAGGGAAAAGTCTTAACGTTGAAAAAGTTCAATTTTGTTTTAGTGTTTTAACATTTTGTCCTCCTCCCTGACCTTTAGTGCTGAAGGTGAAAGTGCTGTCGGCCTACGATAAAGGCTCCCACGCTGAGGTGGAGGTCAAAGTTCAGAAGGTGCTCAGTCAGAACACCAAGCTGAGGATACAGCGTGGCCGAGTTACTCTTTACCCCGAATCCTGGACATTACGGGGTTGTACCTGCCCCATCCTCAACCCAGGTCAGAACACACACGCATACACACTGAAATCACATGTTATCTCGGTGATAACGATCATAAAAAGTCAACGTTAAAACTGAAATGGAAGAGCATAATTATCCTAATACTTGTAAAGAGAGATTAAATATATCTCATCAGGTCAAGATGTACAATAAATGTGGAATCAAATATACTTTAGCCTGATCATCATGCATTGAAACAGACATAAGTAAGAAGTGTTAACTGACATGATGTTGCTTTCCACCTAATTCTAAAATGCTTGTGTGATTATTTGGTTGCAAGCTTGACAAAAATATTATTGTCCTCATTTTTCAGATATGGAGTATCTGGTAGCGGGTCACGCAGACCGTAAGCAGGGCCGCCTCCTGGTCAACATGAAGAGTTTTGTGAAACCTTGGAAAGCCAGCTTGGGCCGTAAAGTCCTCACACTGCTTAAAAAAGACTGCAACTGGTAGACCGACAGTAGAACAAAATTACTGGAGGGACATAACAGATGAAAGCGTTTCTGATAAGACAGTGCCAGGGATTTTCCTTCTCCTGTCCTCCAGGTGTGGATTTCTAAATCGCACAGGTGTTGCCGCAGGTTTTGGGGGACTGAACTGAGATGATCGAGCCCCCTCCATTTCTGTGCATCTGGTGGTGAACTGCACAAGCTAAAAGCAGACAGGATCTCATTTCATTAAGATTATGTTTGCATCTGAGCAAACTCTCTCATTCTTACATTCCTATGTAGGATTCAGGCAAAAGCTAAATCTTTTACTGTTCTGTTGCATCTAAAAAAAAAAACATGAGGAATTCAGCGCTGTGTCAAAGAACTCTGCACATTGCGGACCGAGTGAGACCTGAACCCATCTACATGCATTACAAGGCAGAAAAACTGTTCCTCCTTTGCAGCACTTTAGCCTAAGATGGACTGAGAAAGCATGGATGCACAAACAAAAGGAGGATTAAAAACACACTGACACACAACCCCCCCCAATATGGATTGTGGATGTGCCACCTTTAAAACAGATGCCCACACTCACAGAGGCAGCAGTGTGTACGTTGCAGACACAATATGCAAACCAGCCAGAGTGACGCTAAAGAAGCCATACAAGCCACTACAGGTGGTTAAATCTTAGCCAGTCCAGGTGTGCCTGTGTTGAAATCGGAGCGAATGGGTTTTACCCGGAACATGAATGTATTTGCCTGACTGTGTGTGTCTGCGTATGCATGTGAGATAAAGAGAGTGGTTGAAAACAGCAGTATAATCGAGCACAGTCCAGATTCAGCCCAGCTCTTAAGCTTCTGTAGGTTTAAACCGATCCAATGTTTATGAAACAGCGTTATGTGTATTGATTCATCTCATATTTACAATCCACTGCTGAACTAAGAACATTCTTTTTATTCCTTTCTTTGTGCTCATGTACAGTGTTATTTGTATATATCTATATAAATATTATTGCTCATCTTTCTTTGTGTTTATTTTTGTTCATGGAAATATTAAAGGATAAATCCAGATAATTAAAAGTTTGCTCGTGTTTTTGGAGTTTGATTCATCATATCTATCCATTTTAATAATGATCTGCTCTGGCTTCTTCAATAAAAAGCCAAAAACCCAAATGTTTTGCCTGGTTATATAATTTAAAGGCTAAAACTTTGCTGATGTATAAATGAGATAAAATGTAAAGCCACATCTATCATATCAGTAAGAATTAAGCTTTGTTATCCCCAAATTTCCCTTGAACACAATTAGCTCTTATCGCCCGCTGGTTTGAATATGTGTTGAGTAAACATTCAGCCACTATTTGAAATGGCATTGGCCCAGATTGTTCATGCACCACAGTTGAAGTCGTAATAAAGGAATGTTCTACTTAAGAAGCCTCAGGGTATTAAAGTAGAACTTGGCATTGACAGTGTGATTCTGACAGAAGAATTCGTGAACTATGGCTGTTGAAGAAGAGCAAGCTCTTGCTTCTGTCTTTACAAGTTCAATTAATTTTTGGAGCTTCTCCACTTAGTTTTGTCTCTTGTGGGTTGCTCTCTTGGTGGCAGACAAACACCCAACACTGTTCACTTTGACATGAAGGTTGGTCATTTTGTACTTGGTTTTCTCTGCAAGACTTTTGGGAGCTTGTCAGTTATGGCCAGAGATATGGGAACTCTAATATGTCTGAGATGATGACCACCGTGTTTTATTTGGTTTATTCCATCAGTCCAACCTATCATGTGTTCACTTCCAGATTTTTGTTAGGTTTCAGTTTAGCATTCTGTTAATCCTTCCTTGGTAGCAACATCCCTTTATTTTAAACGAAGTCTGATAAAACTGAATTTACCTGCTTGCTTGTCAGTCCAGTCTTCAGATACTCCACCTCCCCCTTTTATAACCCCCTTTTAACCAGAGATGACGTCACCATTTAAGTCGCACACAGCTCAGCAGACTCATTGTATGTGTTCCATATACAAATTTTGGGGAATAACATCAGACCATCACTCTATAAAGGCCTTCAGCTTTTACATTTACAGTGCTGATAAGAGGAATGCTGTCCCAAAAATTAATGAAAAAGACAGTAATCTTTTACTTTCAATTAGTTTACAAAATCATCCCAATATAAAGGTTAAATTCAAACAACCAATTATGGTCTCATCAAGACGATATGATGACTGATCCAAACTTTTTGAGTCACGACCCCTAAGATGACAAGACTAGTTCATTGTGTGGTATATAAAATGAGTCATTCTAAGGCCATCCTCTAAATCAGAGTCACAGTCCTGACATGCAGGTTTGCAATTTTTCCCTGTTTCGAAACACCTGATTCAAATGACATTGATCCAACAGCTTATCAGGTTCTGCTCATTCATTTGCATCAGGTGTTTTGAAACAGGGAAACATCAAAACCTGCAGGACTGCGGCTAGGACTGGACTTGCCTACCCCTGCTCTAAATGTAAGGCTGGAAAACTGTCAGAATCTTCATAGATAAGGAGGATAAAGTGGTGTTTGATGGTTTATTATTATTAACAGCTGTGGTAAAGCACCCATATGCTGAAACTCAATGTTTCACTGAAAATTGGATTCTTTTAATAGCACCGCTAACTAGAAAAGCACTCAGAGAGCGCAGACCTCCGCCAAGCAGCCCATGTCCCCCTCGCATTGTGATTCACAACAAAAACTCATACTCCTGCATTCATGTAATCTACAACATTGGATTCCTTGACCATGAAAACATACCAATAGCATCTGGAATCATGCTTGTATCACTATTACAAAATAGTTGTTTCCAAAATAATGGCGCCATAATGGCGGTTTTCTTCTGGATCTAGCTCCATTGTTATTGAAGATGTGTCAATTCCACTGACTTACTCCCGATTCAGAAGAATCTTGGCTACAATTTGGTGTTAGTTGCATGTCTGTATCTTCATTTGTTATCTTTCAGCATTGAAAATTGCAATGACTCCCTTATTTTTGTGCATTTGGGATCCAGAATTTTCTCTGGATCAACTTTCGAAACATTATAGAACTTATTGAGATCCTTCTTGTAATCTTTTTTTTTTTTTTACCAAACACTCGGGCCATTTGTATGGCGTTATATGCAAAAATTCCTAAATTTGGCCTATCTCACAATGATAAAGAATCCTTCAAAAAAAATTCCTGGATCCAGAAGGTGATCTGGATCACCACCCAAATTTAATGGGTTCATCCTTGGGCTGAGACACATGGCTGGGGAAAATTTCAGGTCAATCTGTCCAGAACTTTTTTCTATAAAGTTGCAGACAGACAGACAAACATACCAACGCTACCAAACCTCCTTGGCAGAGGTGATAATCTTGTTTCTGGACATCCAATGATAAAAACCTTAAATGTACAGCTTGAAATCTGGCAAAAATGTTATAAATAAGGAAGATAAAGAAGTTTTGGGGGGGATTTGGTTCAATGCTGTAACAAAATACCCACATGTCCAAAATCAGCTTCTCCTACATAATGCCAAATTTGGATTTTTAATATGGCATGAGAGACAATTTAGTTGTTTAGGCCGCTCTTTTACTTGTATGGATCCAGAAGTGTCCTGCTTTTAGTAAAGGGGTATGGTTCTTCTGGAATTCTGAATCATTTCTAGCCATCTTTTTAGCCAACTGGACAACTTAACTTCTCAGTCTGGGAGCCTGGTTCAATATAAGCTGGCATGAGGGAAGCTTTCTACACATGCATTTCTTTAATGATGCTGCACAGAAACCAGCAATTAAACAGAATGTGTGCTCGCAGGATAAGATTTTCCTCTGAGACTCTTGTTTTCATTTGTTGTGTATAATCCACAGAGAATTATGCTATTGATTTTCTTCCCTTTTCCCCTTCCCCTTTTGTGCACATAGATCAATACAGATCATCTGTTATTTATTCATCTTTTCATATTGACTGTTAAACCCAGAGGCTAGGTTAGCAAATGTTAGCTCTGGGGGTTTGCCAACCTGTGATGGATTTTTAGTACGGTAATAGGAAATTTGTGTCGAGCTTTTGCCATTTGCTGTCATTTTTTCATTTTAACATGTTAACTTGATTATTAAGTTTAAGAATCTGTCTTTATGCGTGTATTTCTAACCAGCTTTTCTGCTTTTTAAGTATATCTACTTTCCCTTTAGCCAGAAACTAATGGGTATATATCTGAAAATCTAAAGAGATAAAGCCCAAAACTGCAAAATCTGTGGCCCAATTTGTAATGAGCAATCTATTTTTGTAACTGGAAGCTTGTGGTTGACCCCAGACACACTTACATAAACACCAACTCGACAACAGTTGATATAACTGCTCAGGCCTTGAAATACTTCACATAAATTAGACAAAAATATCCTTATCACCCTGCACTCTTTCTCACACACACCTCCTGTTCCTCTCTCTGTCTCTTCAGATTAAGTCATCCATCACTCTTGCTCCCATAACACTCGGTTGTACATTCACACAAAGCCCCAGAATGTAGACCAAAACAGAGAGGACCAGTCAACCACTTACACTCTGTTTGGGTTTAGATAAGGTGCGTGTTTTCCAGTTGCGGTGACGTGGTTGGGCAAAAGGTGTGGACACATTCCTGGCGTGTCTAGCAAAGCTCCACAGCATGCTGGGTCAAAGGTCTCTCACCTGTCTGCTGGCCTCGCCTCACAGACGAGAGGTGAGTGGGAGTGGATGTTTTCACACAGCCGAAGCCGGATAGCCTCTTGTACCCACGTTTCCTCATTCACGGCTCATTCACAGATTTGTGGCAGAGGGGTCGCAGCTCCTCCTGGTTTCTCTGAGCAGTTTCCAGACAGTGGGGGAAAGGGTGAACGAGTGCATACGGGAAGAGGAATGTCATTAGTGCCGCAGGAGGAAAGTAATGTTACTTCACACTGATACATAACTACATTTGTGTGACAACTGGAAGTACGACCTACTTTACATTTAATGATATAAGTTCAACATTTAGGGGAATATACAGGTGGAAACACAATTGAATAAAAAATATAACTACATTATAAGAGTGTAGAACAAGAAATAGAGGCAAATGTTTATGATGCATTTCTACATTTCTTTCACCAGTATTCCAGAAGGAACATACAAAAAACTCAAATTTCAGGATTCATCACAGTGAGGACCACTGTTTTTCTGATTGACCAACACAAAATGATAAACCAATCAGGAGAGTGACACCACTACATATACATTTTTGTTTATAGACATAGTCCAATGCAAATCAAACTGCTGAAGAAGTTAGAGCAAGAAAATGCAAGTAAAAGGAGAACCAGTTACAGTTGTGTGAAAAAGTGTTTGCCCCCTTCCTTAACTTCTTTTTTGCATGTTAGTCACACCTAAATGTTTCAGATCATCAAATAAATTTAAATGTGAGACAAAGATAACACAAGTAAACACAAAATGCAGTTTTTAAATGGAGATTTTCATTTTCAAGGGGGGTGGGGGGGGATCCAAACCTCCATGACCCTGTGTGAAAAAGTGATTGCCCCCTAAACCTAATAACTGGTTGGGCCACCCTTAGCAGCAATAACTGCAATCGAGCGTTTGCTATAACCGGTAATGAGTCTTCTGCAGCGCTGTGGAGGAATTTTGTTCCACTCATCTTTGCAGAATTGTTGTAATTCAGCCACATTGGAGGGTTTTCCAGCATGAACCACCTTTTTAAGGTCATGCCACAGCATCTCAGTCAGATTCAGGTGGGGACTTTGACTAGGCCACTCCAAAGTCTTCATTTTGTTGTTCTTAAGCCATTCAGAGGTGGACTTGCTGGTGTGTTCTGGATCATTGTCCTGCTGCAGAACCCAAGTGCGCTTCAGCTTGAGGTCATGAACAGATGGCCGGACATTCTCCTTCAGGATTTTTCACACACGACCATGGAGGTTTGGATTTTTTCCCCCTTACTAATAAAAATCTTAATGTAAAAACTGCATGTGCACACAACTGTATATTTAAATGATAAATGAGGAAATGTGAAGAACATAACTGTTTTCTCATCCTCCCAAAGATGTTTTTGTTTGCTGCCCTTTTTTTTTGTCTATTCAGAAGTAGAGCTTCAGTAGATGCTTTAAGTTTAGCCTTTCACATATATACATAAATAAGCTAGCATAACCATAGCATTAAAGGTTGAATATGGAACAAGGACAGAACAGCGACATCACGTGTGTCTAGGTTGTAGTTGCAACGGCAGAAAAACAACTCCAGCCGCTGGGATGCCAGGCTCACTGCCGATACGCAAGTGACCAACAGTCTGCAGCATGACCAACAAGTAACGCAGAAGAGTTTATAACCGACAGCTAACGTTAGCCATGTTAGCAAACAAGCTAGCTTACCGATCCCGGAGGAAAGTCGCCATTTCCGTGTTACTCCGTGGAAAACGTTTATGTGGGTCCATTTAGTGAAGTCTTCACCTAAATTTACTCCAGGTTTTACTCTTCTCAAGTCACTCCTCCTCAGAAACAGATAACAATATCTCCAGGGCTCTGAAGCAGCTGCTTCACTCGTCGTCTCTACGGTTTTACCCTGTACAAGCCTGACTATGACCAAAATATTGTTTCCACACAGAGATCTTATTTGGCAACCAGCAATGGCGGCGTGTATTGGCTTATAGACGTAAATAAAATGCCATTATCGAACCCGTCAAAATTTATTTTATAATTATTTTTAGGCTAAATATAATTTTTCTGGGAAATGTTGTACTTTCATTCTGCACACCCCCAAACGACCTGTGGAGGCTTTTAATAAAAATGTTCCATATTCAACCTTTAAATGATGGCTAAAAAAAGAAAAGAAAAAAACACACTTTTTCTTGAAATGGATAATTAGAAATGGTTGATGGAAAATGCAAAATTCTAAAGAAAAACAAACTTTTTGTCTTTTCAAAGAGAAACGTCCTGCATATTAAACATATATGTGCTTATCACATGAACCATTAGCTGTTTCTGCTGCTGGTGGGTGGGGGCTCTATATGGAGCTCTGGATCCTGTACTTGACTCTTGACTCTTGTTTGGGTGACAGGTGCGTAGTGGGGCTGGAGGGTCACTGTCCCTAATCCCCTTGGAACCATGCTCCATGGCCATGGGAGCTCTGTCTGGGGCCTTCCTCTGCCTTCTTCTGGGCAGATGCATGGTCATCCCTGCGATGGGTTGACTAGCTTTTCATGCTCCATTCAGACTGTTGGTTGCCTGGTTTTTGTCTGGTTCTGGCTGCATTTGCACAAATGCATTCATCATTAAACACAACTCATTCCTATTATATTGGACTCTCATTCACTATTCATGCTTATACTGTACAGTTGATGTGTTGTCCTGCAGGTTTCATGACAAACAGCTACAGTTATGTTTTCTTATAGTTATTTCTGGTATTATGGTTGTTCTTCATCTTTTTCTCAGTTTGTCTTATAGGTGCTCCAATTTCTATTTTTATGTTGCTAAGACAATTAGTTTTGATCAAGTTCCTCAAAGTTTGGGATCATTGTTATTGCAGCACTGCATAATAATAATGTTACAATGTTCACTTCTAAATATGAACAAAACCTTTCATATTCACTCTCCACCAGTTAGAAGTCAATTGCCAACTAAATGAAAGATGATTCAAAGCCCAAGAATTTACTCTGACAGTCATCTTGATTCAGACTGTTCTGTTGTAATCTCACGTCTTAGCTATACACTCCTTAGCTGTAAAGATAAACTACTTATTTTTGGAAAATATGGTGAATAGTGAGGATAAGTTGTCAACATAGATTCTTTGATGGCCATGAGAGGAATGAGGTCAAATATTTTTTGAAAAACAGCAATTACTAGAGAAAAATTAGACAAAATCAAATCAAATTTACTCTTTTATGCCCATATTATATCATTTCACAATCTCATTTATTAGGAAACCATTTGAAAGAGACTTGTGTGATAAAGTTTAAAAGGCTACCTCAATTAAAAATCTAATTTTGAAGAGTACTTTCACATGTGTTAAAAACCAGATTACATTTTCCAATACTGCCCAGGACAGACCTTCAGATTAGCCCAGAGGAGGTGTTTGTGGGAACTGGCCTTGAAGCATAGACGCAACAGGACGCCACATACACATGCACTACTACATCTGAGCTACAGACCTCCACTCTCGCTCCCTCACTCTGTCTCTCTAATGCTCGCTCACTCTCTCATTGTCCCAGGATTGACTGGCCATTCTCAGCCTGTGATGGAGATGTCCTGCAGGGGGTTGCGTGGTGTGGGAACCTATTTGATGAATGAGCGTTTGGCATGCTTGCACAGATGCATAGTTTGCTCCAGTATGGTTTATGTGTGTGTGTTATTGTAGTGACTGCAAATGCATGCATGTGTGTCTGCCTGTATGAACACAATGCCTCGCTTGTGTTGCTATAGAATGGAGTTATGGCCTTTGTCCTGCTAGCATTCTTGTGTTGCCATTGGCCCCAGAGTGCGTGGCAGCTCCCGCAGACTCAGGGACAATAACCTCCCCCACCTTCCTTTCCCCTCACTGGGAGTCACAATGCTCCTCTTCGGTAGCACCCATCACCCTGAAACGGACGCCCCAAAACTGGGCTGCTATGGGTGTCACACAGCAACCAGCACTCACTGCTCCTGGAGGTATTATAATGAGGTGGACTGGGTTGCAGCAGTTATTTGTAAATCCTCTAATCAAGATGCTCTAAGCTGCTTTTTAAAGGTCTGTTATTGTCTAAATCCCATTAAAAAACAATAATGTCTTTACCAAAAATAAGATCTGAGATTATTTATTTTAGTGGTCTGAAAGTAAAATGTTACTGAGGTAAAAGTCTTGGTTGCACAACTTTCAATATAACTAAACCTCATGATTAGCAATTAGTATGAAAGTAAAATTAAGAGTCAGATGTTTTTGATTAGTGGGATGACACTGGTTTACATGGGTGTGATTTAAAAAGCATGATAGCGGGAATGTATAATGGCACTTAACAGAGGTACAGTAAGTTATGAAGATTGAAAAAAGCTAAAAAAAAATTTTTTTTAAATCAATCACTGAGGACTTTGGACCTTATTAATCCACAGTCAGTCAGACTGTGTGTATTCATTCTGGGTGTAGGTCTGCAGCCTATATTCCAGCTGTCACCATGTAGGAGATTGTGTTAGCCCCGTGATACCCTAACAACCATAAAAGACTCAGATGCCTTCAGGTAACTGTACAATTGCCAGTTAATCCAACATGCATGTGTTTAAGCTGTGGGAGGAAGCTGGAGTACCTGGACCAAATCTATGAACCTTTAATTGCAAGGCAACAGTGGGAACCACCACCACCTTACCACGTTGCTCAGACTGGACAAATGGAAGAAATTAAACATATCTGTGATGATGTTTAAAGAGCTGATAATGCTCAGTATATCTGTCATTGAACCTGGAGGAGTGATGTCAGTATGGTGCCATAACTGTTTACACCTGTACTTGAGGCACGCCAGACTTACAATCTTCATTATAAACAGGAGGTCACTGCTTCGCAAATGACACCACACAGCAGGAATAGCAGTAGAAAAGGTTGTACATTATTCTTCCTGAGACTAAACACTTTAACCTTTTTACTTTTCAGTGGTATTTTATGTTTTGTAATATATGCAATAATTTTACTGTCATGGGTTTTGATACACTGACCAGATAATCCCTCAGGACTCTGTTTTTCCAACGCAATATTTACAAAAATGCACAGAAAGTGTGCACCACAGACAGTAACACAAGGCAACTTATAAACAATGAAAAGCCATCACTCACAAGTGACTATGCATGAAAGAGGCTACAGAGGAAACAAACTGCTCACAAAATAGATGGTGGACCAATGAAAATAAAATTAATCTTTTGTTTAAAGCTCAAAATGTTTGGAGAAAACAACAACAGCGAAAAAAAACAATGTTTTCTGTTACAAAAAAAAAAAAAAAAATCCCATCCCAACAGTAAAACATGGTGGTGGTAGTATCATGGTTTGGGCTTGTTCAGTTGCATCTCAGTCTGGACAGCCTGCCTTTATTTATGGAATAATGAATTATGGATTATTGACACAAATTCTACTGGAAACGGACAGGAAATCTGTCAGTGAACTGAATCCCAAGAGAAAACAGCTCAAGTTATTCAAGGAAAGAATGGTGGAAGAGGAAAAAAGGGAACATTTTGGTACTGCCAACTCAAAGTCATAACCATCTGTTGAAGAACTGGGAGCTCACACAAAGAAACCTGGCAACATCCCAGAGTTGAAGCTGTTCTATAGAGGGGAATGGACTAAAATTTCTATAAGCTGATGTGCAGGACTGGATTAAAGTAACAACATATGTTTAACTGCAGAATTGCTGCACAATATGCTCACTTTTTCCATTCAGACACATAATGTTAGCTGATTATTTTTGTTTAATTAGGTTAACTGGGTTTTCTTAATTTACTTCTACATTTGTTCAGAAAAACAACATTTTAAAAGATCCACAAGCTTTCATACCCTGCAGTACATTATCGTGCCAAGCCTGTATGATGAAATTTACTTCAATATTGTGACAGTCTTTTTCAAGTTTGAACTTATAACCAACTTGTGCAACTGGCATTTGTCAAAGAACATGAGAAGGAGAAAATATGTTAAGAATGGATTTCCTCTCAGCCTTATAGTCAAAGGAAATGTGTGCTGGATAAGTGAGTCATGTGGCCAGTATTATCCCATCAGTTGTGATTCACTTAGAGAGGAAATGAGAAGATTTAGGCATCAGAAACCAGACCGAAAGTAAATCAGTGAGTCAGTTCAAATAAAAATATTCAGCATTGTCCTTCCAAACCATCCACACTCTGTGGTTTTACTTAATTGCACGTGAAAATACTGAGATGCATGCAGACACGGATCAGGAATGCTTCTCCTCATGATGAGCAAGCCAGAACAAGGAGGATGATGTTGACATAGCAGAGTGATCAAGACGCTACTGCTGATTATTTTACAGCCACGCAAACAAGAACCTGATGTCATCAAGTCATTATGGACCAACCCACAGATCAACGTGACAACAGACAGACAGTTCGAGAGAAAAAACAGATACTCATGACAAGCTGGGCCTCTATAAAAAACAGATTATACATCACAAGCTGTCAAGCAGCCAATGCCAACACCCAGCCTTACTAAGCAGAGCAGGTAGGAGGAAAATCTCAGGAGCAGAAATTACAGGAGGCGTGTTTGTTTACAGGCTGCAAAGCATTTCCTCCGGCTTCACCTGCACCTGTGTTTTCACCCACCACAAATCCAACACCGTATCCAGCTGCGTTAACGCCACCATGAAACCACCGGAATGGCTGCCTTTCACTGAAATTATCAAGCAGTGAAAACTGTGAAAACACATTGTAAAGCTGCATGTTTCTACAATGTGTGTGTGGGCCTTTGTTTCTATCTTTAGGAGGTCCAGGTGTCAGAAAGAAATGCGCACTGAGGATTCTCTGTTTTTACTGCACATCATAATTAAACAGCAGATTTTACTGTTGGTGAATTTCTTCACCTCTATGTAAAAATCTTGTGGGAACTGTTTATTTATCTTTTGCTTCCAGATGTGGTCTTGAGCAATAGATCTTTAGCCTTTGTGTGGTCTTTTGAAGATTTTTTTTTTAGCACTGGCTGATTTTCAATTCATTGAATTAAACCATTTAACACTTATCTGTGAATCTATGAATTATTCACGCATAAAAACAAGGCACATAACTCAAAGGACTTGCCAGTAATCTGTCCATGCAAAACAGGTGACTTATTAAAGAATCAATTTTAAATATTTTTTGTTATAACCTATTTTTTATAGTTGCATTGACTTAAAATGTTTATAAAATCATTTGTATTCTGTTGGATTGCATTCAGAATGTCTATATTGACCTGGCAAAGTCCTGAAGAAGCCACAATCTGTTTGGTTTTCTAAAACCTTAATGGTGCTTTTGCAGAAGTGCAAATTTCTTATGTTAGGCACTAATGTAGTCCCATGAAAAATCAATTCTTGCTTTTTTGCTGTGCTGATAACAAGCTGAATGGTTCCCTTCCTCAGACCAAAAAACATCGTGCTTGGCCTGAGTCCACCTTAAATGAGCTCGAGACCCCCCCCCCCCCCAAAAAAAGAAAGGCTGTGGCATTTTTTTCCCCTTTTTGTTCCTTTTTCATCAAAGAAATTTAGTATATTTAACAATAAATTGTGCTTTAAAAAACAAACAAGTTTCGTGTCTTTTGTTCAAACAGCAAATTCAATTTTTTTTTACTGATATTTACAGAAGGTTATGAGTTCTCCAAATTCATTGCCATTTATTATAAAAAATATAGATTATCAAATTATTAAAATCATTAAATGATTAAACTTCTCAAAAAAGGAAAACCCATTTATAAAGACTCTTGGATGCTGTTTTTTGTTGTTGTTGTTTTTTTTGTTTTTTTGTTTCTTTTGTCTTGTAATGTTACTAACCACTTGCCAGTTCATCTAATTCACTGGGCCGTTCAGCCCATCCACCCATTTTCTTCACTGCTTGGTCCAGTTCATGATCATGGGTGAGCTGGAGCCAGGAGCCATTACTAGGAAAAAGGCAGGGTACGTCCTGGACAATCACTGCCGGTCCTTCACAGGTCCAACAGACAAACACCCACTCACATTAACTTGAAAAACAAAAACACATTAAAAAGTCAAGGTCTAAACTACACTAAAAAAAAACAGTTAAAACATTGAGATGCATTTTATCAACCATTCAGATATGATAAAATACATATTTTCTTTTACCTTTAAACCTTTATGCAACCTTTATGTTACTTCTTTAGTTTGCATACAGTTATTTGAAAAACAAATTGTGATCAACAGCTGCAAGGTGCTTTGCTGGGAGGTGAATGAATGAATGAATGCTTTATTTTGAAATATGTGCAAAACAAAAAAGTTAAAAATCAAGCATTCTGTACATTTTCTACAGCATTATGGTCAGCTGAGGTTGTTTTAAAATGTGCTCTATAAATAAATCTGACTTTACTTGACTTGAAAACAAAAATAGTCAAAATGACAATTGTTAAAACAACAGCAACAACAACAAAAAATATGACCCCAGTATGTCTGAAAAGGGGTAGGATGAAGCATAAGCATCCTGGTTCCTTGAGTGCATGTTCTGCAGCTTCCTCCTATAGTCCAATAACATAATGTTAAAATCCTCTAAATTCTCCCCAGGAGTAACTGAGTGGCTGTCTCTCTGTGTTGACCCTGCGATGGACCGGCGACCTGTCTGGGGTGTACTCTGCCTCTCATCTAGTAGGAGCTTGGATAGACTCCAGCCTCCTGCAACCCTGCATTTAAATAAGCAGGCAGAGACAATGAACAGATGAAAATTGATAACGCATAGTCAATGATGCAATTTACAACAAAAAAAAAGTCAACGGGTTAAACTTTTCTTTAGCTATAAAAAAAAAAAAAAAACAGCTTTTAAGTTTACAGAAAATGCTTCAGCTGTAGAAGAAAAACACAATTTCCCCAATCTTTCATTGTCGTTGTAATACTTTATTTCCTGATCAATAATAATAATTTATACTTTATTACTCCCGATTACAAAATTCATCTGCCAATTACAATACCCGGGGGGCTGTTAGTGGAGGGTAGGGACTTTAGGGACCTTGCTCAAGGGCCCATGGAGGTTCACATAGGTGCCGTGTCAGAGACTCGAGCCCCGGTCTGCTGCGCCACTATGCTACACACTCCGCCTAAATATTATTATTAAATATTACTGCATCCTGTTCTCATCTACATGTTAGAATTTGGCTCAATATAAGACCAAATGTAAAATATTTTATCTGTTTATACCAGTACCTTTGAAATTGAACAAAATGAGCGATAAAACTTCTGAGCAAGAAAAAAAATAGAAGCAGCAACTTCAACCTTCAGCTGGGCAATAAACAACATTATGTGAGTCATACAACATTTCTGGCCATCTGATAAATCCAAGTCCAACATTCAGTATCTACCAGCTCCTGGGAAAATATCTGCTTGTTCAGCTCAAGAGCTTCATCTGTCCTCGCCAGCTGGTCCCTCACGTTATCTTTCCGTTATTTGCTGCTGGAAAGGTAGTGTACAGTAGGTTTTATCAGCTGCTTACGGAAAACAAGTGTTCATGAGAGCGTGGTGATAATCATACCGTAAATATCCCCAAAAGCCAAAACAGAGAGCTAAAAGAAGCAGCACAGAGAGATTAAGTTCAAATGCAAGCTGTACGTCTGGGATAATCAATGCAAGCAACACTTTTGAGGATTTATTTGATTAAATGAAGTAAAACTACTGATTAGATGACAGAGCATGCAAACTTCAGAGGTTAAATAACAGTAAGAGGTGTGTTTATGAGAAGAGTAGATGAAAACGGGGACAGGGAGGGAGGAAGGGAGAGTCTGCAAGTGTGGACATGAAGGGAGTAAAGGCCCGGGGACATTGAGAGAGAAAAACATTAGAGATGATTCACAGGCATCGCATGGCAAATCAACACATACCTCTTTCTCTAAGTCACTCACAAACGCCCCTTAATCTCTCACAAAAACCTCTGGCCCAACGACACATACACACACACACAAACACACCAGTGCAGCAACACACACTCGGCCGGTTCAGAGGGGGTTTAACGAGGCTTGTATGGATCAGCTCCCCACTAATCAGTACATGAGAGGGATTCTTCACATGCAATCAGGGAGCATGTGTTGAGATTAAAAGTTTTCCCTTCAGGCACAATTTCCTGAATGAAACTCTACGCCTACCTTTGAGCTCTGGCTTAATGAAAAATTACTTTAATATTTACAGAGGAATTCATAAAGTGTTGCAATAACCTGCTTCACCGGCCTGCTCTTCTTTATACACTTGCCAAACGTTTGCTTTTGTAGTAACAGCAAATCTGTGCATAATTTAGCATCATTATGATATTGCTTCCTGTTGTGGTCAGAAATTGGACTTAAATCTGCGAGTTTCATGTTGGTTTCTTTAAAAAGAAAAAAAAAAAAGAAGATACTGGCAAACACTGATAGGATCTAGAGTGACTACCACCATGCAACCCTCATTACCCAGCATGAAGTGCTGCACCTGCATCCTACACCAGCATTTAGGGAAGACCCTCAGAGACAAAAGGTGGATAATAAACAACTTGATCCATAAAAGTGGCAGAGAAGAGGCTTAAAGCAGGATGATTATGTTACCTGACACAGAGAATAGCAGACACAGGCAGAACAGGGTCAAATGCAATTAATCTGTTGGAATAGCAAACATACAGAAATGACTTTTTCCCTCTGGTCTTATTTGCATGTA
>JALJCO010010240.1:0-67500 GCA_023101725.1 Atherinomorus stipes | reverse complement strand
ATTCACACCACAGCTGGTACTTGATTACATAACTATTATTTTTGATGACAGGGGTGGTCTCTTAATTTTTTTCCATCGCTGTACGTTCTCAAATTTTTTAACAGTTGTCTTTAATTAAAAATTACTTTAAGAGCAAATTGCATAATTTATGAGTTATTTGGTGAAGCGATTTACAACATAGCCATCTGACGTAACCCAGACAAAGCAGATTTTTTTTGTCAGACTCATCCACAAAGAAAATGTTGGTTTAATTTTTAACAGTTGTATTTAAAACTCACTGCTTTGTCCATTTTGTAAAACTTTAACCTTGTCACTAATGATCTTAGGCAGAAGTAGTGAAGTATAAAATAGAGCCATTTCTTTGGGAATTATGTGGAGTAGATAAACTAGCTGAAAATTTTTAAGTACAGGTATTACCCCAAAAAATTAGAATATCCAGATAAAGTTCTTGTATTTCTGTAATTCTACTTAAAAGGTGCAATTTACACATTGCGTAGATAAATGATATGTGAACCAATATATTTCAAGCTTCTATTTGTGTGGATGTTGCCGATTAGGCCTTGCAGCTTAAGAAAACCTCAAATTCAAAGACTCAAAAAATTAAAATATTGCGTGAAAGCAATTATAAAAGGGTTTAAAAGCAAAAAAATCAGGGCCTCTAAAATAAAATCTTGCATCTGTACTTAATACTTGGTTTGGGCCCTTTTGCATGAATGACTGCCTTAACCCAGTGTGGCATGAATGCTACCAGCTTGTGGCATATCTCAGGTGTTATGGAAGACGAACATGCTTCCATCACAGCCTTGAGCTCTTCTTTATTGTTTGGTCTCTTCCCCTTCAGCTTTCTCTTGACAATGCCCCACATGTTTTTAATGGGGTTCAGATCAGGTGAGTTTGTGGGCCAATCAAGCATGGTGATCCCATGGTTGTTGAACCAGGATTTTGTAGTTTTGGCAGTGTGGGCAGGTGCCAAGTCCTGCTGGAAGATGAAGTCTGCATCTCCATACAGCTGGTCCACTGAAGCAAGCATGAAGTGCTCCAAAATGTCCTGGTAGACGGCTGCATTTATGCTGGAATTAATGAAGCACAGAGGACCAACATCAGCAGCTGACATGGACCCCAGGTCATCACAGACTGGGGAACTTAACACTGACCATCTTCTCCAGGCTGCTGTCAGCCCTCCGGCTTGTACACCGTTTTCTTCCACACTTTTCCTTCCGCTTAACTGTCCATTATTGTGCTTTGCGACAGCACTCTGAGAACTTCCAGCTTCTTTTGCTATCACTTTTTGTGTCTTTCCCACCTTGGGCAGGGAGTTGATGGTTTTCTGCACAACTCTCAGATCAGCAGTCTTCCCCATGATTGTGAATTCTTCTTAACCAAGACAGGGACCTTTTTTAAAGGCTCAGGGCACTTATGGAGATGTTTTGGATTACTTACCTGATTAGAATGTGACAGTCTGAGCCTACAGTACTGGAGCGTTTCAGTATTCTTCTAATTTTTTGAATTAGAGGTTTTCTTAAGCAGCAAGTCCTAAACGGCAACATCCAAACAAATAAAAGCTTCAAATATATTGATTTTCATATCACTTAAACAATATGTAAATTGCAACTTTTAAGTTGAATTACAGAAATACAAGAACTTTTTCCAGATGTTCAAATTTTTTTGGGTAGTACCTGTATACCCTAGGTACCTTAAAAAATATTTAAGCTTAGCACATGAAGAAATCTACTTACTGTTCGCCATGTCTGTATCACTCTCTTGCCAAGAGTTTTTTCTAACAGTGATTCTGTTTCATTTCCCCTTTGAAAGGATAGCTAGTCCTGTACCCAGACAAAGGGTGTACACTTTGGAGGCTCAGAACCTCTTGTTGGGTAATCTTGCTTCTTTGACTTTAGTGGGTGGAGGTTAATAGCCTACTTATGGATCCCTACTTCTTCTTCCCTGAAAGTCACCAGCCTTTTGGAGTGTGACAGTAAAGCAGGAGAGGTTGTGTCCAGACTGGTTGTTTGATTTGGAGAAGAATTTAATTGATCTAAATTACAACCTGTTAAGACTGTATTCAAGCTGGCTCTCCTGCACATTTCCAAACTTCAGAACGTATATTCCTTGAGGTTAAAATTATTTCATTTTATTCAGAAGATTTGTTAAGGAAACTACATTTATGTCTTCTAAAAAAATATTTAAAACACTGGACTTAAAAACAGACTTTAAAAAAGTCCTGTGTTTTAAATAACTTTTTTTTTTTTAAGTCTTTCACCTGGACAAATGAACCCTCATCAACACACATCTATGCCTCTTTGAAGTCATTGATCCCGTCACTATGACTAATGACCTTTTCTCAATGTGTTACTGATTAAGGATAAGTGTTTGTTGTGTTGAAATTTTCACATCCGGGTTTAATAATCCATGTTAACGTGAACAACAGATTTTGAGGGTTTGTGCTTTGCACAATCATGTTTACTGACTGGTTATTTTACTTACAAACCATGTTGGTGTCTGGAAATGTTACAGTCTGCTTGCCAGCTGTCAGTTTGCCTCAGTTAATGGTGTGTAGCTGTAGCCTCGTAAAACAATCAGTGGAGGTCAGCAGCTTTGAGTTAAGAGTTTTGTGGTCTGGTTTGATGCATTTGCAACAGAAAAGCTTACTGGCATTACGTAAAAGTACATTGGATGTGCTTTTTCTGTTATTTAAACTTCACATTTGCCATGTTAAGGAAATCCAGTTTGAAGAACGGATCCATTTTAATGTTTTTTTCTCTGGCTTTTTGTTGTGCCCATCTCATCATCTTTTCCAATATGATGTTTCCTTTTCTCTCCAGACAAGACCACCATGCCCTGGGAGGGTCCCATTTCTCGGCTCACCATGGTTACCATGGTGATATGAAGCCAGTGCTAAACGTTGACAAACACACTCAGCCTTACACGGTCAGTTGTTGACTGACACAGCCAGCCCGCCAGATTGGCCGGCAGGCGTGTGTAATGGACAGGTGTAAGCATGTGGGGCGGCTGCGGCTGGCCCCAGACCACTCCATCCTCAATCCCCAGAAGTGGCATTGTGTTGACTGCAACACCACTGAATCTGTATGGGCCTGTCTGGGCTGTGCGCATGTGGCATGTGGTCGCTACATTGAGGAGCATGCCCTGCAACACTTCCAGCAGCAGTGCCACCCACTGGCTATGGAGGTTAATGAACTTTATGTTTTTTGTTACTTGTGTGATGACTATGTTCTGAATGATAACGCCACCGGAGACCTGAAGCTGCTTCGGAGCACGCTCAGTGCTATCCAGAGTCAGAACTATGAGGTTACAACACGCAGCGGGCGCACCCTCCGTTCCTCTAGCGCGGCTTCGGATACCCTCATTCCATGTGGTGCCAGTGAGTTGCAGCTTCGGGATGAGGACAGAATGTTTACTGCCCTATGGCATCGCCGCAGGGCACTTATGGGACGTATCTTCCGTCTTTGGTTTGGCCTGACTGAATGTGGAAAAAAAAGAGAGGAAGAAGAGAGAAAGAGGGAAGCAGAAGAGGAACAGAAAAGGGAGGCCAGGGAGAGGAGGCGTGCTCTAAAGAGGCAGCTACAGGAGGAGCTGGAGAACGCTCCTCTCAGGAAGAGTCGTCGGTTGCGTCGGAAAAGCCAGAAAGTTGCGGATACGGCAATCACAACACCAACTTCTCAACAGGCACGCACAAAGCCCAAAACTCGTGCACCCCCTCCTCGAACCAGCAGGCCACGGACTCGAAGCCGTGCCACTGCAAACTCAAAGAAATCCAAACAAACAACAAAAGCCCAACCAGCTTCCAGACCCCGGACTCGTTCCTCCACTACCAAATCAAAGCCCAAAACACCCTCAGCAACTCCTCGCACTACCCATACCCCTGTGCGTCGCAAGCAGATTACCAAACAAGGTGGCTCACCCTTCAAACGACGCCCCACGGTTACTCCTGGAGTGACAGGCTTAAGGAATTTAGGAAACACCTGTTATATGAACTCCATCCTGCAGGTGCTGAGTCACCTGCATGTTTTCAGGGAGTGTTTTTTGCGTCTGGACTTGACCCAGGCACTGGAGCTACTGGCATCTGCCGTCCATGGCCAGCTGGCAGGGAAGGTCTCATCACAGTCCTCCCTGTCTCAAAGGAAGGGACTACAGACCTTCTCGGGCTCTGGTGTGGGGCTGAGCGGCGGGGCTTCACGGGCCCGCAGCATGGAGCTGATACAACCCAAAGAACCCAGCTCAAAGCACATCTCACTCTGCCATGAGCTGCACACCTTATTCCAGGTTATGTGGTCTGGCAAATGGGCACTGGTATCGCCTTTTGCTATGCTCCACTCAGTGTGGCAGCTGATCCCTGCGTTCAGGGGCTACGCTCAGCAGGATGCTCAGGAGTTTCTTTGTGAGCTGTTGGATAAAGTCCAGCATGAGCTGGAGAGCACCGGCGAGCACACAACCACTGCAGGGGTCCCACAGACGCAGAAAAGACTCATCAAGCAGGTGCTCAGTGTGGTCAACACCATCTTTCATGGTCAGCTCCTCAGCCAGGTAGGAGACACCTTTCATCACCTTTGCCCTACAACCCTTAATTTTACTGTGAGATATCACAGTATAGATCTTAAGAGATTTATATATTACCAAATGGACCCCAAACAGTGATATGGAGCTTAATGAAATTAAATGAATGAATAAATTAAATGAAAAATACTTTATTTATCCCAGAAGGGAAATTAGAAAAAAAAAGAGATCAAGCATGTTATAGCTGCACTTGATTTTAGAAATGATAAGCAGCTTTATGTAGAGGGAGGCGAGTTTGCATGAGGACAAGAGATTAATTCCTACTTGTGAAGGCTGAGCACACACTGGCACACCTGCTCCTGCTGAATAGAAGGCTGTGTCTGCAGTGATTTTGGCAGTTTTCAGCTCTGCGACCATTCACCTCAGCATCGATTCAGATGGCTTGTGCTCCTGCTGACAAATGAATTTATTGCTTTATCCAAAGTGAAGCAGTTAACATTTGTTTATCACTTAATTTAAAGGTTGTCATCAGCATTGCTTTTCTTCCATTGTAACTTGTGCATCCTTACACCTAGGTAACATGCCTGGCCTGTGATCATCGTTCCAACACTGTTGAGCCTTTCTGGGATTTGTCTCTGGAGTTTCCTGAGAGATATCACAGTAACAGCAGGGAGTCGGCCGCTCAGGCTTCCTGCCATTTGACGGAGATGCTGGCGAAGTTCACAGAGACTGAAGCGCTGGAGGGAAATATCTATGCCTGTGACCAGTGTAACTGTGAGTGAAGTGGTCTCACTTTTTCTTTCAGCAACAGTTAATTTATACTTATTTTAAGATGTTTACGGGATTACGATTAATATTTTCTCGTCTTCATCAACTTTCCTAGCCTTATTTACATTTTAAGTTAATTTGCTTTGTTATTATGTGCTATTCCTTGAGGCTGCAATCTTGAAGCCTTATTTTTTTATTGAATATGAGGGCTCATAATTTTCACAAAAATACTTCCAACACACACACACACACACATACATATATATATATATATATATATATATATATATATATATATATATATATATATATATAATATACATACATACATACACATGCTGTTTTTGGTTATTTTGTTTTGGTTATGTTTCTTGCTTAGTGATGTACGAAATTAAAAATAAATGAAATGAAATATATATGTATGTATGTTTCTTTGAAGTTCGATACATATTTTGGGTGTTTCTTCATCTGCTTTTGCTTCTCCCATGATATTCCTCTATCCTGCAGCAGAGTTGATAGTATATATATATATAAAAGGGAGGTTCGATATTAGCTTTTTTATTGATATTCAATATTGCCAACTCTTAATTTCCCATATCCGATATATGCAGACAACTGAGAGGTTGTATCGCTCATATTTTGAGGAATACAACTATATCCAAGAGCAAAGATCCCAAAATAGCCTTAACTCAGCTAGAGGAGTTCATTTGGACAACTGGCTGCCATATATCAGATATTAGCAGGTATTAGCCAACATGTGGCTAATTATAATGTTTCTGCCAACTTGGTAACTTAATCAACAACTTAAACCAGACATATAAGCAGCTTCAAAGCAGGTCAGTCTGTAGCAGCAGCTGCTGCACCGTAGTCACATGAGACTGAAAGGAATGCTGGGATATGAAGTTCTTCCTGAATAACAAGGACTTTTCTATATGCTGGAGTGGTGCTGATGGAGCGAAATCTAGCGAGACCTCATTGTTCCGTTAGGAAATCTCGTGAGCTTTCATTAGTAAAAATATGGGTCAGAAAAAAAGACTAGATATTTTCCAATGTCACATTTTCATGCCAATATCGGCCGATAACATTGGACATCCCTAATATATGTGTTAATTCTCCTCTCACCTTGTGTTTGCAGCTGCCAGACGCCGAACCTCCTCCAAACCCCTCATCCTGACCGAAGCACAGAAACAGCTGATGGTCCACAAACTGCCTCAGGTCCTCAGGCTCCACCTTAAACGCTTTAGGTAAGATGACCTTTCACCCAAGTCTGCAAGTCTGGTGAAAGACTTGGTATTAGAAGGGAAGGACAGTTGTATATGACTGTAATGACGTTAGTTGTCTGACTTGACGTTTTCTGGCTTGTGCACAGGTGGTCTGGGCGAAACCACCGGGAGAAAATCGGAGTCCACGTCAGTTTCGACCAACTTCTCAATATGGAGCCCTACTGCTGCCGAGAGCCCTCACCCAAAGGTGTGCCCTGTTCCAGTCCCAGCAGCCCCAGCTCTCCAGGCTCGCCACGCCCAAAGCACTTCCTCTACGAACTCTCCGCTGTGGTGATGCATCATGGGAAGGGCTTCGGCTCCGGCCACTACACTGCCTACTGCTATAACACAGAAGGAGGTGAGTAAAGACACACAGCATAGCAAGTAAATTTTCACTTCACAGTTCACTTGTGCAACAAGTTTCTCTTTTCTTCATCTACTTCAGGCTTCTGGGTTCACTGTAATGACTCTAAGCTGAATGTGTGTTCAGTAGACGAGGTCTGCCGCGCTCAGGCCTACATCCTCTTCTACACACAGCAAGTAACTCAGGACAAAGACCGGCCACTATAGGATCACACACCCCGAACTCCTCCTCAATCCTCCGCTGCATCGTGACCACTCAGCGAGAGAACATCAGCACAGCCCCATCTTATTGCTCTTTATCTCTTCCCATCCTTTTTTTCTTTTTTGGCATTTTTTAACCCTGGGAGGATGGGAAATTTTAGTCTATTTTTGCTAAATAAGGTAAAAGAGAGAAAAAAAAAAGTGGAAGGACTCTGTAAAATCTGGTTCTGCTTTGTGAAATTCTTGTATATGGTGTTTATATGTAGGTATTTTAAAAGAAATGAATTGTGATGTGATTTATGTACATTTGTATTTTATTATGAAGAGAGTATCAGCCAAGATGTGTCTCAGTAGCAGCTAGCAGACCGGCCAGGCATGTCCACATACGTGCGAGTGTCCTCTACATGTGCGTCCACCTGCATCTGCTGGCTAATTGATTGTAAATGCTGTTTGTTCAGTGAAATCAGCTGAAATGTTTCTCAGTCACTTTAGATAGTTGACGCAGAACTGGATGTAGGGTTGTAACGTGACTTTCAGTCAGTAGGAATGGCCTCCCAGTCCTCTAGACAGCTAAAAGTTGTGATAGATTTTAATGCCGTGGCCAAACTTTGGTCCTTTTCCTGCCAGAAATGCACTAATTTCTACAAAATAGGTTGTGAGCATTCTTGTGTTTGTTGGTGTTTAGAAATCCGTACACAAGCAAGACAAGTTTTATTTTCCACTCTGAAGCAGACCTCAAGCCAAAGGGGAAGAGTTTGGAAAAACCTCAGCATTTCCAAAAACGGTTTGAAAATTGCTGAATTTTTATGTTTTCTTCCCTCTTTTACTTGGAGGGATAAAAATATCCAAAGGGATCATTTTCAGCTCAATTCCGCCATCTTTCTTTTCCAGAATGTAACTGTCTTCAGAGTGTGAAGCCCCCCCCCAACCAGACAAAAACTACCATACTAGAAAAAGTGCCCTTTTCGTGACAGAGCAGATCTATTTTTATAGTACATATCAATTCAGTAAAGTGGAATGTGCAATCTGCAGTTCCCACACACACCAGCATTTTACATTATGAATGTATTTTTATACAATCCTCAGAGGTTTTTACAGATGAGGCCATAGACTTTGAAAAATTTTTTATACAACCACTTGTTCTGATTGTTCAACACCACCAGCAGTTATTACAGATTTTACTGTCCATTTTTCTTTTGATTTGTCCAATAGAGGACAATCAAAGCACACTTCATTATGTTTTTCCTCCATCATCAATGGTTATTTGTTGGCATTTTTGGTTACTACTCCTTGGATGTGTGTGTACATGTGTGTGTGTAAATTTTATGGAAGTTATACTATGCAAATTGTTACCTCAGTTCTTTTTTTTTTTTCTAGAAAAAATTACCTCAATAAATGAGAATATTTTTTCATTTTTCTATAAAAGATGTCGGTGTCTTCTTGCTCACTTTTTTTTTTCTTTTTTCTCTGGAATCTTTGACAGTGATGGAACGTACTTACCACAAGTGTTGGGAGCATGTGTAGGGCTTGTATCGTTTCACAGAAATTGTCAATGGATCCACCCTGCCTTGTGTCAACCCATCTAGCTGCTGGTGGTCTGGGGGTGTTTTCTTGTTCCACTCTGGGCTCTTCAGTACTGTGTATGGTTTAAACACCACAGTCCACACACAGTCTGATTTTGTGCATCCCTTTAACAACAGTGGAGGTTCTTCTAATGCAGGGATCCCCAATTCCGGTCCTTGAGAGCCGCTGTCCTGCAGGTATTATGAGCTGCCCGGCTGCAACACACCTTGTGACTTGTGCAGAGCTTGACATCAAGCTCTGCACAAGATTGTTAATTACCCACTAATTGGAGTCAGGTGTGTTGCAGCAAGGGAGCTCCTAATACCTGCAGGACACCGGCCCTCGAGGACCGGAATTGGGGATCCCTGCTGTACTCCAATGGCCTCCAAAGTCACCAGATCAGAGCAGCTTTGGGATGTGGTGAATGGAAGATTCTCATCATGGATGTGCAGCAATTGTGTGACGCTATCATATGACAATATGGTGCAACATCTCACTAATGTTTCCAACACCTTGTTGAATCTTTGACACAAATACTTACAGCAGGGTTTCCCAACCCTGGTCCTCAGGGACCCCACCCCTGCTGGTTTTCCAGATATTCCTACTTCAACACACCTGACTCAGATAAATGGCTCGTTAGCAGCTTGCAAAGAAGTTGATGAGCAGTTGAGTTGATCTGTATCAGGTGTGGTGGAGTTGGAAACCTGGAATCCATGCAGGGCAGGGGTCCCTGAGGACCAGGGTTGGGAAACCCTGACTTAAAGGCAGTTCCCGAGGTTTCTCAAATTTCCTCTTCCCCTTTTCTTTTTAAAACTGTGGCATTTAATTAGTAACGGTATCAAGCGCGAATGAGGAATTTATGCCATGAAAAACTGACAGGTGTCAATTTGTGACATGCAATGTGGACCTAATAAGGTGAATAAAAAAAATGTCATCACCTCAATTTAGTGTGCAGGGGCCACATACAGCACAATTTGGTCTCAAGTGGACCAACCATTAAAATATAACCTATAAATAATGGAAACTTCAGATGTTTCCTTTGTTTTGGTGCAAAATAAAAGAATATTTAGATAATTACAGTTAATGAAGTATCCTTGACAATCACATTTAAGAAGAATAAGTGCAGTTTTAACACAATTTTGCCTGTTACAGATTTATAATTTCATAATTAATGTATATATTTTAATATAAAAATATATGAATAGATGTATATGGTATAAATATAAAAATACATGTATAACTACATATAAAAAGTCAATATAAATTAACTTATACTTTCATATCTTATTTCAAAGATTACACACTGACCTTTTCACATGCATTTCAGCTTACAAACATAAGCGGGTGATGCAAGAAAAATAAAAACTATTCAATCTTAGGTGTCTAGAAAATAAATAAAATATGAGAAACTTTTCCAGGAGTTATGTTATTTCAAATGTATGTGTTTGTATATTTTTACATCCGTGTTGTAATCCTGACCACCTGAACTGACTTAATTTATTGTACAAAATGAAGTCAGATCTTTTAAGTATGGAAGATAAAAGTTGTATACCAAGTTATCCCTCATGTTAATGAAACTTAACATGAACAAATGATTAAGTTTCATTAAAATAAACAGTTCAATTCTTCTGTGTCATTTTCACATTTATCAAATTCCTTCTTCTCCTTCTCCTTCTGGCAGACCTGTTTTGGCCCCCAGATCAGATGTTTGACACCCCCAATATAGAGTCAGGATACTTGATGCAATTACAGATATCAGATGACACAGCACACAGTGAGCAAAAATTATTTTAATCATCTGTTTTTTCTTACAAAAACGTTTTCAGGGAGAGTTCAAAATGAAGCATTTTAACAGGGAACAAACAGTGGCAGCAGCCATTTCTGAGATATCCTACAAATATCAAAGAAACGAAAACTGGAGGGCCAGAGTGCAGAGTTCCCTCCTGTAGCGACAGAAGCCAGACAGAGAGCTGCAGGTGTGCGGTGTCTGTATGGAGTAGCATTTATTACTACAACACCCCGAGCTTTAAATGTTAGGAATTGTCTGTGTGCAGATCGCTGGCCATGCATCGGCTTGAACACTTCTTAAAACCCTCAGTGAGCTTTAGTACCCCCAGAAAGGAGACTTAAGTACTGGAGGCTCAGAGAGGAGCCACAGAAACCAAAATGAAGAATTAAAAAGATGTCTCCAATGCTTATGTTTGAACACTGGGGTTGCAATGAACTCAGCGGCAGCCTTAATACATACACTGCTTAACTGTTAACAATATCATACTACAAGGTTCCTCCTGACAGACAACTGTTGGCTTGTGGCTTTTTTGATTTCTTTAGCTGTGGTTGATGATGGAAAACTCAGAAGGCCTCTCCTCCTTCCATGACAGCTGTGACTGGTAGATTTTAGATCATGAAGGTAACGTTTGGCATCCATCGCGGCTGCTGAGTCAACCACGCCCTGTATAAGAGGCTTTTTTGCTTTTTTCTCAAACAGGGTCTGGAGGTGCTGTGAGGTGGTGAGAGGAAATTTGGTTGAAAGGTGGGGTAGGGGTGTCAGTAGTCATCTCCCCGGCTCACAACCTCCTTGCAGGTGGGCCTGAGCAGGATGGTGTGCTCGAACTGAGCGGTATAGCAGCCCTTTGTGTCGCAGAGTGGAGGGTAAGGGTCCACGATGCCCAGGTCGCAAAGGTTCTTCAGGGCCATCAGGTACTTGCTCTCGCCCAGGCGGTCCAGCCAGCGTCGGCAGAAAGCCAGCGTGCCGAAGTTCTCGTTGATGACATTTAGCAGGTGCTTTGCTCGGGGCAGCCTGGAGAAAGGGCGGGAAGTGAACGTCTCTTTAAAAATCTACACCTAACACAACTCGTGTCAGATGAAGAATGATTTCTTCATCGTGGCATGCAAATGTTTGAGTAACCCTGGTCAAAATTCCTTTTTCTTAACAGTTAAATATGTAGTGGATGAAAAGACCTCCAAAAGGCAGAAAGAAAAAGATGACACTTTAAACACCATTAGTCCTTTTTGTGTACACATTTAGGGTGAAAATGAAAAGAAAGCAGCACCCTGCAAAAGTATGGGAACCCCAGGAAATTTGAGCTCTCATAACTCAGAACTAAATCCTCTGGGTTCTGCTTTATAATTGGCTATTTTTTGCTAATTTTTTTTTTTTTAGACCTTAAAATTTCAGCTTTAAAAACAGTTTACCTGCCTCGTTTGGCATCATTCTTTTCAGCGCAACTACACTTGTGTGACTGTATCTATTCATTTTAATACACTGGACCTAAAATAACGCAAAAAACATCAAATTAGAGTCAGAAAAAGTTAGATTTTTTTCTTTTTTTGTGTGAGTGAAAACCACAAGCATGTTTAAAGACCCACAACGCAACTTTTAGACCTTAAAAATGTGCATCCGACTCGTTTCGATGGCACACCAACATTCATTACGTGCATTTTCGCGCAGTGACGTTGCAGCCAACTATTGGTTGTGCACCACATCACTTACTAGCAAATGGATATGAACCAGACATGAACACAGCGGGTGTTTTGAACCTGCATCATGTCGGATTTAGCAAAGAAACGCAGGGAAACATTACAGGAGGAAGAGAGGAAAAGAAAGAGGAAAGGACAGAAGAGTCAAGATAAGACTGTCTTTTGCTGGCTGGAGTGAGCTCACAGTAAAGGTACGATGAAAGATGAATGCTAGTTTAGTCGATCGGGCATGTCACTGAGAAAACTGCTAAAAGTTCTGTTGTGTGGCTTTAACTGACCATGTTTATAACTTGGAATGAAATAAATAGTTGACATACTTCGACTACTTTTTATGCTTCTTTTGCACCCCGCTGTAATGCTTTTAACGTTTCATGTAAATAACTTTGAATTGTTGTACACATGAAATGTGCTATACAAATAAGCTTGCCTTGCGTTCTGTACAAATAGCTTCAACTATTTAAACCAAAATGCATCAATGTCTCAGCTGGGTTTTGTAGAGATGGGACATTTGACACTGACACTTCGAAGCATCTGACACTTGAGTGAGAATGACAAGCTCGAAACTATGCTTCAAAGACCCGATCAAGCCTGTGTGATGACTGATGACGTGCTCACTGACACATTGAACCACATTACTGGTACACTTTAAAAAATGTTGTTCCACTTCCATTTCTGTTTCTGTTATGTTGGAAGATAAAGTTGAATGATTCATATGAAAGATTGGAGCTGCTATGTGTCCAACTGACCACCAGGTGTCACTGGCATGGTCTACTGTATGGGGGCTTTGAGGCTTCAACTCTTTTTCCAATACAGTCAAGCAAAAGCCTCAAAAGGTTCACAAGGCTTCATCGGCCCACCTCTAGGGTTTTGTACAACTATTTAAAAGCCAGTCATCACCATAAGATCCCCAATAAATTATTAATTCCACACCCCACCCTACCAAAAAACACAACTTCCTATCCATGAGAAGACACAGAGGACATCACTGGAGGCAGTTCTTCAATCTGCCCTGATGCTCGCAAAAAGAGGCGCTACTTGGAACCATACAGGGTTCCCAAACCTTTGCTTCCAACCTTTTTAGTTTTCTGTCACATCAAAAAAACAAACGACTAAGTAAAAAAAAAAAAAGATTTAGCTTAACCTATAAAGAGAATGTGTTCTCTTAAACTTTTAGTTTCTGTTGATCATTTTCTACTTGCTGCACTTTCATCAGTAACAGTGAAGGGTGCCCAAACTTCTGAATGCCACTGTAATTTGTGCAGCAAGGCCACAATGTGAGTGACCTTCATGCTGCGTTCAGGATTGTATCCGACACCCACCTGATGGGGACATGGCCGACATCAAAGTTTTTCATATAGTGAGAGCACTCCATGTCGTCATGGACGACGCCTTTACCCGTGCTGCCGAACGTCTCGATGGCGTAAACCTCTCCCTCCTGTGGAGTGAAAACAGAATCAGAGATTCAGAGATGAAGACCATCTGTAACGTTTTGGCCAAAACCACAAATAAATTAAGACAAAAAAGGAAACCTTTTTGGACTCACCTCCATTCTTGTTGCTTCCCCTCCTTTCACAATGGGCACCGTCTTTCCAGCGTGTATCCTGTACTGACCGATTGAATGACCGTTCAGGTTTCGGATTGGCTTCACTGGAACAAACATCACAAATGAAACATTTTAGTAAGTGGAAAGTGTATTGATAATTATGACTCTGCAGTCTGTGAGTCCAACTCTGGCCACGTTTTCATGCAGTAATTTCACGTTTGCAGGTACCTTGGTATGTTTTGCCATCAAGCTCGACCTCGTAGGACTCCATCACCTCCTGAATTGCCTCTCCAACATCACACAGACGCACATCGATGCCAGCGTTCTGCAACAGGAAGAGCATCCATTTCAGGCTAAGCACAAACCAAACAGATGAAGTGCACCTGTATGTTTTAGTCTTACTTTTATTCCAGTATTGGTGGCATCTCTCACAGCCTCCAGCAGCTTGTCATACTTTGGGTTAAATGTGACAGTGAAGGCACAGTCAATGATTCGCCCTGCAGAAAGAGAAGACCAAAGAAAACTTCCTTGAGGATCTGTTCTTGATCTATAGGAAAGGTTTTTCTTCAGTGGTAACACTAGTAAAACTGCATCATTCTGAGTAAAAACATGCAAGATCAGCTTCTGCTCAGAGCTCTTCATTTAATTGCTGTTTGCTGACAGAAGCAGCTGCTCCAACGATCCATCTCTGAGACCGAGTGGGACTTAAATGCTTCGCTTTTCCACATCAGCACAAAATGTACCCGGAGCGGGAATAAGTTAAGGTGGTACCGTTGATGTGTGTGCCGAAGTCGATCTTGCAGATATCGTCGTACTGCAGGACAGTGGTGTCTCCGGCATTGGGAGTGTAGTGGGCAGCACAATGGTTCAGGGAGCAGCCGGTGGGGAAGGCCAGGCCGGCGTTCAGACCATTTTCCTTTATCAGCTTACGAGAACAATCCTCCAAACGCTCACTTGGGGAAGGAGCAGAGAAACATAATCATAGGATTGTACAGGTCACATTTAAGGTGGGAAAGAACTTATTTATTGCAGTCTTATCTTTTTTTAAACAAAAAAACACACAAAAAACGTCTGTAAGCCATTGTCTACAATTTATCCCCCGGAGTTACACACTACTATTCCTGAAAAATTGTTAACAACAGCACCTAGCAAAGTTTGAAGGGTTAACACAGTAACTCTGCTAAAACATCTGAAAGATCAGCAACATGAACCAGCAAAATCAGTAGTTACTGATAAGTGAGCAGGTGATTTACTCCATTTTCTAGTGACGTATGCGCTGCCTTTCTCTCACATCAAAATAATGGATGCTATTAAATATACAGTATATGATACTGAATCAATAACAGTCTCCAAAGAGCCTCATCAACCATTTTTGACACATAAAAGTTATTACCTCAGAATACTTTCTGAATCATGTCCTGCATCCTGTGGACCGTAGACAAACGCAACCCTGTATTGTTCCTCTGCATTAACATTTCTAGCAGAAAGTAAAAAGTCTGAACCAAACTCTCTGCACATTCTCCTGAGAATATCCAGCCTTCATGTATGAAAAACAGATTTAATGACTTTGGCATGAAAAGAAAAGAAAAACTAACGTTCTCTGAAAAATCCTGAAGGACCTCAGTGTCATGATTTCTAAGAAGTTTTATAGAACTTATCTGAAGATCAAGATGTTCCTGAAGATTTTAACAGAAAGTAATACTGACAACCTCACGCAGGGTGGCGATAAACTCATTTTATCCACCTTATTCCTATGCCCCATGAGCCCTTGCGTGAAATGTGCGAGCAACTTCCAGTTCGACCGGAACCGGCATTTATCTACATGCTAGATGTTCACGCTACTCCACGTTTTACGAGCTTTTTAGGTAAACTGCGTGGGAACATCAGCCGTCACAGCTCAGACAGGACAACATCACATTCCCTCCGCCTCCTGCAACAGAGGGGTGGGAAGAGGATGATGAAGATCTGGCCAAAAATAACAAACAGCAGCCTTTAGCTCCTTATTAGCTCTGTCACGTCTGACTGTGAAGCAATGAGCAATTGTAAAAGCTCCGAGGCTTATCAGTAACTACATAATAAACAACAACAACAGTGTGCTTGATAATAATAGTAAACATATTTAGTTTGACAGACGCCTTATCAAAGCACCAAAGGACACTGTACAAAGCGGACAAAACATTCAACTAAAACACTAAGCAGAACACAGAGAACAACATTGGATTGATGTACATGGAATTAGGTGAAATCAGACGTTTGTACAGAGGAGTTTTGAGTCTGGATTTGGAGAGAGGGAAGGAGGGAATTCCAGAGATGGGGAGCAGAATATTACAGAGGAATAAGGTTGGTCGTGTTTTGTTGAAAGAGGTGAGATACGATCTTGTTTACTTAAAAGTAGATGATATTTTAGTCTTAAAAAGCGACCACTGCGTCGCAGTCTGGAGCCCTGCAGCCACTCTCTCACTAGGACCAAGGTGCATGTTCTACAAATCGCTGTTGTAGTCACAAATTCAACTTTCTCTGCTTGTTAGTACAACCACGAACCACACAACCTGTTCCCGAACCGTGCAAGTACATTTTTCTGGGGAAAATTGTTTAGAAATGTTATGAATACTCATGTTGAAATGTTAGACTAAACCGCTAGACGAAACATCATCTTATACTGTGAGTCAATGCTGAAGCGCTATTTCCGGTAATTCACAAGAAGTTGATCGCATTGTCGTTTCTAAGTGTGCTAGCTCAGGAATAAGGTGGATAATTTGAATTTATGATTTGCTTTAATTAAAAGAAAATGTTTTTGCTTAAAAATGCACAGCCAACACTTCTCTTTGGTTTCTGTAGTTATGCGTGGCCACAGCCCTCTCCCTGCCTCTTTCCCACAGAGAGACACAGAAAAAACCCAACAACAACATGATAGCTAGCATGGACGAACTTGTTCCCAAAAACACACTGTGTCATCACTTTTTTGGAACCGGTTCAGTTATGCAACCTGCAGCTTGGAGCAAGTAACAACACGCTGATAAATTAATTTACAGGCTGCTGTTATCAAATGTGGTAGCAAAACCAAACTGTCTTAACACCTTGAACAGAGGCAAGCTGCAGAGTGGGACAAATGTTGTGAAGAGAGACTCCATGTTTGGGGAATTGTTTTCATAGTAAATCCTGTAAGATAAGCCAGGAGCCCAGAGAAAAGCGGTCATGCTGCATATCACTGATGACCTGGTGCTGGTAGTTGAGACGTTGTTTGAGGCTTTTAGTTCTGCACATTTTGTGGCAAAGTTGTTTTCACTGTTGTTTACAATGGCAGGGCCTGCCTGTGTTTAGTTACACTTGATTTTAAAAAACAAAAAATAGGAGAAGAAACTGTTCTGCTTCACACAGAAACTTCTCGCCTCTGAAGTTGCTTACAGTGACAAAAGCATCCTCACCAGATTTCAATCATGGTCAAGCCGGGCTTCAGGAAGCTGCGGACGTGCTGGCGGACCTGTCTGTGGGCCTCAGCCGCCTGCCTGAAGTCATTCCACATCTCCTCGTTGGCTTTATCCAGAACTCGCCTCTCTTCGTTGGTCATACGCCACACCGCACTGCGACTGTGGGACAAAATAACAGATTTTTATTGATGGCCTAAAAGGTGCGAGTCCTGCTTTACTGGAGCTGAAGTTATCAGGAAAGACGATGATGATAAACAGTTGAAGATGAAAATAAACATGTTGACACTGTAGGCTTCAGCACAACAACAGAGCCTCTGACCCACAATAACCTGAGCCAGGGTGAGTTCATCTGCACAGAAACACAGACACAGCTGTGAGGTTACTGGAGATGTCCTGATCAGGTTTTCTGCCCCCGAGTCCGAGTCATTTGATTTTGAGAATAGGCTGATACAGAGTCCTGATCTGATACTTCTATAACACAATAAAAAATTTTAGAGAAAAGATAGACGTTTCCCCTACAAAATTTTCAGCTGTGATGATACCACTGGCCAGAGAGGTGTGTCTTATATCAACAAATGGTGCATAAATGATAGCCTACACCAGCCTTTCCCCAAACTCTGGGGTACAGGTAAAACAAATGAATGCTAAAACAAATAATATTATGGATACCAAAATTAAAGTTCTAATACAGGGAGATCAGGGATATTTTCTAAACTACATAACTCATGCCATATTGAAAATCCGTATTTGGCATTTTCACATTAAAAGAAGTTGATCTTGTGATTGTAGGAGTTTTGATGAAATGGTGAACCGAATCCACTAAAAAACACTATCCATCCATTTTCTTTACTGCTTATCCAAGTTCAGGGTCACGGGGGTTGCTGGAGCCTATCTCAGCTATTATCAGGCGAGAGGCGGGGTACACCCTGGACAGGTCGCCAGTCTGTCGCAGGGCCAACACAGAGAGACAGACAACCATTCACACTCACATTCACTCCTAGGGGCAATTTAGAGTATCCAATTAACCTAACACGCACATCTTTGGATGATGGGAGGAAGAACCCCGAGAGAACCCACGCATACACGGGGAGAACATGCAAACTCCACACAGGAACGCCGCTGATGGAATTGTTCGAACCCCCTCCCCAGGTGACCTTCTTACTGTGGGGCTGCAGTGCTACCCACCACGCCACCGTGCGGCCCTAAAAAACACTTAAACTTAATTTTTAATGAGGATAATTATATCCTTAAATCCTTCAGGCTGATTCACATCAGGTCCGTGTACGCCACGTTCTGGTGTGCTGTCGAGACGTGGTACTGATCCCTTCAGTGCGTCAACTCGCACAGAGGTGCCAACTCCCTGCACGATGTGTCTATGTGCAGAGCAGATGGCTGCAGCGGGCTGAAATGTTGACGTTGTCGATGTGAAACGTCATTGCAAAGGGAACACATCCGATCCCTGATCAGGATGTAACAGACGATTCTGGTCGAGTCTGAAACCACCTGATCGGATCAATTTCCAATCATGTAATTTGATCAGGACATCCCCGGTTACCTTTAAATTCTTCACTCAAAGGCTTACCATTCAAATTAGAACTTAGTCACAAATTACTAACAGAAACACAGCCACAAAACCTACAAAAGGTGGATCAGAGCATCTGATAGATACAACTGTCATTTAGAACCATGGTAATACAGTTCTGATGTGACATGTTAGAAACACTCTGTCCCACCTGATCCTGAAGTTATAGGAAAAATGCAAATGCATCCTACAACTTGTGTAATAAATCATTTCATTGATAGAGCAAGGACGTACAAGAAGACTGCATATCTAAAAACCAAAAGTAACAGCACAGTCAAAATAACAGTGCAGGTGCAGTTGTTTGCTCTGCTTACCCATCCTGAAGGGTGGGATATTCACACTCCTGTCCGATGGGGAACGTTCCATTTGTGTATAATTCACAGATGGGCACAGAGGGGGGATCAGTTTGAGTCTTGGCTAAAAGATCGAACATACACACACACAAAAAAAGGCTCAATAAGGCTCATTGTAAAAAATCTGTGCTTGTACCAACCTGGAATGAGGCAGAAATCTGCTCTAAATGATTCTGCAGCATTAGCCGCTTTTAAAAAGAAAAAGACTATCAGCTTACGTCCTTTCTTCTTCTTTTTCTTCTTCTTTTTTTTCCCTGGTGCGTTTTCTCCATCATCTCCATCTGTGTGAGTAAAGTCATGGTTGTCGCACCAGATATCAAGTCAAAGATTCACGTGTGATTAATACACAGTCACAGGTAACTGTTAACGTTTTTTTTTTTTTTTTGCTTTTTAGTTTTTTCCTAAAAATGTTGGATGCTGTAATTACCTTCCTCGCCATCTTCCTCCTTCTCTTTGTCCTCTATGGCCTGCTTCTCCAGCTGTTTGGTCACTTCGGCCACTCCATCCACCTCCGTCTCAACAGCTGCACATAAACAGCTCGTTAATGTCTAATCATAAACAGGCAGTTCATGAAGTGTGATTAACAAAGCCACACCAATTGGCTTCTGGCAAATGATGGCTGAAAAATGGGATGCCATCCCAAAGCAGTGCGACCAAGCTGCTGCACAGCATGAGGAGGAGTTGCCAGGCTGTTGTGGCTGTACATGGTTCTACATACTACTGATTTATCAAGTTCTTTATGGGTGCCACCCACATACTCAACTTGGCTGCTCAATAAAACAAACATGTTTTTCTTACAAATGTGGAAACTGTGTGCTCTAGTTGTATTTACAGCTCATTTTCTGGGGGAATTTTTGCCAGAAACATCAATGTGACCTTGTTTGTCCAAATGGAGAACTTCTAAGTTGCAGAGGGCCCCAACATTCTGCACCCAGTACCACCTGTAATCCACTGCTGTCTTCATTAAATTTCTTTCCAACATGTTTTGTGTCCATCAAGTTTCTGCTGTAAATGGCACCCAGTTGTCATAGATCAAGGCGCCCCTACCCGGACCTATGAGGGCCACAATCCTGCAGGTTTGCAATGCATTCCTGCTCAAACACACCTGACTCCAATTAATGAGTCATTGTCCTGAACATCATGGGCTGTTGAATCCATTTAATTTGAGTTAGGTGTGTTTGAGCAGGTACACACTGAAAACCTGCAGGATTGCAGCCCTTGTAAGACCAGATTAGGGAACCCTGTCATAAATAATTATGAAATACAGGACAACTGGAATGCAATATTATTACCAAAAACATTGTTTTTACCCTAACAACATAATAGGCTACAATGCAGTGCAGCACACCAATGATCCTGGCCATCTGCAATCTCTAATAACCATCTTATCAACACTTTAATGAGTCAATCAAAAAAGCTTATACTTTATATGAGCTTTGACTTCATGCCCTTAAATGTTATTTTTTTAAATTAAGATGTTTCAACTTGAGGCGGTAGCTGATTGTTAAAGAAGTCATTCTTTGAATGTTCTTTCTTACATAATTATTCTGGCAAAGGCAGCCTTACGAAACAGGAAAACTTGGCTGAGCTCAGCACAGTCGGCAATGAGAACAGCCATAACAAAACCCTGTTAGTTTACAGGAGCGTTGTGTTTACCCAGGAAATAAGCCCTAAAATAATTTTACTACAGTCGCGCTTCATGTCACTGATCCTGGATTAGGTTCTGGCCAAAGCCCGGTGTACTTCATGAGGCCCAACAGGCGCCACATTGACCCAATGCACAAAGCTCTCAATCCGCATGGCTAATGAAGAGCAGCGGCAAGTTGCAGCTGTTTAACAACGTCGCTTCCGGTAAGCTGTCAAAGGAAATCCCTTAGCCGAGTACATAATTTCTTTAAACATATTTCAAAAGTTAATAAACAGATCATGATACGTCATAGTACACTGAAACAGACACAAATATTCTATTATTCTAATATAAGCTAATTCACTCTGGTGTGATGTGCTTTTAAAAAGGTATGGCTGTAGTGCTTTGCTGCCCAAAACCCCGTACAATTTAAAACCTTATTTAAAATAGTTTTATTTTCTGTCAGAAAATAAATACATTTAAAAGTAATAATTTCCATATAAAGAAAAACAAACAAACGGATAGGGTTTTATCGTTCAGATAGTTCTGGCACACTCTCTCTATCTCTCTCTCTCTCTCTATATATATATATATATATATATATATATATATATATATATATATATATATATTTACACACACACATATATATGTTTATATTGTAAATAGATTTTATAAATTAAAAGGCAAAAGAACAGGGTTTTAATGCTAGCTACTTCTGACAGAAAATAATTACAACAGAAAAAACAAAAACAAAACAAAAAAGGGGGGGAAAAAATGCTGATTTTGAAGGCACCATGCCAACTTTTCCGGTTTCGACAATGCTAACTGTGACTAGCTTCACGCAGCTCCAATAAGCAACATTAGCGCCGTAAGCCTGTTAGCATGAAAGTGGTCAGGACAATCGAACCTGACGATGCAGATTTATTCTTCTTCTTCTTTTTCTTCTTCTTTTTTGCCGTCTCCTCCACAGGGTCGGCTCCTTCTCTATCATCAGCTTCCCCGTTCAGCTCCCGGTCCTGAACTGGTTTCTGGTCCACTACCTGCTCCGCTACAACGTCCGCCATGATCGCAGGCGCTGCTGGAAAAGGAAGCGCGATGGATTGTGGGACTGGTCTGTGCAATGTTACCTTCACTGATACTCGGGTATTGCTAAAGTTGCTGTTTTTGTCATGATCATTGATGTAATCTCTAATCTACTGTCAACAATAAAGTTACATAAAATTGTTTGAAAACTGCTTTACCTCGAGGTCTTGTAAAGGTACGATTTCATCGTTATATAAAAATGTCGCAGAAATTTTGGATTCATTTCAGTCGAAGTTAATATGTGTGCCTGCTATGAATTAATATTTTTAATAATCAACAGGTATGTCTTTGTTTATACAGTGTGCATTTCTTACGTCATAACACCCACCATCATGAATTAATGTATTTGCATAATATATATATTTTTGACCTATCGCAGTCATTTCATAACATCCACTACGTGGTTTAAAATCGGAGCTTTATAGGAGCATTTGAACGTCCCACACAGTAAACATGCCGAATCAGCTGAAGAGCAACCGAGCAGGAGCCTAAATAGGAAACACCTGCAGTCAGCTATTAATAACTGGATAATAAATATACTGTACAAGGTGAATATAAAGAGAGATTTGACTCTTTATATGAAATGTATTAGTGTAATTAAAAATGAATCGGTATTTGCTTCTAAACTTTTGAAACTAAACTAATACTATAAAGAATAAATTCTTTAGCCACATCATCGTAAAAAAAATGTAAACGTTTTTTTTTTCTATAACATGATTGAAAATAATCACAATATTGATAATAATGAAGATAACCAGATGCAATATCATAAATCACCACTTGGGGGCAAAATAGCCATAGTAAAACTTTATAAAAAAGAATGTCAACAGTGAAGCTGAGTTCTTTTTAAACAAAAGTTTACATTGGTGGTTTGTTTCTATGTTTAATGCTTAACTGATTTCCTTTGCGCATGTATTAAATGACATAAGCAGGATCATTTAAATTAAGTTTCTCTGCAAGCAGTGCATTTCTATTTACATAAAATTATCAAGACAGGAGAAAAAAAAATAGTCACCAAGACAATTCATTGGGGCATTAGATTGTTAATATTGATTACTGATTGTGAAGGCAGAATTTACATCTGCTCAAGCAGAGAAAAGATTTAGTTATTTTCATCCAGTTAAGCAATTCTGGCCTGTAGTTGGGGGATCTCAGAGATTAATGGAAAAACTTCATTAAAGTCGTAATTGGCATCTTTCCGCATACACATATGAGATAAAGGATGGGCTTAAGTTCTGATTTTATCTGAATCAACATGTTCACCGTTTCTTTTCTGTAAAAATCCAAATCCGAGAGGTCGGCACTAATTCCAACATTGCTCTGTGTGCAACCTTTTCAAAGGCAGGAAGGACTTAATAAGGGTGCAGCAGCTGTTGTGGGTCAGTCAAAAGCAAAATCCAACAAAACGTATCAAATAACCAACCAAACCTGTTTTGTAACCCCCCCGCTCCGCTGTGAAACATGAGTGTGAGGACAGATTTCATTGAACACTTCCAGAATGGTATTTTATTTCACACTGGAAAATGCAGGAGGGGTCAAGACAAGGCAAACATGGTGACAAGAAAGACCAGGAAGTGGAGGAGGGGGGGCAAACATCAGGACTGTCAGACGCTTCATCTGAAAGTTTTATACTGCCCACACACATCTTTTTTTTTTCTTCATTCCTATACCCGTACGTTTTTCATTTTCAACCCCACAGTTCATTACATTCACAACAATCGATTAAGTCTGAACCTTTCCGCTGAGCGAGCCCCATGTAAACACAGACACTGAGAAAATGAGATTGTGTCACACTTGATGAGTTGTTCTGACAACGGTATATTCCAGATGTCTCTGGGAATAGGATTGTGAGCGTATGTACGGCTTTATATCCCCCCTATTGTGTCCCTTCAGACGGCACAGAGACGGACTGCAGAAAAAAGGGGGCCAGACAAAAATAGAACGCTGATAGTAAAAAAAAAAAAATAGCGTTCAACTTCCTCTTCCTGCAGAGCTTCCACTCACATAGATCTGTAAGAAATCAGCTGAATTCTGCTTTAGTGGTCAGTCAGAAATTAGTAAATTTCACTGCAAGAATATTTGCTTTTATATGACTGTAAAATGTGCAAACTGCAGTACACTTACAGGAAGTGCTATTCATAGTACATGAATGTAAGCAGATTCATTTTGTTCCTTAAATAATGTGTATTTGATTTTTTAAATTATTTTTCCATTTAACTCAAAAATTTTTTCAGTAGTTTTAGCTGCTTCTTACAAGCTGCTTCTTATTTGAATGTTTGTCTGAAAAAAACCATATTCAGTTTATTCTTTAACCTTTAAACCCCTAATGTATCATATTTGATAAGAGTTTTTGAGACTTATTGCATCACTTTAAGGTTAAAAACCTTGCTCAAATCATGTTGTGTATACAATCTGATACTTGTCTTCTGCCCCCTGGTGGACACCCTTTACACTATAATAATTATAACTTATCACATGGTAATAATACATGCAAATGATTTACTTTTATGTTTTGTTAAAAGCCAAATGGAGACATTAGATAAAAAGATAAAAACATTAGAAGGTTTCAAAGGATGCAGTAGGTTTTTCACCCACCCCTTGTGATCACCTGTGGGAATATTGTCATTTTAAACAACTATTCCTGACCTGTGGTATCGTTTAGTTTGTGTTTGTTTAACAGCCTGTTTCTTATACAATTTGTGAGTTGATTCATGAACTTCAGACCGGTAAACACAAACAAACCTGCGGTGAAATCAGTTTTCTGCCTGAACACTTTCAGAGAATTCGCCTGTTCCCAGTAACTCAGACTGGAGTGTTTTTTTTCCCCACACAAACAAGTAAATTGCATTTTTTCTCCTTGTAAACAAACATCCAACACGTATGTCATGATGATGATGATGCCTTTCTTCCACATCTGCTCAACAACTGAGATGGTTTTACATTATGTAGTTATTATCACTGGGTAAAGTGAGGCCTGTCTGCTCATCTGGCTTCAACTTGGCGAAGTCATGGTTTCGTTTTAGTGGTTCTGGTACCTGAGTTTCGACAGCAAAAGAGTATAAGAATTGTGTTTGATGTACAGTAACGGTAAAATGGACGGACAGGTAATAGAGTGTGTTTAAAATACCTCCATGTAATAAGCAGTTAGATGTGACACAGACCCATCGATAAAAGATGATCAGTCTCTGCTCAGTGCTCAGTTAAAGCAGCAGGTTTTATGTTTCAGAGATTCTTCCGTCGCTCTCCTCCTCCTCCTCCTCCTCTTCTTCTTCTTCATCGTCTCCAAACGTCTGCTCTTCCATGTTGATGAGCGAGTGTGAACGGGCGGCAACCTGTGCGGCGAGGGCGGAGCTGAAGCTGAGCGTCTCCGAGCCGTGCATCTCCGTCAGTCTGTCCATCACAGAGATGGCGGGGACTTTAGGCTTCAGGAAGCAGTCCAGGCCATTCTGGCCGTCCCCCTCCTCCCCATCATACTGATGCAGCTCGGATGCTCCTCCCCCTCCTCTGCTGCAGACTGAAGTTCCTCCCAACTCCTCTTTCTCAGAGCCGCAGCTGAACTCCGTCACAGGGTCTGCGGAGAGGTCAGGCCTCACCCTGCTGTACTTTCCTTCCCCTTCCTCCCCTTCCTTCCCTACAGAGTGCTCTGATAGGTGGTTTTCTTCTTCGCTGCCAGTTTCTACAGCACCCACAGACGTTGGGACATCTGTTGGCTCTGTGGCAGGACCAGAGCTTTCAGCGAGACCTGAAGGCGACACAGCAGCTGCAATAAAAAAAAAAAGAAGGACATTTAGCACCAAATACCTTATTGTAATTATAAATATGAAGTTCTGACCTTGTATAAGAAACCGTGTGTCAAAAATACCTTCCAAGATAACCAAAAAACAAGATTGTTTTGCTAGTAGAGACAAGAATTACTGTGCATGTCTGTTTAAGCCTTTTATCATTAACATCACCGCTTCCCAGTAATAGGAAATAATGTGATTTGTTTCAGCCTAATAGGATTTATACCAGTGAGAAATGACAGTGGAGATATTTTCACCAAACACAGCACAAAAACCTACACCACCCATCCCAAAAACAGTCACAACCTGGATTTAACTAAACAAATACACAAGAGCCTCTCATTGGATGAGAACGTTTCACCTGCTTACAAGTTATTAAACCCCAACTGATGCAGTGAGTAGCTTCTCATTTCTTTAACAACCATGTGGGAAGATGCACCCTGTATTTGTAGAAAAGATGTTAATCTGTTTCAGAAGGGGCTTATTCTTGGCATCAAGCATAGAAAACGTGTGACGAGATTGTTGAAACGACTAAAACTGGGTTAAACACTGTCCAATACATATGAAAACTGCAAGAATAGAGGGGAACCATTGTCTTCGAGGTAGAAATGGGGTTGGAAAAGAATCTTGAATAGTAGTGGATCAGTGATCACTTAAAGATGCACTACAAAACTTTTTGCAATTTTTTCAGTAATGCACCCCCTATTGATGACTAAACTGGTATCCATCTCACTCCAGCTAGTAAAAGACACTCTTATCTTTACTCTTGTCTCTTTTTCTGTTCCTTCCTCTCTTCCTCCAATAATGTTTTCTTGCGTTTCTTTGCCGAATCCGCCATGATGCCCGTTCAAAACACCTAGTTCCATTTGTTAGCATGTGACAGGGTACACAACCAATACTTGGCTGTAACATCACGTTGCATGGTGCGGTTTCTCTGCCTCAGAACAGAGAAGGGTCTGTCTGCAGTCTGCTAGAGAAAGTGAGTGTTGTATAGTGACATCACAACACAACACACCCACCACACAAGGAGAACTCACGGTAAACCCTAACCCCTCCCTAACCCACAACACACCTCTGTCTTGCAGGCTGTAGACAGATTCACTTTTCGGGACGCTGCTGAGCAGTGACGGCTCAAGAAATAAGCATCATGAAAGTTGGTGTGCCATCAAAACGAGTCAGAAACACATATTTTTAAGCCTTTAAATGTTTGGTAAAATCTAACTGAAAAAAACAACAGTAGAACTCAGGGCTATGTTTAATAGTGACAGTAAGAACATTTTCACATGAACAATGTGAGAGGAACTCGAGGGATTGGGACTGAACAGTGGTGTAGCCATAAGAAAACCACTAATCAGTGAAGCTAACTGGAGAAAAGGGCTTCAATTTGCTAGGGAGCATAAAGATTGGACTCTGGAGCAATGGAAGAAGCTCATGTGGTCCGATGAGTCCAGATTTACCCTGTTCCAGAGTGATGGGAGCATCAGGGTAAGAAGAGCAGTAGATGAAGTGATGCATCATGCCTATTGTCTAGTAAAAGCCCGAGGGGACAGTCTATGATCTGGCAACATCCCTTAGTTGGGTACTGCAAAAACAAATGCTAAAAAAAAAAGGAAAAATAAATGTTATCTATTATATAGATTTTCTTATGAGTAATCTTGTGAAGTAAAATTGAGAAACAGTTCTACTAAAAGTGAAGGGTTTTTTTGGGAGCCAGTGATTACCAGATCATTTTCAGGTGTCAGATGTGTCTAATAAAATTTACCTACCCTTATAACAGATGCTGGTTAATGATACTTTAACAGTAAATTTATTTTCGGAGCGTTTTTTAATGAGCCGACAGGTGCTGGCTGACAACCTGTATTTTCAGTGTGTACGGCACAATGAAAGCAGTTGCTGAACTCCCAGTGACGGAGCTCGCTCAGACTTGTTCCTGGGTGCACAAACAGCGAGGAGGCAGAGACGACAGAAAACAAATGGTTTACTTTACACAACACAAGTAATCTCTCCTCACTTGTCACTTATTATAAACCTTGTTCCTTTTCAGCTCAACGGATGACCGTGACTGAAGAGACGCCAGCACTGTTTGACATTACGGTAAAACAAAGCAAACACTGCTTTCTTTGCTTTTTTTTTCCCAACCCAAATCTTGTGGTTTATTTTTGCATAATGTGTGTATTACTACCCCCCTCTGTGCTGGTGAGCTACATTTTCCAGTACAAAGGTATATTGTCCATCCCTCCCCCAACTGAACCTTGTTTTGTGGTGCATTTTGTTTTCCCAGACGCTGGTGACTTGACATAGAACAGCAGCAAGCTTTTTGTTGCCCCTGGTTCTTTATGTTGGTTTGGCATTCAAGTTTTTTTGTTTTTTTATTTCTTAAACTTGCAAGGGATCTTGACAACCAGATTTGTGAAACAAATCAAAGAGAATCCCTTTGTCAAAGGTTTTCAATTGTTACTAAAGCTTTACAGCTTGGGCCAATCAGCGCCTTTGTCAGCAGCTGCAGGCAGTGATGTCAGATCCTCTTCACCAGCTAAATGTTTTCTTTAATTTGTGTCTCCTTGTTTCTTCTCTGCCACCTTCCTGCCTGTGACCTGAAAATCGTTCACCACCAGTGTATCCTTTTGAGCATCCATGTCTAAAGGAGGATATATTTGTAACAATACCATCAACAACAATAACAGTATAAACTGAATTAAAATTAAATAAATATGTTGTCACAAACACTTTTAAAACTAATCTGATAGAAATAATCAAATTCAGAAGTACAGTAGGCTACAGCTAAAATATTAGTGCAACTTTTTGCACATCATTTTTGAATGCCATGGCTTTAAAATGTGATCTAAAAACAAGAATGTCTCATTTTGTTAAAACCCTCGTCACATCACCTCCTCTCTCCTCCTGTTTCTCCCCCTTCCATAAGCATCCAGGAGGAGGACTGATATAGAAACAGAAAAGTTAAGCAGAGGAGGGGAGTGGGTACAAAATGGGAAATGGAGCTGAGGGTGTTTCTGCAGCGGGGCGTTTCAGCTGTGTTTCATTAATCTTACCAGTTAAAATTCACTCATGATGGACAGATAATACCTGCTGGGTATTCCTTCAAAGTGGACCCCCCTTTGCAAAAAGGTTTGACAGAGACTGATGGTTCTCTGAAATGAAGCTTCAGCCACATCAAATTAACGTCTTATTCTACTGCTATTTGCATAATTGAGTCATAAAAAGGCTTAAACATATCCATCCCTCAAAACACTAAATCCTCCCCGCTCTTTGAAATGAATATCTAAAAGGAGGCTGAAACGAGGGTTTGACCATTTGTTGAATTATGGATGAAAACAAGCAGCTGGGGAATGGCTGCTTTTCATCAATAACCCATGTTCGTATATTTAGTGAAATCTGTCTGTGAGCTGGAGTGTAGCAAGCAAAAGTTGTGCAACCAAACCGTTGGACGTACAGTTCTGAATGCATAAAAAATGTACAGAGATTTTCTGAGCTGTCATCCTGAGTCTAAGCAGAAACACAGAGCCTGAAATTTCAGCAGAAATCAGCCTCATTCCAAGAATATCTGCAACACCAGCGCAGACCTTGGTCATTGAACAGCAGCTGTTTCCTCTTCATCCTCTCCCCCTCGGACGCACGGAAGCCCAGAACAGCTTTCAGCTCTGACAGGACGCGACGAGACTCCTCCCTCTCCCTCCGCTGTCGTTCCCGCTCCTCCGGAGACAACATGTCAGACCACGACCCTCTGCCTTCCCCGTCAGAGTCCGAGTCGGACACGTAGGCCTCCCATTCCTGCTCGGATCAAACAGAGAGAGAAACTATGAATCATTTCTGTCATTTTTACTCAGGACTCATTTCATGGCAGCTGAGTCTGAGAATACCCAAAAGTAGCCTCTGATTTGAGCAAGTCAAGAGATGAAAGATGGTCGTGATCTTACCAGCTCCTCTGGCACTGGGTCTCTGTCCAGGATTAAGGGGTAAGATGGAGGAGGAGCAGGAACTTCAGGCACAGGTGGACCACACTGCTCCAGACCCTCGGCATTACCTGCAGGGATGATGTACTGTGAGTTCACGTTGACCTTGGAAAAATCTCAAGTGTTTAAGTTATATTAATAATTTTACATGGAGGCACAGGATAAGAAAATTTGGGCCCTAGTGGCCTTAACTTGACTGTGGAAGGGGCTTGAAGAGAGCTGGGAATGACATGAAAGTGCCCCGGGCCACAATTCAAACCTGTCTGCATTTGGGACAGTTGCTCAACCAGTTGAGCCAAACACCGCCCCAGACAAGAGCTTATATTTCAATACAGTTCATGTTCTGTTAGAATTATACTAGAAGGGCCTCTCTCTCCGAGCAGCAGCATGGAGACAGATGCAGATGGGGAACATGTTGAAAAAGAGCTGTTGGCTCAGTTATTTGGAGATGGTTTGGATTCAAAGATACAGGCGAGCAGCAGAGTAATGTTTCGTGCAGAGAGTATTTCAAAGTGGTTCACAATAAAGGCCCATTTATGCAGATACAGAGCAGTTTATCCATTTTTTTTATCCATTTTTTTGCCTCCTTTACCTCCTTTATAATTTGGGCCGTTTTCAGGGTCTTTGAGGATTTGTACCTGACAAACGGAGTAGTACCATGGAAACCATTCGGGCAGTGTTGAGCAGTATAGATGATGCGCATTCCGCAAAAGAAAAAAAGAAGAGGAAGCCAAAACATATTTGATGGCTGCACAGACCACCTCAGACACTGCACTGCCTCTTTGTATGTCTCTTTCTGGGAATATACATTATCATCATCTCCTCCACCGTTACCATGGTTACTATAATCTGTAACTGGTCATAAAAGGGCAAAGTCTTAATGAAAAATCCTTTATCTCAGAGGAAACCTGTAATGCAATGCTGCCATTGACAAATGCTCTTTTAAACATTTTATCACTTTTGATTCAACAGGAGTCGAACAACACATAACTAGTTTTTACAGCTGCTAAAAAGTAAATTAGCAAATGCATATGCATGTGAGAGATTTGTCACCCAGCTGGCAAGGATGTCTTCACTGTCTTTTTCTTTTTGTTATTCCTTTTACATTATGGCTTAAATACAAAGAATGACCTTAACTTGGTCAACATTGACAGCATTGCTCAGGTTGGTCCATTTCTTCTCCTTTGAGGTGGAGTTACTTCCTCCATGACTGGAAATATCCTTAAGTCATGTTAAAGGAAGGAAGAGATCTGGGCTAAAAATACGTCGTCAGTCATACGAAACAATCGTGCTACTTAAGGAGGCCATTTCTGTTTTACATCATACAGCATGCTGGGAAACGCTCAGTAAAACAAGGCTGTGAGGCTCTGGAGGGCATAAACACAACATCAACAAGTATGTAAACATGAAGAGTTACATGCACGTTTGGGTTGAACTCTGCTCACCTGGACAGGTGTTGGCCCGTCTCAGCATGCGCTCCACCTGGCTGATGGTGTCCTCCCAGCAGCCAGTGCTGGCTTGCATGTGTGGCTGCAGCTGGTGCAGCCGGTCGCTGAGGTCCTGGTAGCCTTCTAGTGTGAGCTCGGTCAGTTCTTTGGATACCATCAGCTTCTCGAGATCATCCTCCAGGATGATCATCCTGATGCAATGTGTGAAATAAGATAAAAGGCAAAGTATTTTTGTATTTTGTTTATTAAGTGTACAACAACTGTGTGGAATGAGGGCAGGAGTGTGTTTGTGTGTCTCCTCACTCGCTGAGCAGGGCCTTGAGGTGCAGCTGCAGGCTTCGGATGGAGGTGTGCAGGGTGTTGAGCTCTCGGCATTTCTCCCTGGCTCGTCCCGTCCTGTCGGAGCCTGTCGTCCTCGGCTGAATCTCAAAGTGCCGGTGGAAGTCGTAGCTGCGCTGAACTTCGCTGAGACAGCTGGCGAGAGCGTGATGGAGAGGCTCGGTCACCGCGCCGATGGACTGGTGCAGCGGAGGAGGAGGGGGAGATGGCTTCTCTCTTTTGGGTCCACCCTCCTCCAGCTCCTCTATCCGGTGGGGTGAGAAGAGTAGAGCCAGCCGACGGAAACATTCAGAGCTCTGTCCCACCCACAGCTGGAACAGCATCTACAGGAGAACAAACAAGAAAACAGCAACTCAACAACAGCCCTTTTTACATTAAAACTTTGATTTTCTGTCTTTGAAACTGTTACTGCCTTTAGGCTCTTTTCTTCAAAAGGCAAGCTGTGGTCAAAGCATGAATAAACTGTCTGTGCAAGCTATTGCTTTATTTAAACCCAAGAACATTTAAGAAAGAAAACAGCTTGTTGAAAATTGATTAAATACACATGAAGATAAGCAGAAGAGACTATTTTAAAAGAGTCATAGTCAGGTTGACAGTAACTCATGCAGCATTTCCTCATCTTTACTTCACATCCCACCTCTCTGAACTTTGCTTTTTCATTTCATTCCCTGCAGCTCCATGTTTAAGACTCAGGTCTTACCTTCATGGCAGGCAGGCTGTAGTCGTCCGTCAGTTCCTGAGCTTGTTCGTCACCCAGGTGCTCGATCCCCAGGCCAAGCCCCAGCTCCTTCAGAGGCACCGCACAAACGTAGTTGGTCACATTGTCGATTTCAGAGTTCAGAGGGAACGTTCAGAGGTGTTAAAGATGCATAACACTAAAGCGAGAACAAAAAATGCACCTAAGATGTTTTATAAGTTCTTCCGGTTAACTGTACAGCGAAGCTGTCCTCTTGTGTATAAAACCGAGGCTTTCTGGCATATTTTAGGATAATTTTTATGCATTTTTTGTGGCTGTTTGAGAGTGCATGCACAAATTTCTAATAGGTTTGGGTTATGACCAGTAACCAGATAATTTGGGGAGTCGTGACTTGGACACAGTTGAGCAGAGCTGCTTCAGATCTTTAGCTCTGAACTGTCATCCCTGGAGATTTTGGGATTCTAAACTCACCAAAGAATCAGACTTTTTTTTGCTTCCCAATCAAATTTCAAGCACTTCTCAGATATGCATTACCATACATGATTAAAAAGTAAAATTTAGGCACAATTCAGGTACGAGAACATAAGCAACACAGACAGGGGAAGAGGTTTAAGTGCAGCAGGAGGCACTGTTAAGTGACGGACAAAATAATGACTTATTTGACCTATATAGAATATGTATTGAATTTCCCTTTAGGGATTAATACACATATTTGAAAAACGTATTCAATTAAAAGGATATGCCTTGAGCATGTGACAGGTGGCCCTACGAGAGGCTCTGAAGGCTGAGCGGAGGGCCCGGTACAAGGCCTTTCTCAGTCCGATCAGCTGCTGGCCTCGTGGCACCACCCCTGGAGCCGCCCTGCTAAAGGAGCTGGCCGCACTCACCCTGTCGAGCAAACTTGACAAGTGAAATGTGATACAACTGTGGAGACGTCCCAAAGAGGCAGGGGGGCACACACAACACTAAACACCACATCAACAAAGACAACACATCTAGACGTGAACGCCACACTGACACACGAACAAAAACAGGAAGATCTAAAAGGACATGAGGTAAACATGAACCTGGAGGCTAACTGCCTCTTAGCTTAGCTCAAAGACTGAAAGCAGAGAAAACAGCCAACCCTGATCTGTCCAAAAGGAACAACAACATCCTACCAGCAGATTTAGTTTCATTCAAGCGAGAACTTAAGCATACAAAGATGGACATGTTGGAGGATTGTGTTACATGTGGACGAAACCAGGCCAGGAGATTTCCAGCCTTTATGCAAAGCAAAGCTAAGTAGCTGGCGACTGTGGCTGTACAGTATACACAGGTATGTGAGTGGTATCATTTACAACTTTACTTTTAAAGTACCAAGTAATTCAAATAATGATAGAAACACTAAAGCAGCAGACACACACAAACATCAACAGCCCAAAGTAAACACAACTATTTGATCAAGCTAATGAAAACACCTACAGAAGTGACCAATATAAACTATGTGGGGTGAGGTGCTGGGTAGTTTGGTGTGAAAGGAGCACACTTACAGGGTGAACCCTCTGGAGATGACCTCAGTCTCCTGCACCAGGCGCAAGGCTTTGCGAGACAGTCCAGTCAGAGTCTTGCTGTTGTGGACCAGAGTCTGGAGCTGCATGGCCCTTTTGTGGACGGCTCTCTGCATACGGCCCCGTCTCCACAGCGTGAGCCCCCTCAGTCCTACCCAGCCAAGCAGGGCCAGAGCCCACGGAGCGGCAGCCAGTGTCCAGAGGCCTTCAGAGGAGGAGCAAAGTCCCAGCAGCACCGCAGCCAGGACCACCACCCCGGCACCATCCCTGAGAGAGGAGGAAATTTAAAGTTCTCAGAAAGTGGTTTAAACCGTTAAATATCTTAGTCAGGATTAAGGTGGATAACTGTCACATGACATTATCAATTTATTAGACACGGGAAGTACATAAAACAAGATCTTCTGTGGCCTTGAAGCAGCTTTTTAAAGCCATTCGATGCATTTTTACTTGCATGTGATTCTGTGTTAATGTTTGTAATTCGAGCCTCACTGTGATACAGTGTGTGAGGGTCTAGAGTTGAAGAAAAACACCGCAGTCACAGGAAAACTGCGGATTTATCACTGTGGTCAGTCATAAACCAAAGAATCTGTGCAACAGCTTCAGAAATTCTTTGGTTTTTAATACAGGACAGCATAATGTAAACATAAAGGGAAGCTGTCAGGCTCAAATGCTAGATGAAGAACTGCACATAGCAAAGCAGCTCTGTGCTGCAGTTATCAGTGCCAAGCGTAGCATGGAAATTAGATCCAGGACAGAAATCTTGAAGCGTACAACTTCAGGTAATTAAGTTTGGACTGAAAATGAACAGTCATGGGTGAATACTGTAAAGTGGACAGAGGCAACCTAAAATCACACACCAAAGAGATCTAAAAAAGAAATAATCTTAAAATCTGCACAGTTTATGTATTTGCTGGTGTTTTGTTTCATTTTTTTCTACTCATTCTGCATCCACGTGTGTTTATTTTAATGCAACGCACCATAGGGAGGGCCTGGCGATGAGGCTCGGCCTTGGCAAGGTGTTTGTTCGGCTAGGGGAGCCACAGGGAGATGGAGCCGAAGGTGAGCAGACTCGGGTCCAACAGCTCGATGAGCTCCACATCTTCCTGCAGAAGCACGTCCTGGTCTAGGATGCATCTCACCGAGTACTGGCCAAACATGCCATCCTGCAAGGAGGCGAGGAAAATGCAACAAAAAGAAATAAACATAGCAAAGGAAGTGATTTCAGGCCCGGTTTCACCTTAACTTACCAGTTGCTGCTCCAGCTTATGAGATGCAGCTGCCTGGTGAAAATGGCTCCATGACCACAAGGTCTCAGCAAGTCTCCGTAAGCGTCCTCCCTGCAAGCCACACAGGACAATTTCATTCAAATGAAAACATCCTTAAGCCTTGATTCCCTGAGCTGTAAGTCCAACAAGTGCACACACACACTCGCGCTCAAAGGAGTATCCCAGGAAACAAAGTCTTTCAGGCAACAACAATGTGTGCAATGCCTGATTGTGAAACCCTCAACCCCCCCCAGGCTTACATACATGTAGGTCTGTGGTGCAAACACCACATAACTCCTTGAATTCCTTCTCAGGTTGTAGAACCAAGCGTTCACATTTTCTGCAGCAATAAGACTGATTTGAACCTTTTAAAAATGCAGTTAACAAGCTCAAAGTGATGGACGCTTTTATTTCCAGACAACACGTTTGTACATCTTTGGCTGGAGACACTTCTATTTTATTTCCTGCTTCCTAAGAGTCTGCAATCGCAGCTTCAGGGCCTCCCACTGTAAACAGCCAGGGAGATACAATCACACTAAGATCTACATTTTACATAGCACTCCCAATCTGGATGCGTAAAGCTCAGGCTTTGCAAAGTTTTACTGTGGGGATGGGGGTGGGGGGGTGGTACAGCTTACAGTGCAGTACCTAATTGTGAGAGGGATTTATGCAGCTTTAATCAGCTTATAATGTTTTGAGGCATCAGAGAAATACTTGTTGAAATCAGAACTTATGTTGAAAGATATTTGCATGTTAACACTGAAGCTATTAAAAAGGTAAAAACAAATAATTGGGTAAAAAAAAAAAGGACTAAATTTGAGGTCTGTGTGCAACAATGTACAGTATATCCACTGATCCAGACTGAGCCAGCAAGCTGACCTGTTTTCTAGTCGGGGTGCAGCACAACTGCCAATAGCCTACAGGCTGCAGTCGTATTGATTGCTGATTGGAGGCTGAGCCTCGGGATGGAGAATTCACACAACAGTGTGTGCCACTGAAGAAGGCCACAACTCCATTAAGTCTTCTTTGTAGTATCAGAAAGGATAATCCTAGCAGATACCACGCAGAGACAATGACTGATAGTAGTACTCTGGCTTAGTCTTATCGATACTCATCAGTATTCTGCTGCCGTCTCAGGGAATATTGCAGCTTCGAAACAGAAAGTGATTATGGAGATGTGATGTATCACACAGCAAAAGACATGATGGTAAGAAATGTGGTACTGAAAGAAGCTCTATTCTGAAATGTGAGGATTTGGTGTTTTTTTTTTTTTCCCTTTTCTTCTTCTTCTTTTTTTTTTTTTTTAATAGTAATACCAGGTGCCCTGTGCAGGACATGACATCATTTCACAAACAAATATGTATTTTACTCAGTATCCCTTCCAAGTATTTCCATATTATACACCACTGGAGACCACCACTTGATTATTTCAGGCTATAATCAGATCTGCAGATTTAATAAACACATGTTTCAGTCCAGCCAAAAATGCAATTTATCCTTTGAAGTCATACTGTACTCCAGTAGCTGCAACAAAAATGGTCCCGTAACATGAGCAAGGGTCCAGTTGTTAGTAGTCCATGTTTCTATTCATAAAACCCCATTGTTGATGAAAATTGTAAGACTTTAAAGGGTTAATCTAAAAAAGCAACTTGAAGACCCCACCTTATAGAGATAAACCCATCCGATACCTGGATCGGATATCGGACTGATGTTGACCGAATTAGCTGGATCAGATATCAGATGAGTGAGGCCGATCCAGCATTCCGATCCAGTCATTTCTGTTTTTATTAATATCATAACAAATGTACACTTTATTTATTATTTATTTATTATTATTATTATTTACTTTATTATTATCGGGCGGCTGTAGCTCAGGTGGAAGAGCAGTCATCCTTCAACCGGAGGGACGGAGGATCGACTCCAGGCTTCCCCAGACTACATGCTGAAGTGTCCTTGGGTAAGACACTGAACCCCAAGTTGCCCCCGACATGCCTATCGGGGTTTGACAGCGTGTATGATTATGTGTGTGACTGGGTGAATGTGATATGTAGTGTAAAGCGCTTTGAGCGGTTAGTATGACTGGAAAAGCGCTATATAAGTACAGTCCATTCACCATTTTACAATATTATAAAATTAAGCACATTTATATCCGTGTTAATTTATACCTTAAAAAAAAAGAAAAAAAAAGGCTAAATGTTTATGTCAAGCTTGATGCCTTTACACGCACAGCAAGGTATACAGTTCATTCATTCAACAATAGTGTCCGACTGGTATCGGGTATTGGCCGATACACTCACCCCAGGTATCCCTATCAGACTGGATTGGAAAAAACTGGATCAGTGCATCTCTACCACCCTAATGAACTAAGACATTTCTATAAAAGCATTTAGCTGTTTATAAATTCACTGAAAACACAAGAAGCATAATTACTCATCATGGAAATGATCTTTAACCACAGCCTGAGTTTAACACAGCTGCTTATGAGAATTAAGGATCTAGTTTCAGTGGCCACAATGTAAATGTCTGTAAACTGAAAATTTTAAGTTTAGGAGGTTGTGATGGAATAAAATTTGATCTTTTGGATCAGATTTCATAACTAATTTTATTCTAAGTACTAAAACTAAAAGATGAAACAATTTCCTGAAATATTTGTGCAAGTCAAAAGCAAAAAAAAAGAAGAAAGAAATAAAGAGAGGGTTAACAATGAATTTAATTAGAATTTAATCCATTTTCTGTTTACATTATATTATTATAAAGGTGTTGTATTCATAAATGGCCCAGAATCATAAACTCAAGGAAAAACACTAATCCGCTGCAGTATGATGCTCCCAGAACCCCCAGAGTTTTTAGTCCATGACCCAACATGGGACCCCTGAATCCTGCAATGCATCCTGCGGTGTTTGGCACCGGGACTTTGGCAGCAGATCTTTGCTTTAGGTCCTGTGGGTTGCGGGTTAGGGGCCTCTATGAATTAAGCTCGTTCCGGTGCATCAATACGATTGCTATACAGGGAGTTTGGAGCAGCACATCTCAAAGCAGCATCCCTATGAATGCCAGGTTTCAAGATTAATGAGCAGACTATTACATATGCACTTTACCTGTCAGCAGTTTTAATGCAATGGCTAACACCAGAGCCGCTGGGAGGAGGGGATATTTGATGGTTTTTCTTAAAATTAACTTTTAAAAATATATTGGTTGTGAAAGCTGCTGTAGATCAACTATTTGTAGACATACCGGTTAAAGCAGCTCTACATTAAATATTCATTTGCTTAATCGGTTTAACAGCATAAACAACTTAAACATGCAAATGTGATTAGGTAATATAAAGCTGTTGTATAACATGTTAATTTAGATCTTATATACAATGAACAGAGAAATGCTTTGCTGTGTTAATATTTTGTATAATGACATCTCACCTTATCTAAGGTCTATGAGGGTTACAGACATGCAGTGAGTTATCGTTACAGCTGAAATACAGTTTAAGTCTTCTAATGTTAGCCACAAGACACAACAAGGTAGGACAGTATTTGGAAAGTAGATTAAAACCAACTTTTTTTTAACACTTGTTGCAAACTTTGAGGAGTAATACCTCCGAAGATGCCTTGATGTTCAAAAAGTCTGTCAATTCCTGGCAATGACAGCAACCCCTCTACGTGAGCAAGTCATTTTGCTACAGCTTCTTTGCTCCAGGATATGGCTTAAGGAGAGACGACCAAAAAGCTTTTCTGCCTGATACACATCCCTCATCCTCCTCAACTCCTTAGAACAACAGCGTACCAGAGAGGAAGCATGACACACATGGAAAGTTCCTGCAAACAACAGTTTACCGTCGCAAAGGAGAGGCTGAAAGAGGGGAAGCTGAGTCATGTGACAGCGAGCTTTCCAGGACACGTTACACGTCCAACTGCATCACAGGTTGCAGTAACATATAGTCACTAACAAGAACTGCTCAGAGTTCACAAGGTTTTATCCTTTGATTGCACACAGCCTCATTGAGAAAGGCACACACACACCATAGTATCAGGAGATTGCACACACAAATTGTATGAGGAGGCTCACAGAGACAGGAATTACATCAGACAGAAAGCAGCGTGGTCTGGGTAATCACATTACAACCATCTCCAAAATCAGCGCCAAAGTAAAGCAGAGAGGTAAGGAAGAAAAAAGCCTTATTACAGAAAACATGCAACGAAGAAGACCTGTACCCGTATGCAGAAGGCTGCTCTTGCCATGTTTGTTTTACCACGTATGATCAAAGTAACACGTAAACAGCTCATACAGACACCAATATGTGTCAGTCTGATTAATTACTGATGGCAGACTACACAAGCCCGACGGGACCATCACCCCCACCCCCCCAGGGTTGAGGATGTTAAGGATGAGTTCAAATTAAGGGCATATCCCACTTTGACCCGATGCACTCATTTTCATTGATCGGCTTTACATGATCATTCTATCATGCACTCATCTGCAGATTCTTTTCTCAATTAAGCATTGGTCCATAAAATGTCAAAATGTTACAATTCAATCAATAAGCAAGCAAAAATGTCTACGAGGAGGCTAAGACGCAGTATTTGCAGGTTTCCATCATCTGTAATGGAAATAAATTCATATTTTTTGGGACTATTGACTATTTGGTGGGAAAAATGGCGAGCGAAGGATAAATTTCTTGATTTTTTTCATCAATTTTATATTTAAAAAAATTGACTTATTGGAGGAAAAAAGGCTGTTATGAAGAAGAATTATGATTTTTACAGTGTAAACATCATTTTTCATAAGTTGTTACAACTTCGTCAGAATTTTATCAATATATTAATCATAAATTAACAGTGGTAAACTGCAAGGTTTGAATCCCAGCCTGAGTCTCTCTCTGAACCCTTCCTGTCAACCTTCTGTATATTAAAGGTCACTGGTGCCAAAAAATCCTTTTAAAAGGGTGGGGAGAACAAATACATGAACAGCTTTCTGTGACTAATAAGAGAAGATAATAACCATGTCTGCAGAAAATAGCAAGTACCAGGAACATTTTAGCTCAAAAATATTTCCTTTAATGAAGTAATGGACACTGATTTGTGTCTGTGTTCATTCTTTGTTTCTGTTGTAAGCAGACTTATAAACTTCTGATTCACACCACAAAACCAGATGTTTAACTTAAATCAAGCAGTTTTTTATCTGGTAGGACAGGCATGTGTGGTATTTGCTTGGAGGAAGATGGAAACTCACTGAAGTTTTCTGTGGATCTTCGCCATCAGAGGTGAGGTCTCCCTCTTGCCCACAATATTCTTCTTCCTGTGATGCTGTTGGACATGCCTCAAAGTCTGTGTGGCCTAGATCGTGCAGGTACTGGAAAAGAGGAGAGTTCTGCAAGAGAGAAAAAGAGAAATCGGGAAACATACTGAGTTGCAGCGGTGAAATTATGAATAAGAAGTAGGAGGATGATAAAAATAGCATGAGATGAATTAAGATAGGTCATCAGTCCTGGTTGTGGATAAGATGACAATCATCCTGATTTGTCCTGAGTGAAACAAGATGATCTGACTCTGATAACATGAAGAAGAGACAAGATTAACCTTTATTTGTCCCCATAGGGAAATTCCAGATTCCAAAGCGAAGCGTAGCTGATTTGCTTGGATGGCAAACTTTCCTTCAGGATTCACTGACTGAAGTTAAGACTTGACTCCAATTACTTCCAACCCATATCTTAAAAAGCTAAGTTTCCTACTCTGACTTGAGAGCGGTGTGGATCTTTACACGATAACACAGATTTTACTGTCATCTGAGCCTCAGTTTTTGGTACTCTAAATTTGATTTAATTCTCCTTTTCTGAATGAGAACTAGACATTCATACTGAGCATGAGTTATGTTATAATACTGCCTTCTCAGAGAGGGATAAACACGGGCAATGCTGTTTCTTCGGCAGGACAAAGAAAGCTCAGAACCAAATCCGTCATGCAGTTAGCAGATAGATTTAGTCCAAAGGATGCATGACCCATTTCTTCTCCAGCTGCCGATCCTCTGTTGGTGGGAAATGTCACTGAGCATCTCTGCTGTGTTTTGGTCCTGCACAAGTGCATCTCAGGTATCCCACCAATGATAAACTTCATGCCTCTAATTGCTCCACGAATAAATAAACGCTACTTACTTGCATTGTCACACGAAATCGCAGCTCATGTTGTCATCATCCAGATGTAGCGACGTTTATGAGTGAGTGTGGCATTTTTCGGAACCGACGCATTGGATGTGATCATCCCCACCCCACCTCTAACTACCAGTCTAGTAATGATGAAACACCAACAACAGTGCGCACACTAGCACAGCTCAGCCCCTCTCATGACCAGCAAAGCTCCTTGGCAGAAACACATTAAGCAACCAGCCAAATATGTGGATTTTCCTTCTTTCTTTTTTTAAATACACAAAGCACTGCAACAGGCAATGGGCTGATTAAGAGACGCTAGCATGCCTACCAGCTAGCACCAAGCTAGCTTTGTTAATGAATCTTGCACCTACATTTATCCCAGAACCCAAGCGGTATGACAAAGCATTATGTAATAAGTTTCGATAGCAAACAGGGACGCAAATACAAACCTCAAATACCACATCTTCATCAAACTCCTCAGTCATTGCTGTCCGCCATCGATACGCAGCCCATTTAGCATTCTGAAGTTGTAGGCGACAGTAGTCAGGAACATCGGTTGAGAAGTTGATAGTTAGCTGTATGCTAAAACTTCACGTAAAACTACAATTCCCACAAAGCCTTTCGCCTGACCACTACTTCCTTACGGAGAGACGAACTGCAATTTGGCCCGCTTAGAGCGCCCCAAGTGGTCATGAGACGCAGTGGAATAACTGTTTGGAAAGCAGTGCAAGGATGTAGTGCATAAAGGTAGTAAAAATAACCTCAAAATAACCGGAAGCAGATTTCAAAGTAAGACACTCCATTTGTTTGAAAATAAAATTGGATAATATTCGACAATGAAAATAGTAATTTTATCTCTGTTTAATTTTTAAATATCTACAAATACTAACTGTATCCTCATATTATGTGCTGTATTCCACATTACAATAAATTAAACACGTCGTCTTAGACAATTGATTTACTTGGAAATGTGTAACCGGAAGTAAGTTGTTAGATATGCTCCACTTTGTATGAAACTGCTGGGATAAGCACCGTGGCTGAAAACTTCGAAAAATGGGGAAAGTAACTGGCGGACAGACTTTATCCAAGTATCCGTTGGCGAGATAAGGAACAAGGGCAATGGATCTACTTGATTCCCCCTGAAGTGATTTTCACGTTGACAATGGTATCGAAGGAGGGAAAAAGGAGGATTTTCTCGCAATTCCATTGAAAGCAAATTTACTCATGGAGAAAGGAGCAAGTCGGGAGTCATGAGCACAGGTTTGTGTCGTGTAGGAGCTAATTTATCTTAGCAAAATCTTGCTCTGCAAGATCCTGTCGTGTATAGTTAAACTTATTACAAATACTTTTATTTGTTTATGCATTATAAATTAAAGCAAAGAGTATTTTCCAACGTTAAAATGGTCGATAGCATCCCTCTATTTTTACCCAGCCACAGTTAATTACAGTTTTTCTTAATAACAGCCTACAAAAGATATGAAAGTGAACGGTTTTGACTTCAATTTCAGTGCTCTCTGAAAACTTAATCATAGTTCTCAATCAAAATTTCCTTTGTGCTTGTTTATAACAGTGCCTATTGCAGCTGGAGGGGGTTAAATCCTTTGTCTTGAAACATCTGTCCTGCTGTTAATGCACCAAAGCGGACTTCATATCAAGCTGCCATGTTTAACATTTTCAATAAAACTGTTAACATCTGCAAGGATTTACACGGTGAATTCGTTTCACCAAATGCGATATGATTTCTTTTATGTTTAATCGCAAATACTTAGCGTTATTTTCATACAAGACCAGTTTTCCTTAAAGAATTGTTCGTTTTAAGCTTATTTGGTTTTATTTGGGATTGTAAATCTCCAAAAACAAGTTTAATTAATTTCGTGATGTTGTTGACACATGAAGGGAAATTCGGCTTCTAGGTAAGGCAGAAATGAACTGTATCCTGCTGAAATGGTAGGTTGTCCCACCGTTCACCACCGCCATCCACAGTGATTTCGTTGTTAGTTTGGGTGAAAGTTTAAGTTTTCCAACAGGGCGATTTTGACGAGCTGAACCGTAACTCTTGACACTAAGAATGAAATGTTAATTACTGACTTATTACGGAAGTGCATGCGTTTTTAATCCGGGGTACTTTATATATAGTTTTTTTTTTTTATGGAGCTCGCAGAGGCAGACCAGCACGCACTGGGGGCTGAGCGGTTTTTAGTTGTTGGCCTTTTCGGAAACATCCGCTCGATGACTCCACTTCTCGTGGTGTCGGCCAGCCAACAGTTTGAGCCAGGAGAGCGGAAAATATGGCCTACAATCTGAATTCACAGCATTTTATTATTGGAAGGCCGTTTTTTCTCCTTTTTTATTTTTATTTTCATTTTTATCCTTTATTTAACTTGATTATTCAACATAGGGACTCATAATTGGCCCCCAATTTCTTATCTAATAGCGAAAAATATATGACACTTAAGGTTTACAAATCACACAGCCACTTAAAGACACTATAAACATTATTTTAATCAACAGAAATGCAGGAGTACAAACTGTCAGGACTATGGTTATCAACAGATAACCTAAATTGTTTACAGAGAGGCAAATTGGACTATGAGGAGGAAATCCAGGGGGAAAAACTTATCACTTATCTGTACAGCTTTAGAAAAAAACAAAAAGCAATGGACCAGGCATACCAAACATGCCAGGCTCTCTCAAGAACAGGAATGAGGGTACGTTTAAATGTTAATCTGAATTAAATTATCCCATTTTGCTGTGCATTTGCTGTAACAAGTGAGGCCTAACACTACCCAGTGCACAGCTATCTGTTAAATCCCGTTTAATGGAAACCAGCAAGCCTTATGTTGTCATTTTGTCAGAGAAGGAGTCCAATTCTGATCTCTAAATTCATTTCACACATTACTCAAACCCTCTGTTCCTCCACTCTGACCCTCAGATTGGCCTTTTGACTCCAGCCTAAACTCCTGCTTGCAGCTGTCTCTGCTTACATTTGAGGAGGCGGGGGATGAAGCATGGCTTTATTTGTTGAGTTGCTGCATGATTCATTTAATGGGAGGGTGAGTTAACTACTTACTTCTCTGTAATACTTCTCTCCCTTTTTTTTACGTGCAGGTGTGAAGAAGCCTCCATTAGCTCCTAAACCTAAACTCCCTGTCGTAACCAAACCCTCTCCCCCACCCATCGCCCCCAAACCTGGCCCTCTCTCCCAGTCCACAGCAATCTCCCAACCTTCCCCTGCTACCCTCAAGAGGACAAAACCGGCTGTCGCACCCAAGCCATGCATCCCTAGATCCACAGCCTCCTCTCCCCCTGTTTCACCCCCGCCACCCAAACCCGCTGAATCCCTTAATCAGTCTCAGGAACAGCAGGAGACTTTAAATGATAACCTCCTTCTTCTCAACTCCAAGAATGGGATTTTATCAGAGACAAGCAGGCGTAAATCGGATTACATTATTCCCACATGCTCATGTGGACATGGGGACTGTTCCCAGTGCCATCCTCTGGAAAATGGAAATGCAACTGAAGCGGGGGGAGATTTTCACCAAGAGCCTTTGCAGAATGGGGTTTCCATGGAAGGAACTGCAGGAACGAGGCCACAGGAGAGTAGAGAAAACCAGCAGGAAGGTGCATCTGTTGATAAGGGTGAGGGTGGGCGGATTACCAAGAAGCCCAGGGATAAGCCTCAAAGACAGAGACACAAAGAGGTGCAGAGGACTGAGGAGCAGAAGGAGAAAGCTACGGAAAGTACTGTTCCTGAGCCTGATTCAAAAGATGTGCTGGTAGAAGTCCACAGCACACAAATAACAGACTCTGAGTCAGCCTGTGATGTTGCAGGCAGCATCAACGTCTTGTCAAATGTCACTCCTCACGAGTCTTCTGCAGAACACTCTCAGGTAGCAAGTAAAGCATCTCCTACCCGGTCTCACCCTGATCTACATGTCCCTGCCGCTCCCAGTAAGCCTCTACCAGTCCCTCACCCACGTAAGCTCAAAAAGCCAGCCTTGGTGAGGCAGGATGGGCTGGAGGGTGGCACCCAGGATCAGGTGGAGGAAGAAAAACAAAGGTGTGAAATGCAGGAAGCCGGGGAAAAACTGACTCTAGCTGGTCTTTCTCTCAGTTCAGAGAGCGAGGAGCTTAAACAGGATGCTCAGGGTGATGACCCACCCCTGAAAGACTCAGGTTTGGGATATAATGAGACAAATGCACCTGTACCCCCTCCTCGTCAGACTTCCCTCTCGCCTCGTTTACACAGAACTGTCCACATGTCCCTGAACAAAAACACCTCCCACTCTTTAGATCTACTAACACAACCTGAGTCAGTGAGCCACAGAAAAGAGATTGAGGAGGATGAGGAAGACGGGTACGGTGACTTTGAGCGGTACCCGATCGCCCACAGCCTCCCCAAACAGATCAAACTCGGCTGTCAACCCCCCCTGGCCAACACCAGGAAGGCCTTTTCAGCTGAGGAGCAGCAGTCGCCGAGGGCGCCACCCAGAAAACCTCAGAGACACAGCCTGCCGGCGCCTCCTCCACCTTCCATGTGCCCTCCTGCTCCGCCACACGCCAACACCCCCATGAGGGAGCTGCCTGCGCCTCCTCAGGAGAAAACAGCTTGGCGCTTCACGCGGCCCTGCGTGACTTTTTTCAGCCGACAGATGCCCACCAGGAGCAGCGTGCCACCCAAAAGCCGAGCCCCGACGCTGGGGAGCAAGCAGAGGGCACAGTCCTTCTCTGCAGCTGACCTGGCAACCCGCGCCAACTCCCAGAAGAGGAGCCTCTCTTTCCGCAAGCTGCTGGAGCTCCGGCTGTCGGTGAAGATGCTGCCAAAGCTGCTGGTCAAGGGAGGACAGTCTCTGGACTGCACCAGCGTGGAGTCGAACGGGGGGGAGAGGAGCCTGGAGAGACCCAACAGCTGCATCGGGGAGGCTGATATTTGCGGAGAAGGTGTGGAGGGATCAGTGGAGTACGAGAACGTGCCGCTGTATGAGGAGATCCCGGAGTACATGAACCTGCCGTTTCATAGCGCGAGGCTGGGCTGGCCGCACGACCCGGATGCAGCAGATTCAGACATCTATGAGGTTCAGGATCCCTACCACAGACCCCAGGACAACGAGTATGAGAGGTAGGCTCATTTTCAGCATATTTTGTTGGTTTCCTTTTGTTTTTTGAGAGCGATGAGAGCAGAGAGGTGGAAGGGAACTGAGATGATGATAAGTTATGCTATTTAGTACTGATAGAAAAGAGGAATTTATGTATATGAGGGTATGTAGTTGTACTGTATGAGTGAAACTGTTTGCTGTTGTTGCTTACTTATGCATGTTTTTTTTTTCTTTGTTTTTTTTTCTGATTATATAACATTTCATTGATCTGTTTTATTTCTAAAATTCTCTATAGCTTAAACCTACCATGTTTATGTCCCTGTTTCATAAAAAAAGGAAAAGAAAAAAAGAAAAAAGAATGGTATCCAAAAGTGGGGAAGACTTTTGCTGAGGCATTTTCCCTCTTTGTCTTTCAGTTTAAAAAAAGCCACCGTTCAAACCCACAAAATGTTCATTTTAGTCACACTGGATGAAGAAAACAGGTAGATCTGGCAGCTAATTAGGTTAATAGTAGCAGGTTAATATCATGACTGGCTCTAAAAGGAGCATTTCAGAGAGGCAAAGCCTCTCAGATGTAAATATGGACTGAGCTGAGGTTCACGAATCTGCGGAAATCTGCGTCTAAAAATTGCAGAACAAATTCAGAAAAATGTTCCTCTATGTAAAATCACAAAGACCTTCAAGAGCCCACCATCAACATTGTATAATATAATCAAAAGCTTCTGAGAATCAGGAGGAACCTCTGTGCGCTTGGGTCAAACCTACTGTAAATGGTGGGGATCTTCAAGCCCTCAGCATTTAAAATAGACATGATCCTCTACCGGGACTCACTGCACAGGCTCAGGAACACGCCAGAAATCACGTCAAATATTATGTGAAACCATTTAGAGCCTAAATAGTTTTGTGTGATTGGTCGTTGAGGTGATATCAGAAGTGAAGATGAGAAAACTGCCAAAGTGTTAAATGTTGAGAGGATTTCCGCACAATTGCATCTGTGTAATATTTCACTTTATTGTTGAGATTTTGGTCTAGAAGACTTTCATCAGAGTATACATGATTCAACAATAAATGGCAGGTAAAAACAGGCCAGTTCTCCTCTAATCATTGGCAGTATGCCGTACACCTGTGAACAAGCATCTGGCAAAGCATTCTGGGAGTAGTAATTTTGTAGTTGTTAAGATTCTGGTTGTGAGTCTTGCATATGGAGGCACCTCAGAAAATGCCACAGAGGAGTGTGACACAGTGAACAAAGAAAAACAAAAACAATAAAATCAAGAAAGCACTTATAAAGTAGAGTGTTAAAAAAATAAGAAGTCAAATATGGTAAATTGGGCTTTGTGGAAATTATTCTAAATAAGAAATCCCCAGATCCACAATAAAAACTTTTGACAATTAAGTTCAAACAGGTCTGGCCTGTTTTACCCGCCATTCATTTTATTGAATCATATATGCTCCGGTGAAGGTCTTCTAGACCGAAAGCTCAACAATTTGCAAGTGTGCGGAAATCCTCTCGCTGCATTTAGATTTCTTTGTTTCCAGCACCTTAACCAAGACGGTACCAGGTTGAGCAGTAGTCTGCTTGCAGCTAGGTGTTAAATGTGAGAATACTTTCATCTAAATCAGTACACATTCAGGAACAAAATGATATAGAGCCTTTAAGCAGTTGATGTGTAATCCAAATGGAAGTTGCTTTCATCTGTTTTTTCACTACTAATAGATACTGTATGTTGTTTTAATTTTAAAAATCCTTTTAATGTTGGTAGGATTGGTACAGAGGCTAATCATGAAATCTTAACGTATGGGAAGTAAGAAAACATGGATGAAAACCACATTGTGATGCACTTTGTGCACATAACGCTTTAAACCTACAAAATATTAACTTGACAGTAGGGTTGTGTGATATATGGATATGATATCGCGATATGATATTTACATGAGAGAGATGTGATATTTACATTTATCGTTACATCGTGGTATTAGTTGTGCAAATTTTTTTGCTTTATTTTGTTGTAATGACCCGGCTGCACCTAGACTGACTTCAAAGGGGTCACCTGATTATTTAATGAGGGTGGGAAAAATTATTGATACGCTTAAATATCGCAATATTTTCATATGCCGATACCATATCTATATTAAAAAACGCTGTATCGATCTATTTTACTAATGAAATCTCGCAAGACATCATAGTTTTGTTACGAAATCTCATGAGATTTCACAAGATTTTTTTTACAGAAAGATGAAATCTCATCAGATTTCATTAGTTAAAAGATCGATACAGCGTTTTTAAATATAGATATGGTATCAGCATATGAAAATATCGCGATGTTTCAGTGTATCAATATTTTTTCCCACCCTTATTATTTAAACTGTCTGGAAGACAATCCTCCCCAAGACTTTTACAAAGAAATCATAAAAAAACAGCCAACTATCTTTAATTAAATCGATTTAACAAACATTTCTAACCAGTGTTTTGTCAGTTCCATCACTGCAGTGGAGCCATACCTTTATGCTAAACATGTTTCAATACTAAAAAACAGGTGTTTTATATGAAATGAAACTTTCAGACAAATTAGGGTAAAAATACTGGCATATATCGTATATCGTCATCTAAAATAAATATATTGTGATATGATATTTGGTCCATATCACCCAGCCCTACTTGTCAGTAACATTTAGAAGAGTGAAAAAGCAGGGACTCTACCCATTGATTAGGATTTATTCTCTTTTATCAGACAGAAGAATCGCTCAGAGGTTGCTAATTTGTTTGCTTGAGGCAAAGACAAAGAAAAACCTTTTTTATAGCATTAACAATGGCGCTGCTGTTGGTTCAGGTTGAGATTCAGACCTGCTGTTCATCACTTCGCTCCTCCAGCTGCCCTGTAATTACAGGTAACCCACAGCTGCAGAGTGGGAACGGCTCTGGCGACAGGTTGCACAGGTGGTATGAGCGCTTTTTCCACTTCCAGGGGGGTGAAAGTTTGCCTTTGAGCTAGTGGCATTGAATTTGAATAGAGCATTGATGTGCAGCAGGTCGGCCTGTTTTCCTGTGGGTTATTTTCAGTGGCCATAGCAGGAAATGTCTGAGAATCGCAGAAATGCCGCACGGCTCTCCAGAACAGGGAAAATAAACCTCCTGCAACCACCAGCCTCCTCCTCTTCAGCCCGGCCGCCCTCGCACAGCGTTTAGCCTCTTCTTAACCCCATCGCTGTTGTGAGAATTGTTTTCATCCCAAGTAAATGAGCAAATAAAGATTTTTTTTAACATCACAAGGTAAAATGCAGAAGTTTAGACATAAAACAAGAATGAATAAAGATATGTAAGGGAAGATTGGCAGCTAATGAATAAATAAGCTTCAGCAATGAGAAGGTATCTAACTTTGTTTCAAGTCACAGCAGATGTGGAAATGTAAATGTATTCACAAACTGTGTTGTAGATGGAGATCTTAACATGGATTTTCAGATATTCTGGCTTGTGAAGGTAAAACATTGCCATTTCTTTTGAACAAGACTACAAAATCAAATGTAATTATCTAATCTATTTAAATATCTTTTCATCTATAAGAAAATCCCCTCTCTCAGCCTTCCTAAATGGAGGATGACAGCACTGTTACAGCATTTATGAATGCTGATTATTCTACATTAAACATGGAAAATTAGATGATGATTGACCTTTTTCGGCTTTTAAGTTGTGATGAAATCTCATATTCACTTTCTTCTTGATTGAGAAGATGCTACACCTGCTCTAGTTTTAATTAGAAGCCTCAGATTTAATTTGTAATATTGGAAATGATCAATGCTGGTTTTTACTTTTTAATGACACAACTTTTACACAGCATGCACAGATTATACATTGTTTTTAGCTACTTCTCTCACTGAAAATGAAAATGTCAAATATAGGAGATGCAACAACCTGCCCACATATATATCGGTTGATATTAGTATTGTAAATTGACAGCTGATATTGGTAAAAAAAAAAAAAAAAAGAAAGAAAAGCCCATATCGAACATCCCTGGTAACAAATCATTATTTGATCAATAATAACATCTTTTCGTCTATTTAAAAAGGCTTGTGTCAGTCCCAAACTGAAGATTAAGATGTTACAGCATTTATAAATACTAATTATTCTTCATTAAACATGGAAAATTAGATGATGATTGAGCTTTTTTGGCTTTAAAGTTCTGCTGCAATCTCATATTCACTTTCTTCTGGATTTAGAGGATGCTACACCTGCTGAAGTTTTTCATAAACAGAAGCCTCAGATTAAAATTGGACTAATGTTTTTTATATTTTTTTTAATGTATTCTGGCTTCTAAAGGTAAAATATTACCAGTACTTTTAAGCAAGACCGTAAGATGTAATTATTCATTTTGATTAAACATTTCTTTGTCATTAAAACAGGGATTTTTCCAACCTTCTGAGCTGAAGGGGTCAGCATTATTAACAGCTTTTATAAATGTTGATTATTCTACATAAAACATGAAAAATTAGATGATTATTTACCTTTTTTTCTCATTAAAATTCTGCTGCAATGTCGCATCCTCTTCCTTCTAGATCTAGAAGATGCTACACCTGCTCCAAATAGATTTCAGTTGAACTTCCTGTCACTATAATCTTACACCCTCTCAGTTTTCTTTCCATCAAATCATGGACCAGCCCTGGAAATGTTCCATTGTTTATAAAGAAATTAGACCAACCAGTAAATCCCTATTCTTATTGATTTCACTCCATCATTAATTCATATTTGTGAGTTCCTGCTGCTTTTGCTCAGACCGGGACGCCAGAAGCGGTGATGTCAGAGGTAGATGCTGAGGTACGCGGGCATGAAACCAGCCGTTTAAAACATTTAAGATGTGCTCTGCTTCTTAATTCTGTCTGGTATGCAGAGCCGGGTGTTTGTGCGCTGAAGAGGAGAAGGAGGCAGCGAGTGAATCTGTTGTGTTTCCCAGGCATCTGAGCCTGTTAAGTTTATGTAAGTAGCCCCGGGGCTGTAAACAAGTGGCGCTCTGTGCCTGACCCAATACGCTGGAGTGTTCGACTACAGACAGAGCATGAGGGACAAAGAACCTGAGAAGAAAAAGGAGAAACTCCAAGCTTGTTTTGGGGTTTTAGGTAAAAGAGGCACGTAAGAAAGCAAGGAAGTGGAACAAGTGGGCTGTTGCTGATGAGAGAGAAAGGAAATGTTCCTCCATCTTTATTTAGTATTCATTCTGAGCCGTCGCCACACTGGTGAAGGTGCATGTTGGACGAGATGAAATCAAGACTTTAGTTCCTCCTTTTCTGACGCATCAGCTTGAAATCAGACAGCTTTATGCAGCAGAAAAGACTATGAGGGCCAGATCAAAACATTAGTGACACAAACACATGTTGCTGCTTGTACTGAACTGGCTGACGACGTGTTTGTGGGAAGATCCAAGCCTGCATGTTGCTCCACTGCCAGCAGCAAAGTTGATAAACACTGGGTGGAAGGAAAACTGGATAAGCCAACTAAAACAAGCTGTTAATTTGGTTAATAGCTCAGCAGATTATTATTTCAGCTCATTTAACAACTTAGGATTGTTGCTGTTTTTATCAATAATTTAAAAAGGAAATGTCCACTTCTGTAACACCTCCTTTGCTGTTTAGATTTCCTCTGTTTCTTCTGTTTATGCGTGTGATCATTTTGCATTTTTGCACTGTGAATCTCTCCTTAAACAGTCTTTTCCAGGGAAATCAAAATTCTACTGAGCCCTCCTGTCTGTGGTTTTCCTGACTTCCTAACATGCAGTCCAAGTGCAATCATGAGCATATTCCACTTCACAAGAGCTCTGAATGAGTTTCGGTCTCATGTTGACTCATACAATTCCACTAGTAAAGTTTGTCTTGTGATAAAATCCTCCAAATGGTACAAGTCTAGTTTAATCTTTATTTGTCCAGGGAGTGTTTTTGTGAGCGCACGTGCTCCTCTGCAGCTCTGCCCCAATTTCTTTTTCAGCGATATCAGCAAAGCCTTAAAATCAGCCTCATCTTTTCTGTGTTTCTGCAAGCAGTGGCTGGCTGAAGCAGGATGTCCACTCCGAGGAAGAGGAGATGCACAGTTCGGATGAAGAGGAGAACAGCTCCACCTCCAGCAAGGAGCACCTGGACGAGGCAGACAGACAGGTAATGTAATTAAACTCCATGTGTAACTTAAGGGGAATTCAGTCATCACTCAGCAGTTTACTGACTCACTGTAGAGTCATAAAGTAATAAGTTAAAGCTGAATGTTGCCAAATCCAGATGACTGTGACACAAATAAAACTTAATTACATTTTTATACCATCACTTCTCTAGTATGAATCAGCATTTACTCATTACACCAAACAGGTGGGGGGAAAAAATCCAGGTTCTTATGTTTTTCTGTAACAAAAAAACAACTACAAAATTGTATTTATTTGATAAACTAATAAAAGTTGTGAACTTTCTCCCCTTACGCTGCAAATCGAATAATAACCAACAAACAAAATTATAAATTGCAATGCTTTTGTGTGCAATCCCCAAAAAAGTCTGGATGCTGTGTAAAATGTAAATAAAACCAAATGCAGTGATTTGTAAATCTTATCAGCCTATATTTTATTCCCAGTGGAACATAAAAAAAACATATCAGATGTTGAAACTGAGACATTTTACCATTTTGTTAAAAAATTTAGCTGATCTTGAATCTGATGGTAGAAATGCATCTCAAAAAGGTTTGGACAGAAGCAACACAAGTCTGGAAAAGCAACAAATCTAAAACAACTGGAGGAGTATTTGACAAATCACGAGGTTAATTAGCAACAGATCAGTGACACGGCTGCGTATAAAAGGAATATTTCAGACTGGGCAGAGGTTGACCAATGTGAAACAAAATGGCCCTCATTTATCAGAGGGTCGTACGACGAAAATCTGTGCGTACGACCATTTCCACGAAAGACTCGGCATTTATCAATTTGGACGTGAGCATAGGATACGATCAAATCTCACGACAGTTCTGAGTTCGTGTACGCAAGTTTGAGTCAGTGAAGGTTTGCAGTGCAGCACAGCAGAACATGAAAATATTTATTAACCAAACCGCAAACCGTCATTTAATAAGTATTCACATATCCAGCACTAAGAATGAACCCATTTGCAAAGAAAAAGAAAAAGGGAATGAGAATGTATTCCCAAAAATAGCTGTAACTTAATTTAATTCCTCCATTTTTCTCAACAAATTATTAAAATCATTAACAGTTCTAGGAGACAAGTGCTTTGCACTCTTGGTGCATCTCCTCACACCGCTGGTAAAACTGCCATATCAGAGCGGAGGTAGGCATCAGAACGCACACACGCGCAGGTGCCCAGGTGGAGTGCTGCTTCACTGCAGGAAGGCTGCTGGGTGTCAGACCAGCGAGATGAAACGCTGCTTTAGACTCGGAGAAAATCTACAATACAGTCCTGTCTTGTGCAGTGCTGCACATCACTCGGACAGCTGATGGAGAGTTTTGCTGCTTTTTTTAAGCTGCCAAACAGCGCCTCTTTAATCTTTCCCACCTCACAAATGAGGAATTCTGTCTTGATCCCCCCAAAAGTTTCTTTTTTTGGCAGAATCTCTCCTCTCCATGGTTCGACCTGGCTGGGCGAAGCCTCATAATCATGCATGTTTAAGGGCGTAACCGTGGGCGTGACATATAAATGACAATGGATTTCAGCCGTAGTATTTATCAAGACTCTTTTGTTCATTCGACGAGATTGGTCCAATATGAACGTTATAATAAATCACACGTGGGTCCAATCGCACAACCATTTTTACGATCAGATATGTGATCATTAATACACTCGTTTGATAAATGAGGGCCAGTGTGTCTAAAAATTTTTTAAACAGTTTCAGAAAAATGCTCCTCAGTGTCAAATTTCAAAGAATATCGTCTACAGTGCATGTCATGGGACAAACTAGATGGTCAAAAGTGGATGATGGTGATCCTCAGACCTCAGGCGGCACTGCATTTAAAAACAGGCATGATTCTGTACCAGAAAATGCTTAAAGAAATAACTGACAATCTGACATTGAGTAAAGTGCAGTAATGTTCAGTGAGGATCATTTCTACCCGACATCAGAATGGGTGTTTTCATGCATGCTAATCAGAACAATAATTAGCGTCATCCACCATTCTCGATCAGAATGAAATTGTGATCCTAATAAGTGTAATTGGATCAAAATCTTCCGAATAGTATTTTTACATGAAGCCCTTTTATTCCGATCCAGCTTTTAATCCATGCAAACATGGCTACTGTTACTTTAACAGGAAATATTACCGGGCCCTTTTCAGACCTGATGTCTGCATATGAACACCAACATTTACAGGTCACAATGGACGACTCCTATCAGTGTGCACACATGCAGCCAAGTGTGTCGGTTGCCTGTGACAGCCTTTTAGAAGAGGGTGTGTGTTGAAGGGGGGTAAACACAGAGGGGCAGTGGGTTCAGAAATAGCTCCCTCAATGATTGTGAGGGTTTTTTTTTTCCTTTTTTTTTTTCTTGTCCTGTGTGACCTTCTCCATGATACTGTCAACACCTGTGTCTGATGGCTCTCAAAGCTCAGTGGTATCACTAATACAGCCTCCGATAGGGCCAGAGGGGGCATTTCAGCCAAGCAGAGGCCAAGGCTGTTGTCCAAATTCAGTCACTGAGAGACCGCCCCGTTACCATTCAGCACCAGAAAGAGACTGAGAGGAGGCTGATGGGGAGAGGAGGAAGGTTTGCTGCTCTGCTTTGAGGCTTGAGCTGTTTGTTTGAGAGAAAGCTGATGGTTTTAAATCCAGCAATCATGGTGATTTGCAGCGAGCCTGTAAGTGAACGCCGAGCTGTTGTGGTGTTTTGAGACTTTTTGTGGCGACGTCTGACCGTTTGTGTTTCTGCTCCTGCAGCAAGAGGACGAGATGAAGAGGAAGAAAGTGGTGCACATCGCTCAGGAAATCATGAGCTCAGAGAAAGTGTGAGTGCCTCCACAATAAACCAGAAACGCACAGCATCTCTATAAACTACGGGTGTTCAACTGATGTTATGTAACTGTTTTTTTTTTTATCAGGTTTGTGGATGTCCTGAAGCTTCTTCACATAGTAAGTGTCCAGTTTATTTAAGAATTTATAAATGTGCATTTACATGATTTGTTTTAGCAGCCAGAGGAAGTGGAGTGCCTACTGCGGCATAATACACGTTACGCTATGTTTTGTTAGCCGCACAGACGCTGGCACTGTTTTGAAAGGTGATCAAAGCTTTTTCCTGGCTCTTGGCTGGTGTTGTCTTTGCTCAAGTGCTTTCATAGAGTTGAATAATGCAGTTTTTCCACAGCTGAGGCCTTTAAAGTGGCTCCATCTAAGTGGGTTTTGGTAGTGCAGTGGTGCCAGCATGGCAGGTAAATGCATTGCCACAAGAAACACAGTCGGTGTGTTTATTTGTTTAATGCATGAAAAAAAGGCTTTGAATGTTTGAATGCCATATTCTGTACAGTCACAGATGGGTGACCTTTAGCAAGATGTTTGACTAAAACGTGTCACCAGGACAGCTCGAGCACCTTTTTTAGTCTAGAATACTTCAGGGATACTTTACTTCATCAGCTTTCAGACTTTAATCCTTTATTTGATGATATAAACGTTGTGGTGATGTCCAAAATCTCCAATATATGATCAAATGGGCTAAGATGTTGACTGCAAAGGCAACAGCATATTATCATATTATTTTGACACTCCCGAAAGCATTCAGTAGCTTTTTGTGCGGTTTGTTGAGATGAAGTTTCATAGTGTAAATGAAATTACATCATAGGATAAAATGTAATCTGCTCTTTTATCCAGCCGTCTGTATCTTTGCAAATGGGACAAGTGGACCCAAACAAGCCCAAATGAATGACATAACAGAGCACCAAATTCTCTATGTCTTGTGTAAAAATATTGAAAGAGGCATTTGATTATTAATGCATGATTTGCATGATTAATGCATGATTATCATTTTGACTGTGTGTGCAGTATGAATTAAAAAATATTTCATTAACCTTCTGAGGGGAAACTGTAATACTGTAGTCGTCTTTTTCTGTTTTGCTGTCACCTGAAGAAGTCTCATCTGTTGTTGTCTCACTGAGTTGTGTAGAGGGTGTGAAGAATTTCTCATTATATTCAGCAGCTTTTGCAGCACTCTTGTCTGAAAAAATCATCTTTTTGAGCTCCAGATCAGTTCTCAGCAGAGAACCAGAACTTCTGAATCTAGATCTTGATTCTTGATTGACAATATGCAAATAAACTCAAAATTGAAAAGTGCAGCAAAACCTCCTCCTTTTAGCTTTTTGCTAACTGTGTTACCTTGATCTGTTCGTACTGTTACAAAGCAGCATACAAACTGGAGCCCAACATGTGTCCCTGCACCCATGTCTTGCAATGCATGCTGCATTCTGTATATTCTTTCCGTGTCCTTGTTCGGGTTTCAAGCTTTTTCAGCTTATAATGTCACATTTCCATCCAAACTGGTTAGAAGAAAATATTTGAATTTCCTCCTCTTTTCTCTCTTCCTCACTGCCCTGCTTCCTATCAGGAAACCATAACCAGATATCAGCCCAAAATCCCCAAATGCTGGTATTTATTTTTTCTTGGAAAACGATATAAACAATTACTCAGTTATCAAAAACCCAGTTGATTAAATTCCAATTAAATAGTTGGCATAGAAATTTTAATCCTGTGCCATGAGCTCATCCATTAGGAACAGAAACCATGTGACTGGATGATGTCATGTTAATGTAGGGCTTCTTAAGTGAAAAGCATGCAAAAAATGTTAGCACTCTGCTATAAATATAGATTTTATTACCTCACTCTGTGCATATATAGCATCACTCGAAATATTCTAAATAAGTTAGAGACTAATACAATTTATTTGGCTTTCAGTTCAGTTGTGTTTTTTTTTTTCTTTTTGTTGTCTTTTATCAAATCTCTGACATTTAACAGGGAGGCCTCTGTTCAGATATACTCAAAGGACACACTGAGTAGCAGGTGTGTCCTGAGGGGAATCCCAGGTGAGGAGGTTCATTCAGCGCACAATGAGGGTCGGGGGTCCACCTGTCCGGCGGCCTCAGACATGCCTTTGGTGAAGCCACGGCATGATTTGTAGAAAACTGTCCTGCGGCTGACGGGGGGGGGAGGGCAAGCCGTGGAGCTCTGTCCAAGAAAAGAGGTCAGATCGCATTCTTTTCCCTCTGTGGACGGCCTGGCCATGCAGCAGCTGCTTCCTCAGGCCGCGGAGATGACCTCCAGACACACACATGCCTTCCATAATCCTCTGTGTGTATAAATGTATGTGTAGTATGAGTTGCATGTGTGCAGGACGGGTGTTTGGGTTGTTGAGTCTGTACTGCATGCTTGTGGCAAATCATCCAACCAGAGTGTTTACTTTTTCTCGGTCCATTTTTGGGTTTATTTGTAGCCGACACTGGCTTGTGTTTTGTGAGTTTGAAGATGGTGGTTTGTCAGTTTATCTGTAGGACTGCAGAAGCCTTAAAGCTTTAAATTTTCCCATTTTTGAGATCCTGGGTTCATGGAGTTTCATTTTGCTTACTGTTACAACAAGTTGAGCTTTTCAGCTGGAGATGTTCTGTACTTTTGTAAGAGAGTGAAAGCACAAGCTAACCCGGAAATTGGGATCCTGCACAGCCTGCCTGCTTCCTTCCAGGTGCATGTGTGTGTTGGCACAGTGGACAAAGTTGAAGCGCTGACTCAGCTAGGTCATCAAATACATTGGGGAAGGGTGGAGGAGGAGGAGGAGGAGGAGGAGGGGGCGTTTATGAGGTGACAACCAGGTGTTCCCGTCCAGCTGCAGCACAATCCGTCGTCATGTGCCAATCCACCTTGTCCAGCTTTGTGTGTGTTTTAGTGGAAGTGCAACGTCGAAATTAACACCCCACCACCCCACATTTCTCCTCAGGACTTTCGGGATGCTGTTGCCAAGGCAACTCGTCAGAATGGGAAGCCGGTGGTGGATGAGCGGATCCTCAGTCAGATCTTGTACTACCTGCCTCAGCTGTACCAGCTAAACAAAGACCTGCTGAGAGAGCTGGAGGAGAGGGTGGCACACTGGTACGCACATGGCTTTATTTGTCATTTTTACTACTATATTTATTTATTATTATTACACAAGGGATCTTTTGTATCTTTTGCAGAGATACCGTTCAGCATTTTTGTCGTTGAGACTTCAGATGAAACTATTTTTAATTAATTATATAGTAAGTCTCAGCTGCTTTGGCAGGTTGCTCCACTGTTTGACAGTAAAATCCCACAAAGATTGAAAATTTCCCACAAATATTTTCTAGTATCCCTTTCTCTCTTTGAGAATCTGCTGTATGAGCATGATGACAGAAACCCAGAGAAAAGCCTACAGCACTAGTAAAAAAACAACACACAACTATTATAATCTAGTCAATTTTATGAAATCTGTGAAGTTTTAAGCCTGGGTGTCGTAGAAAATGAATAAGACTGCTCTAAACTCAACAATATGCATCAATATTTATTCTTAACTCTTCTCATGACCACAAAACATAAAACGAAACATAAATGTAACACAAAACACACTTTTTATTTATTCTTTATCTCAGCTCAGGAGCAGTACACATTCTTTAATTGTGGCTTCTTTGGCTGCAGCAGCTGTTTACATGTTGATGTTGCTCAGGTTTCTCCGGGATTACGGTATTGTTTCCTGTTTTATGTTTTATGGGAATCTTTAACTCTGGGTGTATATTTGCACCTTCTCCTTTTACCTCAATATGCTCATAGCAGAGAATCTGGTTGGACTTCGTCGTGGTGCCAGATCAGTTTTGATGTAGCAAGTCAAGTCATAATAATAAAAAAAAAAAACATCCTGGATGAGTTGATTTTCCTTCATTTTCTACTCCTCTCTTATCCTGCTTGAAATGAATCCAAGAAAGTAAAACTTTCTGTTATCCTGACATGAAAGTTGTTATATACACCTTGTTTTTTTTCCATATCATCAAGTCAAATTTAACCTTTTAAAACCTGAATGTGACAAGTAAAATCAGTGGAGACCCCTTTCATTAACTCCTGTGTAGCCATAGAAAGAAGAGGAAATGTGATTGTTTTTGCTTATTCGGTTATAGGAGCGACCACCAGAGACTATCGGACATATTCGTCCAGAAGGGTCCTTACCTGAAGATGTACTCCACCTACATCCGCCAGTTCGACAACAACGTGGCTCTGCTGGACGAGCAGTGCAGAAAAAACCCTGCATTTGCTGCTGTTGTCAGAGAGTTTGAGGTAGTTTTTTTTTTTTTTAACTAAGGATGTAAATTCCAAGTTTCATTTAGTGTTAGCTGATATCCCAAATTCTGCCATGAAATTACTGTGATTTGATCAGATTCAGGAGCCAGCGATGGATATGAAACATCATTTACTGGCTTACTGGCATCACTTCTATTCATATCAAATTAAAAAAGCAGCTAAATTATCATTTGACGTTTATGTTTCATTTCTGGATTTAATAAGACATGGAAGTAAAAAATATCTTTTCTTTGAACAAAGTCCTCTATAAAGTGCCACATTTTGCATATTGTGCTTTAAAATGTTCACATTATATAAAAATTATTGATAGAAATTGGTTATGATCACCTAACGTTGCACAGTCGGACTGTATCATTGCTACAAACTGCATATCTTCTGTAACACCATGTTTCAGGCACCGTCCCAACCTCATAGTGACTCAGAAATTGTAAACTTTCTGTACTCTTGCTATCTCCTGCAATCAAACACGAACGTGTCTGTGGGAATGTGTATCTTTTTTACTTCCAGCAGCGTGTTTAAACAACTCTGCTTTTCATTTTTTGTTTTGTCTCAGATGAGTCCGCGATGTGCCAGCCTGGCTCTTAAACACTACCTGCTGAAACCCGTGCAGAGGATCCCTCAGTACCAGCTGCTGCTCACAGGTACAAACACCCCCACAGACCTACATCCACTCCTTGTCCTGCTCTGTCCTCATTACGCTGCAGGTCAAGGGCTTATTAAATCATACTGCTAGTTTATTGGCAGCACGAGAATGAAACTTGGACTGAAGTCAAGTTACACTGTTGTGCTGGTTTTGTAGGCCTTTTGTTGCTTAGCGCCACCCAGTGGACTCAGTGAGAAAAACTTACTGAATCCTAAGAGCTTGAAAAAAAAGACAGCTGGACACCTTTTTCTCGCTTCTTTAAAGGAATAGTTCACCCACAGAATGATTTAACTTTATTTTCCACGTACCCTCATGGTGAGCAAGACTCTGGAGCACTTTTTTAATATCTCAAATGCAGCCAGAGATCAGGAAGGCTTCTCTTCCCCCCCCCCCAACTTTCATATAATGGAGTTCGCCGGGGTCCGAGCTAAAAAGATCCATAAAAGTCCACAAAAACTTGTCAATATTCCTCCATACTGCTCGTCCAATGTAATCCAAGTGTCCTGACTGGGTAGCATTCAGAATTTACTCGAAACAACGTCATTTAGTATATTTTTAGAGCATAAACAATACCACACCGCATGTCTAGCAAGCACACATAGAGAATCTCACTTTAAGCCAAACTTTTAGGGTCAAAGTTCAGTGAAAAGGCAGCTTCTTACTTTCCTTTATTCCAATTATTCATCTTCCCCCTTCAGTCTGTGCTCTGATGTGCACACTGACCACAGTTCCTGCTCAAAAAATGCCCCTTTCACATTGAAAAGCTGTTATTCCTTCATAAAATTAACAAATTAAGCAGAGAAATGACTACTGGGCTGCACCAGCTAGCAGAATAAGTTGTATTAACCCACTAAGTGAAGCATTCCCAGGTAAGACGCACCAACCTGTGGATGACAAGAAAAGGTGATGGATAAAATGAACCAGCCCAGTCTGTGCTATAATATTCTAATGTCTTATCCTTGGGAGGAATAAATGTGTTACCATTAAAATCAGCAGAGGAATCAGTTTCCTTCCAGTTTTAGCCAGCTGACCTACATTAATTAAAAGCTGTTCTGTTGTGAAAATTATGAGTTTAAGTCTTTTTACTCTTTTCAAGATTATTTGAAGAACCTCCCAGAGGACTCTGAGGACTATAAAGACACACAAGGTAAGATCGAAGTGGAGTATTTATTGTTAGTGTCTATAATTTTGATGAAAACTGATGTTTTATTTTCCCTCCTGCCATTAATGCAGCTGCCCTCAGCATAGTGAAGGAAGTGGCCAACCATGCCAATGACATCATGAAGCAAGGGGTAAGACCGGCTTCAGTGAGGAGGTGATGGATGCCAGCTGCACGCCTCTCTTCATCCATCTGTTTCTTTTTGTTTTTTTTAGGATAACTTTCAGAAGCTGATGCAGATTCAGTACAGTCTCAACGGCCAGCATGAGATCGTTCAGCCAGGCAGGGTAAGATGAGACTAAAACCCGACTGTGTGGGCAGAATGACACCAGTGTAGGTTACTGCTCAGTGTGACTGCTGATATCACCCATGTGACAAACATGTGAGAGTCATTTCAGTGTAGTAAAAGAAGTTACTGCTCAGCCTCTGGACGTTACAGCCCTACTTTCTGTGTCTTTAAACGCAGCCCAGTAAAGGCAAACATGTCTGTTCTCTGCAGGTGTTTCTGAAGGAGGGAACTCTGATGAAGCTGTCCAGGAAGGTCATGCAGCCACGCATGTTTTTTCTGGTGAGCATCAGTCTGCAAAACACGTATTCCTGCTCAAAGTGGACTAATTTTAATCTAATTTTGCACGCATTTTAAAATAGATTTAGTTAATTAATTCATATTAATCTCTGCACAATGACAAATTTACCGATTTATAAAAGTATGCAGAATTATAACTTACTACTTGGGTAGATCTTAAGCAGCATTTGCTCCCTACAGTCTTATTGTAAATCATCCTATAAGCTTGGCACCAAGGTTGTTATAGTTCACTCAAACTAACAAAAATTAAAATTGAAAAAAAAAACATTTTCGTTAACTGAAATTTTTTTTTTTTAATTATAACTAACTGAAAGTGTATTGTGTCTTTACAAAACTAACTAAAATTAACTAAAATTATTGTAAAGAATTTATTTAATGCATAAGCCTTTTGGGTTGATATGAAATCCATTTCTATTTAATATATTTACTTTGCTCTACCAGTTTTACTCTGAGTGACTTTCTGGTGATTTTTGAATGTCACACCAGACAAATTTATGAAATTTACGGTAAAAAAAAAATCCCCCAAAAAACTAAAACTAACACTGAAACTAATCAAAACTAAACTAAAACTAAGCGTTTTCCAAAATATAAAATGTAATAAAAACTAGCAAACCTGTTAAAAAAACTAACAAAACTAACTGAATTAAAAAACAAAAGGTCAAAACTAAATAAAAACTAAATATTCCTGTGTTCATCTTGCTCTCTGCCTCGACTGATCTCCCACAGCATGATGCTGCCATGGGCATGCTTAACCATGTTAATGTTGATGTTAATGAGATGATGCTCAGTGCCTGGTTTCCCACTGAAATTCTGGCAGACATTTTGATTAAATACCTTAATTTTTTACATCAGCTCAGAGGATTTAGCTTCTAGTATTTAGAGAAGCATTCATGTGCATTTTCTGGCCTTGTTGGCTTGCTGTCTTGTCTGTCACCACTCCACCATTAAAATCTGGTTTGTTGAGTTCTGCAATCAGCTGAGATTCTGTAAGATTCACAAAGAAGCTCAGGATCTCATTTATTGGCTGTAAATGGGTCCGTTTGGATGGAAAATTCTGCTCATGGTACTGATTGAAATGAATGGAAATGAATGTACAGAGCTTAACGAGATGTTGGATCTATTTTTTTAAGTTAGGTGTGATGGAGCAGGGAAACATCTACAACCTCCAGGGCATTGTTCATGGAGGACTAGTTTGACATGAATGTGTTTATATGTGGTAATGATTTAAGCTTATATACCAGATGACAGTTTGTTTTTTTTCTTCATTCTTTTTCTTTGTTTTTATTCAGAAAACACTGAAAATCCTTTTTTTTTTTTTTTTTTTTGCTTTTACAAAGTGGAGTGTGTAGATATTTTATTTGTTGAATTCATTTTTTATCCACACATTTTATGTCTTTTTATTTATATATATTAATGTACTTTTAGCCAGATTTTTTAAATTGTCTTTTACTTGTTTACATTTTTCTAACTTGCTGGGTAATTTTTATTCTAATGTAATCCTTTAATACCCCCCAGAAACTCTTTTTATTAATCTTGCAGATTTTTGTTTGCCTTTAATGCTTCCTCCTACAAATTTAAGTTTTTTTTTCTTTGTTTGTTTTTTAGTTTTTGGGGGGGGGGGGGGGGGGGGGTTGATACGTTTTTGTGTTTTTGTTTTTTTATTTACATTTTTTGATATATTCAGTTTTGTATGAGAAGTGGTTTACAGATCAATTCTGATTAATTAATTGACAGATGAGGGAAAATTGAAATGAAATCCACATTAAAACTTACCTGAAGCGTTACATTTACAGAATGTAGCCTATGTTTTATTAAAATTTACTACTGGATTTTTGTTTGTTTGTTTAGTTTTTCTCATTATTGATTGATTTCTTTCCTTCTGTTTGTTTCTCCAGTTTAATGATGCACTCATGTACACCACTCCAGTCCAGTCTGCCCAGTATAAACTCAACAGTGTTCTCTCTCTGGCTGGAATGAAGGTTAGACACACAAACACAGACCTCTGTTTGGTTTCACTCTCTCTATTCTTCTTTTATCTTCTTGTGTGCTTTTGTTCTTTGTTGATTTAATCTGGTTATATTCCTCTAACACGCTGTGATGGATATTTTTTAAGTCTGGTTTGTTTTGCAGGTGAGTAAGCCCAGCCAGGAGGCCTATCAGAACGAGCTAAACATAGAAAGTGTGGAACGCTCCTTCATCCTGTCTGCCAGGTCAGCACTCATTGAGTTTTTTTCCTGCTGCAAATATTCACAAACTGAAGCAGTTTTGTCGGCTGCTGCCATGAGTAACGATGCGTTCTGTGTTTGCAGCTCAGCCACAGAGAGAGATGAGTGGTTAGAGGCCATCGCCAAGGCCATAGACGACTACACAAAGAAGAAAATAACTTTCATATCAAGCCGAAGTCAAGAAGAGGTAAAGCTGGAGCTCTTTGTGGGCGTATTGTGTGTTCAGTACATCCACATTAACTGTAGATCTTTCTTTTCTGTCAGGCGGAGGGTGTTGTCGACAGCGGGGCTCCTCTAGGTTCAAAGGCTCCCATCTGGATCCCAGACTTGAGGGCCACCATGTGCATGATCTGTACCTGTGAGTTCACCCTCACGTGGAGGAGGCATCACTGTCGCGCCTGTGGAAAGGTCTGCGCCACCATCAGCACTTATTTTTTTTATTTTTCGATAACTCCCTTCTCATCACGGCTTCATGTGTGTGGCAGGTGGTGTGTCAGGCATGCTCTGCCAATAAGTACTACCTGGAGTACTTGAAGAACCAGCCGGCTCGTGTGTGTGACCACTGCTTTGCCAAATTGCAAGAGAATAGTGAGTCATGGAATTTTTCTGATTAATCAGCATAATTAGAGCAGATTAACCACAATAATGAGGGTCGTTTTCAGTTTCGTACGGTCTCTTAAAACCCATTCGGACCAAAGTAGAGAAGCACTCTGTAGCTCAAAATTACATCATTGATCGTTGTTATGAGTAAAAACATAAAGTTTATTGACACTTAAATCCCACACATACTCTTCTGCAGCCAGAAACACTCTAGTCCAGTGTGTTTTTTTTTTAGCTTTTTACATCAAGTACCACCTTAGAAGATCAGGCTCTCAAAGTACCACCTTTATGACTGGTATTAAAATATAGTAGTAAAAAATCATTTTAAAGTTGACCAGCTAGCTGGTAAGTGGAGAAACTGTTACTAATGGGTCTGATGAGTCAGATGCTCCTACTTCTGTCAGTTGTCTTGTGATACCTGGATGGTAGGTGTTAGCTTCAGATTCGACGCTCCGTCTGTCCTTCTGTTTCATTTTCACGACAGCATGTGAAGAGAAGCCTTACTAATTCTCTGACAGTTTACAGATTGCAGAGTGTAAAGGCAGAGACATTAGCCTTCAGTCTGTGATCACACCAGTATGGTTCAATCGTTGGGCATTTTCACTGCAGCGTTGCAGAGAAAATTGAAAGATCTGAAAGTCTCTCCTAGTTCTGGTTTGATATTGATAAACCATGGAAAACTAGAGATTTGATAGTTGAATTTGATCATATTATCTGTAATTTACAGATTATTCAGAGGATAAATTGTGAATCTCAGAAAATTCTTTTGCATACCACAAGAGGAACCTTAAATACTCACAAGTGATTTGTATACTGCGGTTTGAGAACTTTGACGAAACCATAAGTTTACAAAATTTCTCTGCCTTCATATTGCATTCCTGCTCTTAAGACTTACATCTACTGGAGGAACTAATTGGAAAAACATATGGTATATTTCAGGGACTTGTGGACCATATTAGCCAGAAATCGCTCATATTCATCTGTTATTGTCTTTTGTCTCGTTAACTTGTAGGCTTTTGTTTGTGTATGACATTTTGTTATGTTACAGGTGACCGCTGTGCCTCCACATCAGTGTCTCCTATCAAATCTGGGGCATTCTCCTTCACCAGAAAGCAGAAGAAGATTCCTGCGGCGCTTAAAGAGGTGCACACATGAGCAAGCTAAACATGTTTTTTTGTTTTTTAATCTATACCGAACAGTATAAGGATTCTTTGTGCTGTTATTTAGGTTTCTGCCAACACAGAGAACTCCTCCATGAGTGGCTACTTAAACAGGTCAAAAGGCAACAAGAAGCAGTGGAAGAGGCTGTGGTTCGTTATTAAGAATAAAGTCCTGTACACCTACGCTGCCAGTGAGGTATTCACCTTAACAATGCTGTTCTCAGCTCTGTGCTGGTCGTCTCTTTACGGACTGAACTGTTGTGTCGTCATGCAGGATGTCGCAGCGTTGGAGAGCCAACCCTTGCTGGGTTTCTTCCTGCGGGAGGAGAAGAACGGGCCGGCTCAGAAGCTGCAGTTCAAGCTGTATCACAAAAATACACTGTTTTACATCTTCAAAGCTGACGACATCCCCACAGCACAAAGGTATCAGGTCACAGGCAGGCAAAAGCTTTAAGATGTGGTTCTTAAGGTTTAAGCCCTGTTTGATTTGGCATTCATGGTTACGGTAGAGTGGTAATCATGTAGTTGAGCAGTTAGAATAGATAATAAACCTTTATTCTCCACTGAGGTGAATAATTATCTTCATCTCTCTAACATAAATGGCATACACCTTCAAAATACAGAAATGCATGCAGTAAAAGCACAAATAAAAATGTGACAAAAATACTAAACTGAAACTAAAATGATGCATGTGTGACCAAACCTGGCAGCAGAACTGGAAGCAGAAAGCTTATATGCCCATATACAATACATTTACATCAATAAAGTTACCTTAGACCTATCTTAATGCAACAGAACATATGCATTTTGTAACCTTTTACTGTACATGTACAGGAAGAAAACAAAGCATATTCATTCTCTCATGCATCTCAAAATAATACATTGTGACACTTTCTTTTTAAATATTGATAAATAATTGCAGGTTTTCATTTCTTTTTTAACAAAAATATCTTTCCTCAGATCCTTTTGTAGCTTTTGCCACAGCAAACTTCATCTGATGACAATAATCATCTTTCAAATTATATTTAGTTTGTTAGTTGGTATGTGAAAGCACACACAGGGTGGGCCCGGTTCATTAAGAAGAAGTTTGATAAAGATGGTAAAATGGTAAAAATGGTAAAAGATTGGTAAAAATGAGATGCACACACCAGTGGAAAGAAACATGACAGTCATCCATTTGGTCGTTCATCCTTATAGCTTGAATGTTATATACTGTAGCAGAGAAGTCCTGCAGGTTTTAGATGTTTCTTTGCTGCTTAGGTCCCAGTTTGAAAAGGTTTGTGATGCTGGTAAACATAACAGTACATGAGCATCTGAAGAGTTTCATGTTGTCAGACTTGTAGCATAAGTGCCTGAGTTTTTTTTTTAAGGTTTAATAGGCAATGGTGTGCAGTCAGTCAGCAATATTAGGGAAGTTATCAATCAATCAAATTTTATTTGTATAGCCCTTTACAATGACCAGAATGGTACTCAAGGTTCTTTACAATTGAGCCATAGAAAGTACACAAATGCACAAAACACAGATAAATAAAAACAATACAAAAAAAAGGAATAAGAAATAACTGGGAAGTGCCACCATGCTGCAGGGTATTAAGATAAATAAATAAAGACTTTACTTAAGAAGTTCGGAAGATATCTCATACAAAATATGACTAAGGCAATTATTCTATGAGACTAACATTGTGTCTCTGGAGGTGACTGAAACCAAAAGTAGAACTAAAAGGACTTGGATGTTATCAGGTTCACACACAACTACATTTTAGAGAATTAGCTGTG
>JALJCO010010239.1:0-21609 GCA_023101725.1 Atherinomorus stipes | reverse complement strand
CCTATCTCTAAGGGGAGAACCTCGGCTCTCATTTCGGCTGCTTGTACCCACAGTCTCATTCTTTTGGTCATGACCCACAGTTCATGGCCATAGCTGAGGGTATGAACGTAGATCGGCTGGTAAATCAAGAGCTTTGCCTTCTGGCTCAGCTCCTTCTACACCACGACAGACCAATGCAGTCTTCATCACTGCAGACGCCGCACCAGATCAGTCTATCAATCTCCCGTTCCATTCTTCCCTCACTCCTGAACAAGACCCTGAGATACTTGAAGTCCTCCACCTGGGGCAGGACCTTACCCCAGAGAGGACACTCCACCCTTCTCTGGGTGAGGACCATGGTCTCAGATTTGGAGGTGCTGATTTCTCATCCCAGCCGCTTTACACTTCGCAGCAAATTTGCTCTAGTGAGAGTTGGAGATCACGGCCCGATGAATCCAACAGAACCATATTATCTGCAAAAGCAGAGACCCAATCCTGAGACCACCAAACCGGATCCCCTCAACACCTCGGCTGTGCCTAGAAATCATGTCCATAAAGGTTTTGAACAGGATTGGTGACAAAGGCCAGCCTTGGCGGAGTCTGACCCTCACCGGAAATGGATTGGACCCACAGCTGGAAATGCGGACCAAGCTCTAGCATGGTCATAACAGAGACCAGACCACCTGCACAACGGGAGTCCGATTCTCCATACTCCCAGAGCACCCCCCCACAGGAGTCCCTGGGTGACACGATCGAACGCCTTCTCCAGGTCCACAAAATACATGTAGACTGGTTGGGCAAACTCCCATGCCCCTCCAGGACCCTGTAGAGCTGGTCCATAACCAGGACTCTATCTGTATTGTGGAATTATGTTTGCAAACCACTTTGATCAGCTGATAGTTAAGTCATTGAGGAGTAAAGCAAAGCGCTCCAGGTCACATGATCCCATAAGAGATGGATCCACTCCCTGCAAAGTTATGATGTCTGGTTTTTGAGGAGGGCAGCGCCCTCAGAGCAACAGCATGCGTCAAGTGCTGTATATTGACCCCAGAAATCATCTATTATTACTTACATTGTTGATAATATTATAATAATTGGCTAATGTCTCGGTCAAAAGTTACATGGTATCCCTTTAAAATACAGACTCAGCAGGCTCTGACAAATAATTCGGTTTTTATCAACACGAAACTGGTTTTTGAACATTATTTTCTTTCAAGTTGAAAAATCTTTCTTGTTTATTTTGAGCTTAATCCAGCCTTCAGTTTGATTTGCAAGAAAGTAAACAGACATTGAGAAGCTTCAGATCGAATGAACTGCAGCTGATCACTGACCTGATGTAGAAACATTTAATACCAGCAGGAAGCTGTAATGATACTCCGCCAGCAGCATCAAACATCCTCCCACCACAAACAGCAATGTTCTCCTCGTCTCTGTTTGCCTGTTTATGTTCGGCTTGTATTTGTGGTTTTTCTGTGGTTTGGCCTTTGTCTGGCCAGACCTCAAAACTGCAGCCAGAACCAGAAACCGACCCAGTTTTCTATGTTTCTGGAGCAGATTCCTGGAGAGGAGGGGAGCTCCACCACATAGCCACCGTGCAGCCGCCGACCTCCAACAGGTACTAATGTTATTCACAGGGACCAACACTACTATAACAATGAGTCACAGTAGCAGTGGTGCCACTTCTGCCAAAGGCAACATTATTCAAAAGGTCTGGTTTGTTTCAGTGCAGTGAAAAGAAAACTTGGACCAGAATATTAAAGTCCCACCATACCACATGTCTAGCAGACTACTGAGTGTGAATGCACCCTAGGCTTAACTCATGACTACTGAAAACAAATGCAGGATGAAGTTTTTCTCAGTCATGCTGGGCCATCAATCTCCTTATTCAAGCGCACTTTATATTTGTTGAGTTCAATATAATCTGGCATATCCAAGTATTGATTTCACTGAGATATGCCCTTAAATTTCAAATGGGACCAGAGCTCCCGGTGAGACAGTTTAATAGAGCTGTGTGCCATCAGCTTATGAGATATTCTGTTTGTATCTTTATACAACACAGACCCTGTTTACATGGGAGTTTTAATTCCTCTTTTAATTCCAATAAAAGTTCATTCTGCTTTAGGAAGACCATGTAAATCCTTAATTCCAAATGAAAATGACAATTCTGAATAAAAACTTAATCCCGAACTAAGTGGTTGGTTTATTGCTCTTTTAATTTTGAACAATATAATTGCCCTCACATGTAACCCTTGATTCCACCTTAACTTAATTCCTGTCATTCTGAGCATGCTTCTTCCCTTGTCCTGATGTAATTGCGCTTGTTGAAGTGCACGTGAAAAGCATTGAACTGTGCCAACCAGTGGAAAAGAATAAGTATGTTAGTGTCGAGTAACTGCTACAAAAATTCAATCAAAATACAGTAAAAATCTGTGTTATTATGAGGTTTTCATGTCGTAGTCAAAACCAAAAGGAGCAGAAACCAGCATGTTTTCTTCCAGGTAGATGTAAACAGACGTAAATACATTGTGCCCGGCCCCTGTCCAATCAGAACCCTTCCCCACCCCAAGCTCTAAAGTGGAAATAGATAAACGGGATTTTTGTAAACCTTAATTCGGAATCATTATTTCCATGTAAACATGAAGGAGAATAATTTAATTCAGAATAATTAATTATGAACTAAAAAACATCATGTAACCGGGGCCATAGAGGTATGTAGATGGAACAATACAGGGCCCAAGACAGAGATTTGAGGGACTCCACATGTCATCTTTGAGTAGATCTGTGATTACTGACAGAAGGCCAGTTGGTAACTGTACATTTATATGTTAGGAGAAAAAATTGGACTGTTGTGTTTGTCTGATGGAAACAGTATCTTTGATTATGTTAAGCTAAATAGTCACTCCTGCATAGATACAAAAACTGAACTCAAACTAATTCTCCAGAAGATGACCAAGGCTTTGGCCTGTTGCTACCAACATAATAATCAAATTGGATAGTGCGCATCTCATTTGTTTAAAAACATAAAGTATGTACAGCATCACAGAGCTATGAAAATATCCAATTTGCCACTTAATATAGAAACAATTAGACTCCAGCCAAACTGCTTGTCTTATGATGTAATGGGTTAACAAGAAAAACATCAGTTTATGTCACACCTCTTCTGTGTTTGTAGACCAGGACATAGACGGTAGCATAATGGTCTGTTTCTAGTCAAGACATAAATGGGGGCTTGTCCGGTGATATTTTAAACTGATGAAAGTCTTGTTGTTTTTTCTTAGAAACCTGCCTTTGTCTTTGACTTGAGGAAGGAAAAGGAGTTTGCCGCTTCACTGCTTCCATCTTCTCTCCTGACTGGAGGTGTAGGTGATCAGGTGCGGACAGATGTGGAAGTTCATGCTCCTTCTGAAGAGAACTTTGGATGTTTTCATGGAAATACTATCTTTCTTGTTTTTATTTTTTGTTTTTTCACATCTTTTTCTGGATGAACTCTGAAGTTACTGCTTTCTCACCTCTGGACATTTTCACTGCTGAGTACCTCTGTCTTAATGGTTCTGGTGGATTTCCTCTGGTGGGCTTCTGTTTGCATTTCAACCTGCTGGTCCCTACTGCCTGGTTTTTGTGATGATATTTAACTGCTGAGGTGTTTCCCGGACAGCCCACCCGGCAGCACTCCTCCCATCGGTGCCTTCACTGCTCTGATAGCTCTTCTGGGATATAATGCATAGATTTCAGAGCTGTTGATGTAAATCTGCTTTTCCACCACACACTCACTTCACCTCACTTCACGCACCTCCTTTTTTATTCTGCTGTATTCTCACTAATGTTTACATTTCTGAGGCAATGTTAGATTTTTAGTTCAATGTACAATTTGTGTAGCGTGTCTTGTGTTCAGTATTTTCAGAATGTCCTGCCACCAATGAGAAAAGTTTCTGAAAGTCCTGATGTTGAGTAAGACTGAAGGGTAACAGCTTCTTTCTTTCAGTAAAGTTGTTAAAAATACTAATTTATCTGTTTAAACAAACCTGAGATATCCCTACAAATATTTCTTTATTTAGTTCCTTTCTAAAATTCTAAATGCTTTATGTAGGAGTCTGCGTTTACATCCAAGATCTAGTCCAGTATTTCAAATATGAAAGATGAAGCTGCTCTTATTTGCAGGTATAATATGAATAAGAAAATGAAGCTATGGGCAAAATGTCTATGAACAGGAAATTTTATGATATGAACAATTTTTAACATTGTCATTTTTAGAATAAAATTGTCTTTTTTTTAAAAGAGCAATAATTGGTTTCAACAAAGACTCATCCCCAAAATGTTATCTTGTTTCATGAAGATACTATCTGGTACCAATTAAGAACCATCTAGTTCCAATTGAGTACTATCTGGTGCCATCTAGGTCTGATCTGGTTCCAACAGAGTACTGTCTGGTTCCAACCAAACGAGACCGAGTTGGAACTAGGCAGTACTTGGCAGCAAGTGTGGCAAGATATGCAACGAGGGCCTGGGCAGGATTCGATCCTACAAACTCCCGGGTGAGAGTCATGCACACTTACTAGTCAGCCTAAGGAATAGTTCAGTGGCCAGGTAACCAGGGCGCATGATCTATTGGAGGCACGGTGACAGGACACCACACTGTTACATTGCTTCACACAGGCTGCCAACAATTTCTAATCCATGGACTGTTTACCAGTGTCGCATGGATCCTGCTGACAACGCCAGAATGTGGCAAGGTATGCAACGAGGGCCCGGGCGGGACTCGATTCCACAGATTCCCAGTCAGACAAAGGAAGAGGGGAGAGATGTGACAGTATGGGGTCCAGCCGCTATGTCATGATAGATGATGTGCCCTGGTTAGTTGGCCATAGGGATATCTCTTTGGCTGACTGGTAAGTGCACGTGGCTTTCACACATGAGTCTGTGAGATTGAATCCTGCCTGGGCCTTCCATTGCATACCTTGCCACACAAGTAATTAGGACCTGATTCCAGCTAGGTACTACAGTATCTGGTTCTAATTAGGTCCTATCTGTTTTCAGTTAGACCCATTTGGTACAAACTACACTACCAGTCAAAGTATAGACAAATTTTATCATTAGATTTAAAGGGAAAGAATTCAAAACTTTTGACTGGTACTTTAATCTTATCTGGTTGTAACTTGGTCTGATCTGTTTTTAACCAAGTCTTGTCTTGTACCAACTAACTACTATCTGGTTCTAGCTACTGTCGGTCTTATCTGGTTCCAATTATGTCTTTTCTGGTTAAAAAAAAAGGCTCCCATTTGGTTCCAACTAAGCACTATCTGGCTCCAACTGCCTGTATATGGTCCCAACAAAGTATTTTCTGGTTCTAACTAGGTACGTCGTGGTTTCAACCTGCTGTTACATGGTTTTGACATGTTATTTTGTTCCAACAAGTCTGTTTTCTTCAAGCTGCTATCTTTTTACTACAAGAAAGTTTTTTGTTCTGAGGAGGTACTTTAGAAGTTTCTGAGAGGATTCTGTCTGTTTTGGACATGTTTACATGTTAATAAAAGTACTTTTTTGCTCCAAAATTGTTATCTGGGTCCGAAATCCAGTAGCTGATAAAACTCAAACCAGCAACGCCTGCAGAAACATTTCTATCTGGGTTTTTTTTCTTTTTAATAACTTCAATTTTTCTCTGTATTTTAAATTTACTTGAATGATTTCTACTGAAACTCAGCCCTCAGGAGCGTAGTTCGTGACGAATCCAGTAGATGTTGATGGTTTTGTGTTCTGGTTATTGTGTTGTTTCCTCTGGAGAGCTCCTCGCATGGACTTGACAAGCTTCTCACCCCTACGGTTCAGACCCTCTGCAGAGGTTTGAAATCTGGATGCATGCTTATGTCCAGATGTGCGAGACTCTCTTCTCTCTTCTTGTCACTGTGTTTTGTATTGTGTTTTCTATGCTTTGTGTCCTGTTAAAGTGCTGCATGAAAAAAACGTTAGATGTAAAAGTGCGAGTTGACACCGTCACACTTTTCTAAAATAAATGACCATATTTTTTACAGACTCTTTGTCCTAATAGGTGATTTTGTCTGAGGAGAAAAAAAATCTTGCTCACTGAGATGTATTAAACATGTTTTTTTTTTTTTTTAAATCTACACTGGGAGTTAAACTCTTTCTCTGTCACACAGAAACACACCTGAAAGTGTTTTCTACTGATAATCTACTGAAGTTCTACTGTGTGAACAGAGGAAAAACTGCATCAGATATCAGTGTCAGATGGAGGAATGTGACCGAGGTCAGCAAACACTCAGGGAGGCATAGAATGGGCTGATGGAGAATTATCTACCTGTCAGTCAAACACTGTTGTCTGGACAACCTGATGACAGTAGAGATAAAAGAAAAAAAAAAAAAAAGATTAAAACAACAGGTACATTTTTGAGTTATTTCACGTTTTTGCTTTTTTCCTTAAAGGGATAGTGCACCCTACAATATGACATTTGAGCTGTAAACAACATGGTATTACTTTTTTGTGTTTAAAAACAGAAACAGTTGTTGAAATTGGTGTTTTTTTTATTTATTTTTAATTTAGTCTTGTGGGTCAAAATTTATTCAAAATTTTCTCTACAGGGTGAGAACAGGATTGTTTTTAACACACAACTAGAGATGCACTGATCCAGTTATTTCCGATTCAATTTGATTCCTGGGTTGAGCCTATTGGCCGATACCAATCTGATACTACTGTTGAATAAACTGCATACCTTGTCATATGAATGAAGGCATCAGGCTTGACATAAACATTTAGCCTTGTTTAAAAAGATAAAATTAACATCGATATAAATTTACTTATTATTTATTTACAAATAAAATGTACATTATCAGCATAAATAAAAGCATAAATAACACTTATCTGCTCCGCGTGATGATGTCACCACCGTTGCAAACATAGAATTGAACTGACTAGATCGCTGTAACGCTATTGCTATGTATGATATCAATAAAAAAAAAGAGAAATGGCTGCATCGGCCTCATTCATCCGATATCTGGTCCAGCTAATTAATCAATACTAGAACCGATATACAATCAGATTGGTGCATCTCTAACTAAAACATGATATAGAAACATACTTTGTGCTTAGGAATGTATGTCAATATCATTTTATCAATACTGATACCAACATCGATACTCCTTATCGATATCTATATTTATCGATACTCTTATTGATACTATAACAAAATTTAGAGGAAACAATAAAGACATTCCAAGATGTTTACAGACCCAGTGGAGGAGAACGTTTGTTCAGACAGCGTTGAAGAGGGCTGGACGTAAAGGTAGGTGAAAGACAGCTGTGAGAATAATGAAAGTGTGTTTGTCTTAAGCCCCGAATACACTGAGCGATTTTTGCTTCTTTTTGAGCCGATTTCCTACTCTTACGACAACTTTGGCAATCGAGCCGACTGTTGGCCAAATCATGTGTCGTGCATTGTGCAGTATACAAGAGGTCACAAGCGGTGATTGGCACCTCACGACGAGCTCCCGATCAGAAATTGTGAGTCACAAGAAAATAAACCTATTTTATATTTTGGTCGTGGCTAGTGAGTGAATCGCATGTTGAAGCGGAGCCAAGACCAAACTGAGAACTCTCTTCTCAGAGATTTTCACATTTTGTATGCGCAAAACAAATTGGAAGTAAACCAGAGGCAGCATGGCAACCCGGCGTGTCATTTGGACGCAGTTGTCTTTGTAGAACCGACAGACCGTACATCCCACGTCTGGTCAGCCAATTCCTCGTCCACACACGATGTTGTCGCCTTTTCATTTTGGTGAATTCTTCACAAAGAAGAGCACAAATCGCCAAGTTAATGTGCTTTTTTGGTGATAGCATACTGTTGCTGTTGATCTTGTCTTCTTCTTCTTCTACTACTAGCTGACCTCTATTTATTGCGTTGCATGTCGGGGTTGTTCAAGACCCCGACCTGTCTTTGGGGATGTACAGTGTGAGTAGCACGGCAACTTCTAGAGCGTGCACCAGTGCGTTTGGCCTCAGTCCCCCGCGGTCAGCCACGCCTTGTTAACATGACCTTTCTTATATAAAATCGTTCAGGAATGCGTCACGCAGCAGAGGAATGCAGTAAACCCACTAAACCGGTTTGTAATTACCGCCTCCTCAGCTTGATTCTACTCAGGTTGGCTCTCATTCGGGTGGATGAGTGGAAGGTGTACTGAAGGAATTGTGATAAAATATTATCTTGAAGACGGCAGATCTGCCGTCTTCAAGGCCGTCAGACCTGTTCTCCTGTTCTGACGGCAAAATGGTGAGGAAATCGGCAGCAGCAGCCAAAGAAATGTACAAATATGAGTATTTCTTGTAAATAGAATCTGAAAGTCGCTATTTTAAAAACAAACAACGCAGAAGGCATTGTGAACTCTTCTGGAAACAGCCATGATGTTAGTTTACTGTACCACAGACAACTGTTGGTGATACATGAGGTTTTCGAAGAGTTGTCCCATTTCTTAGTGGAATAATTCTCAGTTTCAAGTGCTAGGGCTAAGGGGAAGGTCTAGGGATGAAAATAGGAACTGGAATTGGGCCTTAGTTTTTGCTACAGATTTGTGTATTTTTTTGTAAATGTATTTAGCAGTTTTTAAGAAATTTCACTTTTAGAAATCAGATATGTACATTATAATATATGAAATTAAGCATATTTTAAGTCACTTTTTCAGTTTTTTTTTTCTTCCTAACATTTCACTGTTTCATTCTTTCTGTCTTAAAATAAACAGAAAGTTGAGTATTTTTTTGTTTTTATGTATGGGTGAAGGTGTGTTTGTGCAGCTCAGTTTCAGTGAGGATGACTGCTGACAGACGCGTCCTTCATCACCTGAGAGAACACTGATGACAAGCAGCTGCAGAGAAGATCATTTTTTCTGGAGTGTGTGATGGTTTGGTTGCATAACTCTGAGAGTGTGTAAATACCTTTAATCAGAAATAAGTGAAACCTGCCCGCTGCAGAGGAAAACATCACCGCCCAGAAAACGCTGGGATGCAGGTCCTGAACGATGGGACTGAATGTTTCCATAGCGATGATGTTTCCAGCGTCGGCTGTGCGGAAAGTTTTCAAACTCTTGGCTGAAATGTGTGAAAACCTTTTATTTGTTAGAAAAAGCGGTCCCAGTTTGCATTTTCCTCCACGTGAAGCTGATTTTAGCAACATGAAAGGAAAGCAGTGGCCTTTTTGTTTCACTCAAATAGAGGTGTGAGTCCTCCACAAAACCTTCAGAAGCTTTACGTCTCATAGACTAAAATCTGATTTAAAGATTTGGAAATAAGTTGGGGGCTGTGGCTGAGAAAGTTTGGGAACCACTGTGCAGTTTTTTTTGTATGAATTCCGTAAAATACAATAGAATTAGTGATTTCTTATCATATTTGACAAAAACGTCTAATCCAATTATTATTTTTTAAAATAAATAGTCCCTTACCATCACATTAAAAGGTTTAGATCAATACAGCTCATTTGAAATTTGATTCTTTTACTGCCTGTGTCAGTTTGTGCGACCATACTGTACATGCTAGACAGAACTTTAAGACTTTTTCCTAATTTATTCTCACTAGTTGTGTTACATTTTTATTGTGTCATTGCCAGATAGCTTGAAGTTTGTATTTACAAACTAAAAATCTAAAGATTTTTGTGTAAAGACTTCATATTCAATAAAAATGTTGTACAGCAATACCTAGCTACAGCAATACCTAGCTAAAAGATTATTTGTGCTAACTCTACCATTTTATCACAGTTAGCTAAAAACTGTAAAATGTCATCACCATCATGCTTGTGGAGATGATGGGATATCTGACTAAAAGAAGCATTTTTAAAATAAAATATTAAATTAATGTATATCAAGTAGGGCTGTATTGGTTTGTGTATTTGTGTCGAACCGTTCGGTACACTCCTCTCGGTTCGGCACAACCCTGTACCAAAGTGGGATTTGTTTATTTAGCTATTTATTGTTTCATTTAGTTTTTGCGTGCCAACAGGCATAATTGAGTGACGGACCGTTTAATCTTCACCTCCAGCTGGTGCAGCGCACTTACCATCCTGTTTCTAACAACTCCTAACAACATGACATGTAAGCTAGTTTAGCTAGAAAGCACCCCTGTTAGCCTCAAGTCCCCTTCACCTCGGTGAAGAGAATGGAGGACAAAAAAAAAAGGCAGACAAAACAAAAGCAGGGTGCTAACCCGGCCGAGTATGTACACAGAAACACAACACAACATAACGCATCTAAAGTGACACCACACAAGTTTGAATGTTACTGATACGACTAGAAAACAGACTAATTTAGCACAAACACGTGTAAAAACAGCAGAATGTTACTTTTTGCATTTTATTTATTCAGGCAATCCAACTGGATGAGGAACCTGCTGTGATATTTAGTTTTTGTGATGAAGATGAGTGAAATGAAAGGGGAATTGTTTCTACTCAGATGGTGAGGTGAAAGCATGTTTTTTTTATGTTTTTCATTTAAAAGCATAAAAAAAAAATCAAACAGCAGGATTTTATTTTAAAACATTTTCTTTTTTTATGGTTATTTTTTTTCTCATTCAAACAATATGGCAGAAAAACAGAAAAATGTTTAACAAATGTTAAATTTTAGTGAACTTGTTAATAAAACATTTTTGTATTTTCTTCCATTACTGTACCGAAAAAAAAAGAACTGTGACGTGTGTACCGAGGTCCTTACCGAACCGTGATTTTTGTGTACCGTTACAGCCCTGATAACAACACATTTAGATGTTGACTTGCAGAAGGATGACATTTCAGATATGTTTGGTTTGGCACGGTGACATTTTATTTAAAAAAAAAAAAGAAATTGCAAATGTGCCCAAAATCAAGTTAACACCCAAAAGTACCCACCCCCCCACTCTGCCTGACACCTGGAAGAACAACCAACCATCAAGAGCCATTTGGTTGGTTTTCATTATCCTTTTCTAACAAATCCCTCTTTTCATTTCCTCTTCCTTCCCTCCCTCCTTCCTCCTTCACCTCTGTGTTCTGTTGTTCGCTCCGTTTTCTTCGTGCTTGACGTGTAACTGAAGAGGAAGTTTGGGAACCGGCTGCAGACCCGACGACGGAGACGTAGCGGAGCGGGAAGACAAAACATTAGCGCTGAGTTTTCCCCTGATTGACAGGTCTGCTGCAGGAACCGAACCGGGCTGGGATCTGGTCCAGGACCGGAGGAAGAGACCACGCACGAGAAGTCAGACCCCGGACAACACCTGGGATCAATGAGGGTGATCGCTGCTGATGATCAGGATCAACCCTGACAGATGCATGATGGGAAAGCTTTTCTCTTCAGACCTGCGTCTCTTTGATCATCAGATTCTTCCTTCTCTCTCTTTCTTTTTGCATCTTTTTCTTGTTCTTTCATTTCTTCCCTCCTTTCTTTTATTTTCCTCCATCTTGTTGCATTGGTTCTTTCTTTCCTCTTCACTTATGTTTTCCATTTCTGTTTAATCTCTTTTCTTTCTTTGTCCCTTTAATCTTCTTTATCACCTTTTCCCAACCTTACTTCCTTCATGTCTCCATTCTTCTCTCCTTCCTTTTTAACTTTTCTTCTTCGATATTTCTTTTCCATCTTCCTTCTTTGTCTTTCCTGTTTCTTTCCATCATCCTTTCTTCTTTTTTGCTTCTTTCATCATTAACTAACTTTCCCTTTCTTTCATCCTTGCTTTGTGTCCTTTTATGTCCTCTTTATCTTTTAATTTTCTCCTGTTTACCCCCCCCCCCGACCTCAGTGTTTCTGACGACTTCCCGTCAAAGGTTTCCTGATTTTCAGGTTTTTCTTGTCATCTCAGAACCAAACATCTCAGCTCAGAGGCTGAGGTCTCATGATGCAGCTGCTACAGTGGAGAAGTCTGACCATCATCATCATCTTCATCGGCCCCACTGACATGTTTGGATCCGTTTATGACATCGCGATGCAGAGTAAAAGTGAAGCGTCCGTGGCTGCAGGAGAACCTGGTTGCTCTGCTGACAGTTAAATCAGCTCATGAAGAACGGCCGTCTTCGGCTCTAGGCCACTTCTTTCTCGTTTGAGGCTGAATTATGAGTCGTGGACGTGTTTTGGTTGGCGGTGCTGCTGCGGTGAAACCGGAGAGCTGCAGCAGGACGGCCTGCTGATGCTCACGACTCCCACAAACAGACGGCAGAGTCACATCAGCAGATTTTTACTCGGTAAATCATCTGCTGCTCGCTGCTTTAACTGCCTCATCTGCACACTACATCTCCCACAATGCACTCTGGCTTAATTCATATTCAAACGTTTCAGTTTCAGTCATATCTGTTCATGAAAATAAACAAATTATAACAAAACATTCATAAAAAGACACAACAGCATCTAATTTCCACTCATCTCAGGTTGAACTGCAGTATTCCAGACGTCCAGATCCTCCTGGACGATCCTTTCTCATTCCCATGCCAGATCAGATGTACAATCCATGCTGCAGTTACAGTCAGCTACAGGATTTTTTAAAAAATGAAAATCAAAGAAAAGCATCCAGGGAGTCTCCTTATCCAAAAAAACGGGCAATCAGAGAAGCTGTCATCCCCTTAAATGAAGGAGAAAAGGTGGCGGCAAACATAGTTGAAGCAGCTCGGTGCTGCAGTATGTGTGGCTTTTCATATGTGCATTTATTCTTGTCCTTTCTGCCTTCTGGCAAATAGTATCTACCGCTTGCACAACAGCTCAAATAGCATCCAGGGGGACGTAGCGAGGAGCTCCGACTCCTCATTCCCACATTGCGGCGGTAGGAGGTATGAATCATTCTGTAGGGCCAGTGCATGGAAGCAGGCACCATTTCCAAGCATTTTCCTTATCAACACCAGATTCCTCATCAATAAAAGGCCCCGGGTTGCTAGGAAAAAAAACCCAAAAAACATTATGGCTGCATCCTATTGATTACAGAAACTGCACGAGAGAACCTACGTGCAGTTACGATGACTGACAAGGGCGCCGCCATACATCCAATCCATACAGGAAGTCTCATGCGGAAGTTAGTTAAATACCGCTAAGAGTATTTATCTGCAGCTTGCAAACAGATGCGTATAGTGTAGTTGGGTGGTTAGGGTTAGGAGAAGGGTCAGGGTTAGGATTAGATTTTAGTAAGTTACATAAAAAAAAAAAAAAAAACTTCCGATTGGGACTTCGTCATGGATTGGATATATGGCGACGTACTGTGACTGCAGTTGGGTCCCTCTGAAACTGCACTTCACCAGGAGGCAAACTCCGCTGGAAAAGAGTGGAGCCCAAAAGCAAAGTTAAATATTTGTAGTTCTTTCCTCATCCACTACGGGCTGGCTCCAAAACCGAGCGAAAGTACCATAGACTCCCATTTTAAAAAGACAAACTATCAAACAAATACATTTTAAAAGAATTTCAAACTTCATAACAGAAATTAACATGTTTACAGCCTGGTTCAAAAAATCATTTTAGGTTTAATAGGTCAAGTTTACCTTCATGTCAGTTGCGAGGGGGTGAATTTTTTTGATAACTCATCCGTTTAGATGTTATTTAATCCGGTCTGCCGCCTGTCCTTTTGATTGACAGGTGGAAGACTGACTGCCGGCTGGTGGCTAACTCTTAGCTCCTTGTTTGCTCTCGGTAAGGTCTCAGTCTGCAGCAGAGTAGCACAACAGTGGTTTTTAGCAGCAAGTCCAAACATGTCTTACCTTTAGCCCCGCTTAGGAGATTAATCTTCGTTCTCTCCTGATAGTTTCAAGGTAGCTCGGTTAACATTTAGCCCAGAGTATGTTGACTATCAATCATTTGCCCCGAGGCAACCTTTTGTCCATTTTTGTATTTTCTGGGAGTGACAATGGGAACGCCCAACTGGCTTCACTTTTAGCTCTTCAAAAACTAAATGGGTGACATAGCAGAAGGTTCGTCCCTTGTTTTCATTCTCTGGTTCATAGTCTCTGCTGTTTGAATCCCACCCAATGCTAGCATGGCAATGTTCTGTTTAGCAGCCAGCAGAGCGTCTATACTGATGCTGAGTGAATTGTTGCAAAGGACTTTAACCATGCCGATTAAAAAGCTTACTCCATACAGATGCGGGCATGAAAAAGTTCCGCCCTTTCCTGCCAGAGTGGTGAGGTAATAGTGCACTATTACTGCACTATCACTGGCTGAACGATTTGTCTCGCGAATACACCATGATGCACGGTGTCTAAACTTGGCATGTGGAAACATCCTTGTTCCGGGCATTAAAGCAGAACTCAGTAACTTCAGCTCGGGGCTCTCCCTAGTGGCATCCTTTCACTGTCGGAAAGTTCAACCCCCTACACCCCCACAGCACACAGACGGCTTCTCTACCTGTCTTTCCTCTATTTTGATCCCTGGATATAATTCTAAGCTTTTACTAGCTTGTTGATGCTACTTTGCTGCGTTGGTAGCAGCACCTTGTCTCCTCTGCTCAAAGCAAAGACCTGTTTCTTCTGAAACGGGACGTTTTACCCACGATTGCGGGCAAATATGCCGTGGATTATATTTTTCTCTGGTGTTGGTGGGTAGCAGGTAAGAATACAAACTTTTATTTACTTTTTGCGGACATGACAAGTGATTATTGAGCCTGAAGCAGTGATGCTTCACCCGGCGCCCAGGCAGCGCAAGCTACGTGAATCACTCTGGTCCAGCAAAGAGTTGGTTATGAGAGCCAGGAGCCGTGTTTAGGTGGTGGGAAGCTAAAGAAATGTTTTCTTCGAATTAGCGCTGGTAATCTGGTTCAAATCAGAGCTGGAAGCAGCTGGGTAGATAGGGGACCTGAGTACCGTACAGCGATTTCTGTTGTCGCAAGTTCTGCTCGGGTCGGCGCAGAAAAAGTTGCATAGAGCTGCTCGCAGGCCAGAGGCCCCGGCGGGGAGGGGGGGGGGGGGGGGGGGGGGGCATTGAATCGCTCCGTAAACACTTTGTTTAGCCCCACGGGGATTCCGAAAAGCATTTATTGAGGTAAAAAAGTTACTGAGTGTCCCCTTTAAATTATGCTCTGAAATCGTTTCCCCTGGGCACACAGGCGTTTCTCTGTGCGATTGAATAGCAGACAAGTCGTTTGTAAGTGGCTGGCAATCGGCAGAAAGGGGAACTTTTTCATGCCTGCATCAATAGGTGCCACCAGCATGTAAAGTGTGCTACGAGAGGAGCTAATGAACTAGACAAAGTGTACTCCACCATTGTACACAAATTTAATTACAGTGTTACAATCACAATAACAGAATCTCTTCCATTGTTCTATCTATCTTATCATCCTATCATATATGAACCACAATAACATAATGTTGATCAGTGGTTTTTAAACTTTTGAGCCATGACCCCCAAAATCACACTCGTTGGTGTCTGTACCCCCTGACTGAGCGGTTAACTGTGTAATAAATCTAATGGGTCATCTTGCGTCCATCTTCTTAATGTGAGGCTGGAAATGTTCAAAATCTTCATAAATAAGGAGGACAAAATGGGTTTTGGTGGATTATGTTAACAGCTGTGGAAAAAGCACAAATTCAGCTTTTAGAATAGCACCAACAATAAAACTTAAAAAAAAGGGGGGGGGGGGGGGGGGTGACAGTGTGGGATCTGTCACTATGCCTCCGATAGATCATGCCCCCTGACTCCTGAGTGAAAGTCATGCCGCTGACCATTCAGCCAAAGTAGCCAGGGTGCATGATCTATCGGAGACATAGTGACAGAACCTCACACTGTCACATTACCTCACTGGTCGCTCTTGTATGGCAAAAGAAAACACATTGTGGTAGGCATTCATTATTGCCTGTCATCTTCTGTGGTATGACATTGCATTATTTAATTTCTCCAGTCCTGCCAGCCGTTCATTTGTGCGGCCCGTTAAAGTCTCCTGATATGCAGTCCAGATCAGCACCAACAAGACAATGAGCACACAATGCTCCATGATGTACAGGAATAATTGTGAGGGATTTGTTGTCTACCAGCCTAACTATATAAGCAATCACCGAACAGTATTTGCTGTCACATGTCCATTTTTGGACCGTTTAGTGTAGGGTCACATGGACACTTTTGTCATGATTAATTAAAACGTTCTCAAGTCCAGAAAAGGGATTAGATCTGTATTTTTTTGCAACCGTGCCAAAAGTCCGTAACAACATGAAACGGTTGGAAGAGGTCGTCTGCACGATTGGAAAGTCTGGAATGCTTGACGCAAAGGGGAAGGGGTGGTGTTGGATCTCTGGCAGTGGTTGTTTGGTCAGCATGCTCTGCTACACTGGCGAGGGGCTGTTCTTTATTTAAACATTTACACAAACATCAGCTGCAACGCATGTATGTGCATAGATTGTCTATTAGTGACAGACATCGCACTCTAACCCCGGCTTTACACCGGGTCCGTAAGCGCAGCGCTGCACAGCTCAACGGCTTCGCTCCGACCTCCACAGCGTGAGCATTTTCACTGTTTACTGAGCACCTGCGAGCGTACCCGCGAGTGTACCAGCTTTTGCTAGATCTGTGACATCACAGAATCACAGGAGGGATTGCAAGATCGCCTGTGATCCACATGTGTGTGTGTCATGGTTTCTTATTTCACTGAAACCTTGTGGACACCGAGATAATGTCATGTTCAGGTAGTTCAGCAGTTGGAGATCTGCTCAGCGGCTTTTGTTTAGGAAGTTAACAGATGTTTTACACTGAATCCCGTGTCTGACTTCCTGTCTGGTTCAATCTAAACTACTGAAATTGACGCGGTGTTGCTGCGTGCTCTGTCAAAATTAGAGTTGCCGTGTATCTTTAGCACAGTGATGTGACAAGCTGGAGCAACAACGGACTGCTCACGTGCCACAGCATGTTTATTCAAGGGCCCGGTATAAAACTGGGGTAACAGGTGGTGACGCCATGAGCTGGACTGAAGTTTTGCCATCTTTTTCTACTTTTGTCGCGGCGTGATGATGAGGGTTTTGTCCTCAAATGTTTTAGGACACAACCATGAGACCGCGCAGAGTTGTCAAACCCCTACTGCAAGAATCCAGATTGTTTGAGGAAATCCATGAAACCGTGCCCGTAGTTTAGCCTTTGTGAATGTGAACTAGACCAATTGAGAAATTGCAACATTATATCAATTATTGCTTTGGTTTGAATCAGAAAGCAGACCTTCTGGTGTGAACACGACCTGAAATGATACTCCTACAGTTACCAAAATGGCATAGTAACCATGTAGTATGCCGTAATATTTTGTTGCGTTATATTTGTTCCTACCATAATAATTTATACATTGCCACCTTAATTCATACAGTGATACGCTCAGTTTTTTACTGTAAATTTTACAAATACTTTTTGTAAAAAAAACAGTATCTTTGTACTGTTTCAACTGTTATTATCGCAAGGAAATACTGTAAATAAATAACGGTTGTTTACTGCAAAATTTACTGTTGCCGAAATGGCCATTATATCCTCTACATTCTCACTGTAAATTTTATGTGAAAAATGGCAACCACAGCTGCCAATTTTTCACTGTAAATTATATCTATTTTTACTGTGTAGCTGTTATCTTAGATTTAAAGTGAATATGTAGAGAAAAACATCAAACTTTATCAAAATGATTTCATGTTATTGAAACCGACTCATCCAGCTGAAGTTTTAAAAAGTTTTCTGAGCCAGACATGCATTGGTGTTTCACGTGATTCCTGTGAACAGTCAGGAATATTCACTACTTTGTGTCGTCGAGGCTCAACAGCTCTTTACCTGGACCCCATCAGACCTGAACCCAGTGACAGATCCGACCTGACTGAGAGCTGAGCCGCCAAGTGTCCTCCGGATGTTTCCGCTGCAGCTACGTGAGCTGGCTGCACCTTCCAACCTCCAACACTGTGATAATGCCTCATTTCCAGGAGGATGAAGGTTTTTCTGAAAAGCTCTGGAGGCGCCGACCTGAGGTCTGTAGCTCGGCTGAGGCAGGTGTTTCTCAGTGGAAAGTATCTGGACTTGTGGGGGTTTGATGGGAAACACAGTCCTCAGAGAGAACAAGCGCCCCTCTGATTGTTCCCCTCCTCCATCCAGACGCCGCCGCTGGCCTGTCAGAGGCCGTTAGCTTCGGTTGCGTAACTTCACCAAAAGAGAAAAACACCAAGGCCTTGAAGCAGTAATGTGTGCTTCTTTTTTCATTCTCACAGCTTCAAGCGATCGATTTCATATAATGGGAGGCAGGTTGTGTTACATGTGGTGGAAAAAGCAGAGTTTTGGGATTAAATAGCAGTTTGACGTCACCGAGCTGCAGCTCGACCGAACAGGTAACGTCTGGATGGTTTGAGATCGTTGGAGGCTTTTACTGGAGATGACAACAGAGTTCACAGCATCAGCTCACCTGAGTGGGCGCAGTTAAAAAGCACCTCTCCTGCCGGATTCTGTAAGCACGTTCTCATCCCAATGTCCCGATTCTTTGAGGAAAAAGTAATAAAGTAACCAGCAGACAAGCAGTCATGCAGCAGATGTAAAAGGTTTGTAGTTTCTCAGACAATGAAAAAGCAATGAGCTCTCAGGATTTATGGTAGCTGGTGGTGGGCGGAGTCTATCAGTTACCTGAGTTGTTTTAGCTACAGATTCCTGATGAGTTAAACCAGTCCAAACCTTTTCTGTCTCCAGCAGGAAGGAAAAACCATTTTAGGTTTAGAAAAAACTTTTCTTTGTAGCTTTAAAAGTCCAGATTATCTGCTGAACACAGCAACTTCCTCCACAGGGGTGGTCCGCTCTGATCCAGACTAGAGAACAGACCTGTTTATAGGTCTGAAAAGGGCATGTGACATTATGCAGTGCATTGTGGGCTTTACTGTATGGGCAAGAGTTTGGTTTATAGCTTAGTGCTGCAAGACACAGACTTAGGCCCAATCTCAATTCTCCCCTTAAGGCCCATTTATGCTCGATGCAGAAGACGGATACGTAGAGGACGAACAGTTTAGTTACCTCTGCGCCGGTTATGCATGTAATTATGTGCATTTTTTAAGGGGTTTGTTGGTCCGCCACTGACACTGAAGACGGAGCAATACCACCGGAAACTGTGGGGCCAGTGTTGAGCTGTAGCTCATATGCAGCCAGTGAAAGAAACAAACCAGAGAAGAAGAACAGGAACCAGAACAAAAACAACACAAGAACCACTAGGCCCAATAAAAGCACCTGAGCAAGAAGACGCTAAGCAAACAGAGATCATCTGTAGACATGATGGAGCTTTTGAGGAGAGGCTGGGCGAGTGTGTCCAAAAAAAAAATACCTTCATATCTATGACATCACATCACCAGGTGACAAAGCCAGGCAGCACTACTGCCTAGCGGACAAACTGGTTTATGATCCATGGGAATGCAGAGGATGCATGGAAGCATGAAGGCAGCCACGCAGGGCGACGCATGAAACGGACATCACCATTTGGGTACGGAAGGGAGCATAAATGGGCCTTTAACCCCTTCAGTTTTTGCGTTCACGTGTAGGGGTAGGGGTGTCCCAATCCTGTTAGGACAGAGGGATAAGGGTAAGTGGTATATATACCCCTTCAAACGAAGGGGTATGACAATGCACACTTACAACGAAGGGGTATGACAATCACCAGCAAGATGGTTGCTACCGAGTCCAAAAACTTCACAAATGTAAATATTTTCTTCCATAAATGAAGTGAAAAGTATGAGATCCATTGTATTGTGTAGTTTAACGCTGTTCAGACTGTCATTTTTTTGTAAAATGCAAGAAAAAAAATGTCTACATTGATGCTTCAGTAACATAAACGCTATCAGGCTGAAAGCCAAAGGAAGTCTGTAGGCAGCCCTGCTACCCTGTAGTGATCGATGATCAATAAAAACTTCAGCAACATTGCCTCTGGTCTTCTGTTACATGGAGGTCCATGGATACAACACAAGCAGGACAATGTAATGCAGAAATCGAACTTGCAGGTTAATCGTGGAAATCCACAGCTTAAACACGTGAAAAAATGGATCAAATCAAAGAGAATGTTGCACCTGCATTGCTGACTCCTGTATTCACTCTGTTGTGTCCCTTTTCTCCTTTGAAACCCGGCATTATCTGCAGCTGTCACCTCAGTGTGTCCGAGATGTACTGACAGTCCCCAGGCTGGACGGGTTTCATTCATTTACACGCACATGTGGAGAGTGGAGTGGCTTATTTAGTGGCTTACTTCAACTAACACTTTCTACAAAAAAACACAAAAATCATTTGAAAATATGAAAAAAAAATTATCGTGGTGATCACATATTTCACATGTTTTACATACATCTTAGATAAGCTTCACATGTGAATATATGGGTTTCACATGGAAATTTACATGGATTTCACATGGTTTTACCATGAAAAGTTTAAAAAACACATTTGAGATGTTTCACATGTGAAACCATGAGGTCCCATGTAAAACACGTCAAGATCTAAGGTCAAGTTTATTTATATAGCCCTTAGCATGAAGTGCCTAAAGTGCTGTACAATCCATTAATTTACCTTCTGCAAAATACAAACTGCATGTTTAAACGTGGTTTCAACTCATGAAAAGAATGTTTTCTTTATGAAAACAGAAAAGAGAAGGAAACAACTTCTTGAAGTAGAAACTGGAAGCATTAGAAGTAGAGATGCATGATGTTATCAGCCAATATTGGCTTTAAAACTGGGTATCGGATATTGACCAATTCAACTATAAAATTAACCAATATAACAGGCACTGTTTGGTGACGAGCCCACGGAACCCGTTTATGACGTCTCTGGCAACTAAATTTTGCAGAAAGAATGAATATTACATCATTTTCAGCTTTAATATCAGTTATCAGCCACATGAGTTGTAAAATATTGGATATTGGCCAAAATCCAGTATCGTGCATCCCTAATAGGAAGACCTGGTGAGGACCAGATGGTCGGGTCATTCCTAAAGAAGGGTTCAGAGCTGAAGGTCAGACATCAACAGCAATCACTTTGGGTGATCCGCTGTGTTTCCACACCCAGAGCTGATCCCACAGTTAAAAGGATTTCACCCACCCGTGGACCTGATGGATCCTGTGGAGACTGAGGCACGAAGAGGAATCTTTGCTCCACCTGAGGTGCCGCTAACTGTCTCGGCAGAGAGCAGGAATATGCGCCTGCTTTCTCTGACTTAAATGGTTCTTTTTATAGTAGGGATATATGATAACTTTTTAAAAAACCAATACCAATAACCAATCAATTTAAAACTCCTAATGGCCAAAACCGATAACTGATAACACACACTTACACACCTAAGCCATGACATCAAACTATTAACACATTCAATCTTAAAAAATCCAACTGTAGGGGGTAGAAGGTCTTTAAGATAAGAAATTAAAGTGGTTTGGAACCAGCTTGGTGTTTCCCCAGCAGCAGCTTTCTTTGGGATTAAAGCCCAAATTACAAAAATTACTAATATTGAGTTAAAATCATCCCCCACCCCCCCCACCCCCCCCCCCGTTTAAAAATCCCATCTGTGCCCCTGAATATATACAGTTGTCCAAAATTATTCATACCATCCAATTAAAGAAAAGGCTAAATTCACAATAGTAATTCAAATAAGATAATAAAGAAACTAATAATAAATAAAATCTTGATGTGTGATTTATTTACCGAGCAATACGTAGAAACAGACAGATTATTTTACAGTGCGATTCATGGTTA